>JBBMKA010000002.1:289475-301103 GCA_037833695.1 Sechiopsis laciniata
TTAATTAGGAAAATGTCGAGAACAATGATACGCAAACAACCTTTATGTTGCAAAGGATTAACCAACAAACAATATCTCTCAATTACTTAAAATAACTCTTTTTTAAAAAAAATTATTTTAGTTTGTATTTACTTATTAATGATTATATAATTTATTTTTTTTTGGCAGGAGACATTAACATTTGGTAACAAAGATCCAACACCAACAAAAGATGGATGGCTTAGAGCGTTAATATTTTTTGTATAAACTCATTGAAATATTTTATGTGTGATAACTAGATATAATTATATTTTTGTGAGATAATTAGATATAATTATCTTTTATGTGAGATAATTATATATAATTATCTTTGGGCATCTGAAAATTTTTATTGAATGTTTTTTAGAGTTATTTTGTTGAATGTTATACACAATTATAGCTAATATTAAATGTTCTTTTTTTTTAGAATTAATATTAAATGTTTTGAGAATAGAGAAATATTTAAATATTTATAACATGTATGCAATTTAAAAATAAATTAGAAATAGTAAAGAAAAAAATCTAACAAATTACATAACGTATTCATGTTATACATGCACTACAATTTTACAACTACTACCATTAAAAGTTTAACATTATATATAGTGACATTATACTAGTACCCAGTTCAATATCATGGTTGAAAATTCGATCCTAAAAGTCAGTATTTAGCTCTCATTTATTTGAAAGTATTAGTACTCTCTAGGTAGAGTTTGTGGTTCGGGTCTCTCTCCCCCAATTTGTATTAAAAAATGGTTAAAATGTTGCACTTAACTAATGATAATTAATATCTTAAAAAAAACTAATGATAATTAGTGCTTTAAAAAGTTATTAATTAATTAGTAATTATCATTGATTAAATTCAAACATAAGTAGTGTACTTGTTTATAATTAGAAACATAAAGTATAAAAAATCATTGATGATAAATTAATTAAAGTGTTTATCTAAAAAAAATAATAATGTATGATTAACTACTTATTTAAGAAATTATAAAAATAGTAAAATTTTAGATTATTCGTTTTTCTTGAAAGAAATTTTAGTTTGTTATAATAAAATGAAAGTTGCAAACTAAGATAGGAGGAGAAAAAATAGTGAGAAAATAAAATATTTTATTTTTAAATTTGTACGTATATTTTAAAAGGCATTAAAAAGAGTGCTGATTTGATTGAAAAATAAAAACTAGTTTGAAGTATGAAGGATTTAAGAAAATATATTTTAATTTAAGTTTCATCACGTGAGATAATTTATTAAAGAAAAAAATAAAAAGGTTGGCTCATTTTATAATTGACATGTGAAAGCACGTTTTTAACAGGTGCTTACCGACCCTGTGGGGAGTTTTACTTTTTCTTTTGCTGCCATGCATGCACTATTTACTACCATAAAATTTTGAGCACAACTCCAATATTCACACTCTAATCCAGATAACACAAGGTTGTGGGTTTTATTGTAGTAAAAGAGAAGAAGTATCACATGAAGTCGAAATAAAATCATACACATTTCTTGTTTTCTTCCCTCTATTTGAAAATGAAACTCTCATCCAATAACGAAGGTAAATGTGAAGGAGCAACAAACTCAGCTTCTGCCTTCAAATTCAACACTACCCCTGTTTCAATTCCTCAATACATAACTCTTCGTACTCTGCTTTATATACGTACCCCTTTCCTCTTCACCTCCACCTTCACCAATTTTGGCGTGAACTCAAATACCTTTGTCGTGATCGTCAATTACCGAAACAGAGCGACAAAACGAATAATTCACCTCAAAATTTAAAAAAAAAAAAAAAGAAAAAAAAAAGTCAAATTTGGGTGAAGAAACTATATTTTGATTTTGCTTAGCATAATTTAAAAAATAAAACAAAAACAAAAAAAACCTAGAAGTTGAGGTTTCAACCGTCAAGCATAATGGCGGGAAAAGGAGAGATTGGGTTTTTCTCATTGGTAAAATTGGGAAATTGAAAATTTTCATTGTCCTTCTAAAGATTCACTAGCCCATTTTCATAGCCAATCAAACCAAAAATACTTCAATTAAAGTTCCATGATGGACTCATTAAAGCAGATTTCTAATGCTATTAATTTGTTTGATCACTCAGGTGCTGTTGGTGTGGGTGCTGCATCCTCTGGGTTAGATCGTGGCTTGGTGAGTTCGAAGTGGAAGGTGCTTGCTGCCGGCCTTTGGAAGCTCAATGTTGATGGTTCGTGGGCAGCAAGGTTGTGCATGGGTACAGTAGGCTGGATTGTGCGAGATTGTTCGAGCTCCACTGTGTTGATTGGTTCGAAAGGAGGAGTCCTAGCCTTGTCGGCCTTAGTTATGGAAAGTATGGCGATTTGGGAGGGTCTAAAGCATCTGTTGGCTAGTGGTGTTGAGCCCCTGCCCCCAATCTTGGTGGAATCTAATTCATGTTCTGTCATTGACCTTATTAATGGTATTTCCCAAGATGTTATTGAACTTAACAATATTATCGTTAACATTCGGAATATGATTTCGAAGTTTAGGAGCATCTCCTTTACTTTCTATAGGCGGGATTGTAATCATGTTGCTGATTTACTTGCCAAGCCCTATTTGTTTCAAGGCTCTTTTCGGTTTTGTTATTTAGTCTATTCGATCGGATTGGATGAGGTTTTGAGTTGGGGGAATCTCCCCCAGAGATTGCGTTTGTGATGATGTTGGAGTGGGATCGCTCTAATTTGATTTTTTCTTAATGAATTTATGATCTTTTAAAAAAAAAAAGAAAAAAAGTTCCATGATATTCACGAAGAAGATGAGAAAAACTGAGTTAAAGAAGGAGAAAGACGAAATAAAATAAGAATAAGCAAAAAGGAAAGAGAAGTTGCGAGATATTTTTATTTTTTTTAAATTTTCCATCCAAATTATCTGAAATTTGCACAAAAATAAATGGTAAATGGTAGCAACCAAATTTGAGTTTTATTGAAAATTCAAAGATTAAAATTGGGACCAAAATGAAACTAAATTCAAAGTTCAAAGATCAAAATAATTTTTTAACCTTATTTTCACTTTACTTTATAATAATTTCACAAATTGGACCCTACAATTAATGTCAACTACAAAAAAACAAACTAAATAATATTCAAAATAGATATATTATATGATTGAAGATCCGTTTATGACATTAATTAGTATGACATTAATTAGTAGACATTCTTAGATTTCGTACTACAACTTAGAAACGGGCCTAGAAACAGACCAATGGTGTTCAAGGTTTAGTGTAGCAAAGCTACAAGTTCCAAATTGTTACAAAAAAAAAACCAAAACTGAAAAAACTATATCCATAACTTACACCAACCCCAATTTTCCAAGTTATAGAAGAAAAATCACAGAAAATGGGTAAGTTTTGTGCATATTATTAATGGGCATGATGAACAAATCAATTTTGAACCTGTATACTACAAATATTAAGCAGCCACGTCTTAACAAACAAATTGCTTCTTGAAATTGCCCTTCCTATAAACAATGACAGCATATATTCATGAGATTCAGTAACCACATAAATAAATAATAAGGCTTATCAACTTGACAGATTATATAATAAGACCACTATCGCACCAAATTAAACAAATGAAATCACGATACCATTATATACAATTAGAAAGAGACTTTCAATCATATAATAAACTTGAATTCAAATTATAATGAAGCAAGGATTATGATTCAATCTAAGAACTTTGAAAAGATGACACTTTTCATCTCATTAGGTTGTTCTTCCTTCCTGTTGTGATGAGCCTAAGTGCTGGCCTGTGTGGCTAAATTATCTTGCAGTGCCAGGTTCCCCACGACCCCTACAAGAAATCTGTGATGCCTGCCTGTGGGGGTATAGAATTAACCTTTTTAGGTATTCAGACCGACACGACACGAAACAGACTCCATTCCGAACAAATCTTTCTCAACTCAAGGGCATAGATGTTTACCACAGAAGATGAATCCTCTCATGGTTGATCTGCATCAGGTCCTGGCCTTGTAACTCGTCTCCTTCTTGTAGGCGGTGATGCATCATCGCCCATTTCGAGGAATATGCGGTAATCCTCGTCTGCATCTTCTTGCAATCCCAAAAGGTTTTCGCCCCAAAGGAATCGCCGTTCTGGAACAGTTGCTCCTCCTCCAGAGCGTCGATGCCTCACCCAAGACCTTGAACGTGGCCTTGGCTCTCGAGCACCATCAGCCGATCCAAACATATGAAACAGAAAGAAACTAGTAAGCAATGGCCCGTTAACGTCGCCTGTGCCATTGTCTCTTTCACCTGCCACCATACCATCTCCATTTTCAATGACATAGTCTCCAACCACAAGGGCACCCGGAATCGCTGAGCGAATGGCACTGACAACATCACCGACTTCTCTCTGGCGCTCCAAGCGTCGCCAAGCCCGTTCTCTAGATGGGTCCATGATAGAAGGTTGCGACGCCGGGTGAACTCTTCTGGCATGTCTGCGCAGTTCTTGGTAGTTACCAGTGAATGAGCAAGTCTCACGGGAGCAACTTCGTTTCTTTAGATTAAGATATTCTCTTGCTTCTTCTACAACTTCCCAGCCTACCACAGCTCCCCGGCACATGGGGCACTTCAAATTCGAGTACTCAGATGAGCTCCCAGCATCCAAACCTTCCTGCTCAGCCCTTTCAGTTGGGAACTCAGAACCAGCAGTGTCCAAATCTCCAGCTTCATTTGTGCCAAAGGTTCTATTAGAATTTTCAGTTCCATTATCCCCTAAAACTAAAATAGGTAATCCAGGAGATGCAACGGTATTTCTTTCATTTATATTTTGATTTTCATCAACTTGGTTCAAATCAATGCTCAAACCCAGGTTGTTTGTAGGAGGGCTACTAGAACTATAGGGATTTATAGGTAAAGGACTTGATAAGTGTGGACTCTTCCTACTTTCTTCTCTTAGTTTTTTGAATTGATCAAAACAATTTGAATGCCTATGGCTTGTGTCACATATATAAGGTTTGCAACCCTTGTGGTGAGAACTGCAAAGTAGAAGAACAGCATTATGTGGATGGTCCATGCAGATAGGGCAGGAGACTTCATCCAACTCTTTATGCATAGCAAGGATATCTGAATCATTATGAATTCTTCGTTTCACACCAGCCATCTTAAACGCTAGGTCTAAGCACATTTAATTGATCAGAACATATTGAAAACAATAGTACAATGCTCATAGTAAAAACTAAACAATACAAAACCGCTAGAAAAATTGTTTGACAAGTGAATATTTTAAGGGTTTCTCAAAGGATTCTCCAAATTAAATACCAAGAAAGAAACCAATTATAGAAGCAAGACAACACATCATAGCCCCAACACATAAAACATAAGTGCAAAAAAGGTGTCCTAAACTTAAATGAGGACCTATAGAAATAAGAAAATAATAATGAGAGTAAAACAATTGATGCAAATATTTTATAGTTCATAATCAAAGTTTCTCATTTCTTATTATCAAATTATATATTGTGAACATCAAATTGTGCATCAACACATAAAAATGTGGTCCAAATTTAAAAGCAATCTAACATATGAGCATAGTATATTATCCGCAAATTCTGGACGGTGGCCTTACATGCAACATACAGTTTACATATGAGCATATTACCCGGATATGTATATCAAGCAATTGCATTATTACTTACCAAGAGAAGCAGCTCTTATATATTTCCTACCGGAGGCTTCCCTATCTCTATTTGTGCTACCAATTCAAATCTACAGAATGCTTACTCTGGCTATAATAAAGCCAAATCACAGGTCTACAAATAGAAAGCAAAGAACTGTAGCGCCAAGGTCTGTACAAGTCCTTGACCTGCAATTATGCAGCGTAGAAGAAATTTTGATGGTTATAAGTACAAAATCTCAATTTTGAAAGGAAAAATAACTAACAAGAAAAAAAAACTATTTCAACAACTATTGGTTAATGGTCTTTCTATTATAAGGACACCCATTTAAACAAATGCCAGAGGCCAAAATTGTAAATTGTTATCAAACATACAAATATATTAGCACAAAAATCTCAGTAAAATTTAATGCTTATACCAACCCTCTAACCCTGCAAAAAAATTGTCAACAATAACATACCATAAACCATAAACCGTGGAAGAAGAACACGCGCAAAATCAACCAACAACTTCCCTAACTAAAAAGTTAGGCATAAGTGCAAGCCAACAATAGGAATCTCCTAAGAAGAAAATTATCACCCACATCCTCCCGATTCCAAAGGCAACACCCCATTATTAACATCCTTCCAAGAGAAAGGGAAAATGATATCAAAGGAAAAAGGAGCACATATTGCCAGAGCAAGAGAAGAGTACAAAGTTAAAAAAGGCACAATGATCCCTCCTAGTAACCCTTATTCCTATCCTATCGATATACATTCAAACCGATGCAAGAGATAAAAGAACATATTATTCTGCCCAATTCCGCTATAAATTCAAAATCGCCAACCAGAATGACACTGTTCGATAAAAATGGAAACAGGTTAAAAGTGTCCAACCTTGAAACCTAAACAAGGCTGAATTTATGGCTGCATAAGGAAAATTGGCCGATATAGATTCTGAATCCTATACCCGTAGAATTTCCAACTACACGTGAGAAATGAAAACAAAACCCCAGATCATATCCAAATAATCAGATCCCCAAATAAAAAACAAGCCCTAACCTAAATCAAACCAATTCATCTCCACAACAAAAGTAAAAAATACCAAGGGAATCGAAAAAAAAAAACAAAGAATCAAAGACAAAGGCAGCAAGCAATTCAATCCGGATCACAAACAATTGAATAAAAAACAGGAATATAAAATCGAAACATGAAGAGCGAAACGAAAATTCGAATATAAAAATGGAAGATTAGGGTTTACTAAAAGAAAACTTTGATAGAATTGATCGGCGGTTGGGTCGACGGTGAAGATTGCGTGAAGAACTCGCTGAGATATAGCGCAAGGAAGGGAGAGATGACAATAACAATAACAACAACAACAACAACAACAACAAGTTTAGAGTTAGAATTAAGAATTTATAGCCAGACATAAGCCGCACAGAAGGGGAAACAAAACGCAGCGTTTCACAAGGTTACCCGGTGATGAATTTTAGTAGGTCTTTTAATTTTTTTTTTTTTTTTTTTTTTGTACATATCAGAGGACGGTGGACAAATACCGATTCTCGAGATCGGAATTGTGAGTTGAATTAGTTTACAACTAAATAATGAAACTATTACGTCATTCACCCATTCGATTTTTAATTTTTTTCTTAAATAACATGAAAATGTGTTATATTTTTAAATTCGTTTATATGTATTTTAGTACTTTTTTGGAAATGTGTTTTTTATTAAATTTAAATTAAATTCCATTTAACCATTCAATAACCACATACAAACAGTACATCCATGACATGAGAACTCAATCAGAGGGTACAAGCTACCATCCAACATTGAACTCGTTCCAAATAACGGATCGAGCTCATTCAAAACTAGAGAAAAATTATCTTGTAGTTTTTTAATGGTCAAAATGATCTTGAAAAATTAAGAGGGGAAGAGTTTAATCCATGTGTTGAGGATAATGACTAAAATGTTGTGTTTTCCCTAGATATTTTATTCTCCAAAATGCCATCGTTTAAGTTGTTAATATATCTATTATTTCCATTGTAACGTGTACGGTTGTGAATGACTATACTATATATTCTTCTTCATTGGGCAATAATATTCATTGCCAATTTCATTATTCACTTTACTAATTCTGTTGTTATCTTCTTCTTCAAGTCCATGGTACTACCTACCTAAGAATTACATTAGTCTCTATATTTGGTGTCTAGTTCCTATTTAGTGCTTTTGAGCATATTGAAATGTCAAAAATAAAAGTGTAATTTTTAAATATAAATCAAATGGAAACTAAACTCCAAACTTAGGAACTAAAAAATTTGGTGTATGGGATGAATTTGTATTTTATTGGACTCGAAGCAAAAGAAGATGAGTTTATAGAGAAGTTGAGTTTTAGCTTGTGAATTGCTTACCACCTTTTGACTTTGGTCGAAAAATATAGTGTTACCATAATGTAACAGTTGTCGTTTTATTAATATCTCTACTTAATATATAACGTCACTAACACATTTAATGATAGATGTTACATATTATTGTAACAAGCATGTTCTCAAGTGCCAACAAGAGCATAACTCTACCGGCATCTTGTACAACTTAGTAACTCTGAGGTTACAGGTTCAAATCTCCTCTCCCCCAATATTAGTGTATAAAAAAAAGCATGTTCTCGGGTTGGGCCAATTCTCGTAAGGTTCTGTAGAGATCGACAAAGGTTTTGTAAGGGATCAATGTCGCTTCGTAAGAAATCAGCATCGCTTTGTATGGGACAACGAGGTTTCGTAAGGGTTCACATTGCTTTGTAAAGGTTCGGTGTTGCTTCCTAAGCGTTCGACATCACTTCGTAAAGGTTCGACAATGTTTCGTAAGGGATCGACGTCGTCGCCTGACCATGAGTGGTAGGGTGTTGATACCTTTAAAGGGATTAGCGGTGCCACCCAACCGTGGATTGCCAGGTGCCAACCCTTTTTAAGGATCTACGGCGTTGTTTGACCATTAGTGATCAGGCACCAATCTCTTTTGCAAGATTGACGGCGTCACTCGATTGTTCGTGGGCTTCTCCTTCCGTAACTCAGTCTCATTTGGACAAGAAGTAATTTCTTGGACTTGATATTCATTCCGTAAAACTTTACTCATAATAAAAATAAGAAGGAAATATAATCACAAGTTAATTTAGTTTTTAAAATGGTAGGTTAAATGAATTTCAAATATAATATTTTAATAATTTCAAATATAATTTTAATACAATAATAATTAGTGCATTAATCATTAATTTTATATATATATTAAAATTAAATTAAAAACAAAAACAATATAAACTCTACCAACACAAATTTTCAAATAAGGTTTTCAATTAATAACTACTTTTGCCTCATAACCTCAAAAAAAAAAAAATTCATTCATCCACTGCCTCCAACTCCTCCAAACCAGATTTTTTAATACCCTCCTTCCAAATATCACTCGCCATGCAAAATATAAAATATTTTCATTTCACTTTTAAACATGAATTCTCAAAAGTAGTTCACAACCTCAAACCACACAACTTTCCCATTTATTTCCCCTTCATTTTCCCAAATCCAAACACTCCCAAATGAATTTAAGATAAGAATTCAAAGGGAAAGAAAAAAAAAAAAAAAAAAAAAAAAAAAAAAAAAAAGAAGAAGAAGAAGAAGAAGAAGAAGAAGAAGAAGAAGAAGCTAAAGCTCAATTTTGTTGAAAATGGTGAATTGTTGCAAGGTAGCTCAATGTAAATTTACACATCGATCAAAATTAATTTTGTGCAAAACTCGAGTTTAGGGAGATTTTCACTTTATTTTTCCTTTCAATAAAAATTAGTGGGTGAATAAAAAAGTTAAAACTTCCAACAATTGTCTAAATTTATGATCTAATTTAATGAAATTAAAAGCTTAAAGATAACAGTTGACAAGTTTAGGAGAAAAATTGATTTCCCATTGATAAGCATGACAAGTTTACACTTAATTGTTTCAAAAAACAAAAAAAACAAGTTTACACTTAAACTTAACTAATTGATCATAACTCTTTATCAGTAGCACAATTTGATAATTTTTTACCATTGTAATTATGACTAATATTAGGCATTCTAACAGTAATCCCAACAAAGCTACTCTATTGCAAGTTAGGAAAAGGGTGGCTACAACTAAAAACATCCTTTTCAAAAAAAAAAAAAAAATGTACATGGATATTTGCAATCAAATGCATGTTGCATCGACCTTTTGTTCAAATATTAGTCGACAAAATTCTATCTAATATCAACAAATTCTTCCATGGGGAAGGATTGAATACTAAAATATATGAACAAAAACTTAGAAATATCATCGACTACAAAGTACATATTCTCATTCAAACTAAGGGCTAAACAAATCTTCACCTTGTTAGTTAGTCTCAGTTTTAACAGCAATTGCCTTTCTGGCTGCCCTCCTTTTGGATTGTATGTGTCCAACGCATTCTGCTAGCAATACATGGAAATCGGGGGCAAAGCTTACTCGTGGAGGAGACGTTAAGACCTGCTTGTCTTAGATCTCTAGCTAAACATTTTTCGCCTTTTTGTAGATGACCAGGGCAATAGCAGGGAACAGTAGATCTTAAAACAGGCTTTGAACATAGAAGAGGTCCTGACTGCATACTGTAAATGAAAGAGAATTTCTTGATAAAAAATGACAAGATCATATTGTTGATTCAATCAAAACTAGTGTTATAGGATCCGCATTTTTTTTTATATTCGTGACTGTTCGGGCCAATTTGCACGCACCTTGATTAATATCACGGGACATACCACCTGACCCTACAACATTTGGATGGAAAACTCGTAGGAAATTAATTCCTAGGTAAGTAGTCACCATGGATTAAACCCATCACCTTAAGCAACCTCAAGGCCCTCTTTGACCACTTGAGCCATTCCATGATAATTAGGGGTATATGGACAAATGAGGAGGATTTTAGGGGTAGGATCGGCATTTAAGAGAAATGAGGAGGATTTTAGGGGTACGTGGACAATTAGATGGACGTTAGTTAGAATGAGGGGAAGATAGGCAATTATATGGTGAAGCCTTTTTGGGCTTGAGTCATTCTCAAGAAAGGGAGATTCCAAGTATCTATCAATTACTTGATTAATTTGTATTTGTATTTCCTTTATCTTTTATATTTTTCATATTTGAATACATTGTTCGTATTTTATCATAAGGATAATAAACCTATAAGTCAAGCAACAAATTATAGTTTCCTCAACAAAAGACATATATGCCTACATACTGATGCAAAATGAAAAAGTACATTGTATAAGGACCCCATTTCCATGGAATATTCTAGAAGGAGCAAATTGGGTAATTCCTTAATAGGTTATTATGGGGAGAATGAAGAGAGACTCTTGGGATATAAATATTGTAATGAAAGGAGAATGAGGGGAGTCTTATTTTGTGGAGGCTAGGTCTTAGGACTTGGAGGAGAGGTTCCGGTGGCTCTCGAACATCACCGATTAGCTATCGTATTTCCTTGTCGCTATCTTTATCTGTTATCCTTTTATCTTGTTGATTCTATTAGTGATTGTAATGAAGTGTAGTCTAGATTATGAATATTATCTATGAAGTATAGTGAAGTTCTATTGCTATTTCTATTATATTAGCATTCGGTATTGTTTTGTATATTTCTGAGAACTGGTTAGGTATTGGATGCCTAACATATTAGTATCAGAACAGGTTCGTCCTGTGGATCGGAGGGAAGTAATGGCTGATGATATGAAAACAGTTCTAGAGAGGATCGACAGAGTTCTGAAAAAATTTGAGGAGAACAGTCGCATTCTAACACAGAAGATTGAAGAATGGTTGATTGAAAAGAAAAGGTCACCAGAGGACTTCAAGAGTTGCGTAGTCAGTGAAGAAGAAAATAAAGTTCGTCAATTAGAAGATGACGTGAAGGTGGATGAGTGGTAACTCTCAAAAAATTGAGAGTTAAAGTAGCTTAAATTAAGATGATTGTAGAAGAAAAATGTTGAAATGAACCGATTAAGTAAAG
>JBBMKA010000002.1:320242-332919 GCA_037833695.1 Sechiopsis laciniata
AGGGGGTAGTTAGGGAATCTCTGCATTTTTTCACCTCAGATATTTGATGTGGAAAAAGATGCTGATCTGAAAAGGTTAGCCATCAATAAGATGAACAGTGCCACTATCTTCAAAACCAGTTATTTTCTCCCCCTACAAGATCAAAATGAGGAATCCAAAATCAACAGCTATTCAGAAATGGAGAAAAAGTCAAATCAAGTAAAAATAAGATCATAACAAGCTCAAGTAAGCGAATTGAATCGGGAAGCAACTATTACGTGTAATTTTCGATTCGACTCGGTGAACAAGAAGATTATCAAGATAACTGCATATTTCTGGCACCACCACTGAGAGAGTATCATACTTCAAAGAAGTCTCATTGGATGGCTAGAAAAAATCTTGCAATGGAAATAGAAATGTGGCCATCCATCTCCAGTGACAGGAGATCAAGAAACTATGACCTCGTAATTGTTGCATGCATAGGAGCATCGATTACTCGACGAAAAAACAAATTTACATCCCCAGAACTAATATACTTCTCAATGAGACCAATGTTAAAAATACATAATATTTAGTATTGAGACAAAGACTAAGCTATATACTTCTACCACACCTTCATATGCTGTCTTTCATACTAATTTTTATGTTCTGCACTTTAATAGATAATTGCAACTTGTGGTCCTCAATATCTTTCAGCACTGAAAAAAGGTTAGACCGATAAACCTCGCACTTCCGATTTGCACACTCTAACTCATTCCTAAGTTCATTGATTTTCTTGTCCAAGTCATCCTGCAGAAAAAAAATTGAGAGAAAAAAAAGTCAACAAAATCATGAGTGAATGGAGAATTTTCCAGCCAGTACTAACTATCCAACGATGAACTTATCATAGAAATGCATCAAGAAATTAGAAATATAAAGTGATTTGTTATAATCTGAACGAGAGTGGTAAGGAGGAATAAAAGATAAAAATAAAAAAATCACACAATTGCATATGTTTCTTTTTTTTAAAACAAGGGTAACCTCGCCCGTCCCTAGACCAGGAACCAAAGACTTCGAAGAAGTAATGTCACAGGTGAATTTCGAACCCAAGACCTTGAAGGAAGCATACCTTCAAATCTCAAATCTTCACCCACTGTGCCACCCTTTGGGAGCCTTGCATATGTTTCATAAGCATACATGCCCTCAACCATGACAAATTAATGAAAAGATATTGAAGTCATGTACATGTTTATTGTTTATTACCGAAAGATAAACATATGTAACAATTACATGGTCCAAGAAAAAAGAAATTCATAAGAAAAGATTAAAAGAAATTCATAAGAAAAGATTGTGAAACTCAAAATCTAGCAAGTCCCCCGTTAAGCAGTGTGAGCTAAAACTTCAATGAGCAGATTCAATCATACACAAACTCTCATGCATATTGCAAGATCTAGCAATCCATATAGTAACAAAGTTGGAATAAATCTAAAATCGAGATTGAAAAAAAAACATGAATACAACTCCAATACGAAATCTTTAAGTTGCTAAAAGAAAGTAGAAATCCCCCTTTTCTTCTATCAAGAAATCTTTAATAATGGATTCCAATCAAATAAAAAAAACAGAAATTAGAACCGAAAGGTACAAAAGAAAGCCAGCTCCATACCTCAGACATGTTTTTACCCAAGCTCTCATCATGATCCCTGCTACTACTATGATTTATATAGCTTCTGTCATTTGCAGGGTCCACTTTAATTCGCCCATTGATTGCAGAAATTTTACTGTCATTCCTTGTATGAGAAACCCTTTTGGCAGCCTCCTGAAGAGCATCCTTTGCCACATTATATGTATCGACCGTCTTTGCACCTTCCTCTATGAATTTAAAAGCCTCGTGGCGAAGGGTATTGTATCTCACGGTATGAGATTCAAGGTACTTGTTATAGATATCATTCACATGGTCCTCCAATATCACATTACTCTTTGCATTTCTTGTCCATCGTTTCAATATGTAATGAGATGGAAGTGTAAGCACATTGGTCACTCTGAAGACAGCCAAAATATGTCTGCACAAAAGCCCTGAAAACTCAAACATCTGGCAACTACAACTTGCTCTCATCTCTAAAACATTAAACTTCACATAGTTAGCTTTATGGTCCTCTCCAAATTTGGCGACTTGATAAGTTATAATTTCCCCATCATCATCAGCTTTTGATGCCATAAAAGTTAACGTGCCAACCAACTCCTCTTGGAACCTTGAAAACAGTTTCCTGGTGTAAAGCTCAGAAACTTGTTTTTCCATTGGAGATGGAGTCTTCAAAACAGGGGGTGTGTTCATTGTATCATAATCTGCTTTCACTTCTTTCTCATTCCGACTCTCTAGAGCTTTTTCATACAGTTTGAAGAACTGACTCAAATTGGTTGAAGCATTCACATACCCATCAAAATATGAATTCATGCTATCACTTCGATGTGTAATAGACATTTCAGCAAAAAAAGTGTTCCGCAAATACACCGGAACCCACTGCCTCCGAGCAGAGTAAACTGTCTGAAGCCACTCATGATCCCTGAGATCATATCTGTCAATAAGTGAAAGCCAGCAGGACTCAAATTCCTCAATGGAGTCGGTCAAGTTCACACATTTATGAAAGTCAGCTTCAAAGCTTGGGTGCTTAAGGAACACATGTGACAGCATCTCCTGGCATTTCTTGAAAATGTGCCATTTGCAAAAACGGTGACGGGCCTCGGGGAAAACTTGGGTAATAGCTGACTGTATTACTGCATCATGATCAGTCGTAATTGACGAAGGTGGGTGACCAGACATTGACAAGAGCCACGTTCTAAATAGCCAATTAAATGATGCTTCAGATTCATTTATTAGAAAAGCACAACCAAACAACACAGGCTGTCCATGGTGATTCACCCCAGTGAAAGGAGCAAAGGGCAGACGATATCTGTTTGATCTATAAGTAGTGTCAAATGTAACAGTATCACCGAAGTAAGTATAGTTCATTCGAGCCTTTGGATCGGCCCAAAAGACATTGCCTACACACTGCTCCTCCTCTCCCTGCACAGCATAGAAGAAGTTAGGATTTTCAGAATGCATTTGCCTTAAGTAATCCAAAAGCAGTTGAATGTCCCCTTCTAAGCTCCGTTGGCGGTTATTCCTCATATAATTTCGACAATCCACCTCGGTAAATCCAACTTTACTGATTCCACCATACTCCTTTATTAGTGCAGACATAATCCTGCGAGGACCCATACCGGCAGCCTGTAAAGTATCAATCAAGGTCTTAGCTGGACCTGCTATTTGCCTATGAGACCGCAAGCAATGCACCAGATCAGGAGGAACTAACTCATGATTATGCTCTCTAACAAACCCAGAAACAACCCATTTCCCTGAATCATGCATCTTCACGGACAATGATGCTTTGCAACCGACTCTCGTGATGGTTCGAGGACGCTTAATTTCTCTGTCTTTGGTTCGCTTCTCATTCATATTCCTAAAACCCTCTTTGGCACAAACAAATTGCCTCTGAATAATAGCTCCATCACGCCTAGACCGACGGGAGGAGCTGACCCGAGTACTAAACCCAACCCGTCGAGCATATGAATTATAGAAAGCCTTGGCAGCCTCTTCAGACTCGAATTCCATTCCTTCATAAGGTTCAAGATCCAAAAGATCACCCTCAGGAAGATAAATCTCACCACTACCAGCACCACCACCAAGACCACTCAAAGGGCTATCAATCATTTCCTCATCCTCAATGGAATTATGCACCATAGCCATAGAATAGTCATCTCCCTCCCTCCCACTGCCTCCTCCCAATCCAATATCAAATTCAATCACCTCATTATCCATGTGTTAAAACAGTAAATGTCCCAATCACAACTTATTTAGAAAACTCAACACCCTTTTCCAACCAGATGAGCAAGAATTATAACCATAAACAGATCAGTCACTCAGCAACAACAAAAACAACAAGAACAACAAAACAATTACCTCCTCTCATCAAAACACATTACTCAATCATAGAATAAGAACATACGAGCGGCAAAAACAGAAACAAAAAAGAAGATAACCAACCTCGCAACTGAAGGCAGCCATTTCACTTCATAGTACCTACCCATCAAATCAAACACAAGAACAGCCAAAACCCATTACCCAAAAACCAATTCAGACTTAAACCTCAAAATTACCACAGAAATCAGTCAATCAACAACCAGAAAATCAAAAACGAAGCAGAACCCAGTACGGGGTTGGGGTTCGTGAGGGCGAAAACCCTAGAATGAAATTGAATTTTGCAGAGAACTGAGAAGAGGCGGGGAAATTGAGGGTTTAATCAGGAGCGGAAAGGGAAGAGGGAAACAAAGGGGAAGATGAAAGAAAAGCGTGGATGAGGAAGAAAATTGGACGATGATCGCAAAGAAACGGTGAAAGAGCGTAGAGAGTTCGAGTTTGGCGATGGATTCTTCGTATGATAGCGCAGCCTTCGAAGTTTTGTTCCAATTGGACGCATTTGATTTTCTTTTTCTTTTTCTTTTTAATTGAACATTTTTTCTTTTTAATTTTATTTAGAAGTATAAATTAAATAAGAAAACTTTCTTCAAAAAAAAAATAAAATAAGAGAACAACAAACTTTACCTACTATTCTTAAATTAGTAAGAGTCAAATATCAATTTTTATGATTAAAATCAAGACCGTAATATTAAAATGTATTACCACCAAGAAATGAAATCAACCTGATATTAATTCAACAAACTTATTTCGTAAACACATTTGGATTGAGATTTCATCTCAATTGAATTTGAGTTTTTTTTTTTTTTTTTTTACTATTGTTTATTTTTTCTATATTTTTATTTGATAGATGGAATTCCAATTTTTTTTTAAGTTTATATTTTTTTTTGGCTAAATATTTTTTTTCGAACTTTATAAATGTTGATTGGTTTTCTTTATCCAATAAAAGTAATTCAACTGTATTGATGTATGAGTTTAAATCTCTTCTCTTTTAATTGTATTTGAATCTTTTCAAAAAAAAATATAAAAATGTATTTGAATTGAAAAAAAAAAATATTTTAGATGGAGAGGTGAATGCTCTAATCTTTCCTCACGCCATGAAAAGGAAAGATCGAAGGTTTTATTTCTTTTTTTATAATTTAGTTATAATAGTTTAGAAAATTTCAGTTTTCGTCCTTATAGATATATTTCTTTTCTTTTTTGGGATAAATGGTAAAATTGATGGAGTAAACTTATGCTAATAAGTTAAATTTATTTAAAGAATTAGCCAAGATAAACATATTTATTAAGAAGAGCAATCGGTTTAAAAAGAAGGTTTAAGAACAAAAATATAATAAAGTGAAAATAATTTAATTTAAATAAAAAATAAGATCCAAATGTTTTTGTTTTCTTTCAATTTTGTATGCAATATATATATGGTTTAGGGTTTAGGAAAATCAACCAATCTTTTTTGAAATCAACTGATCCATCGAGCATAAAACTAAACTTTTGTCTATTAGGATTTAATAGTTTCTATTTTGCATACAATATAATCGTGAATTTAGAAAAAAAATATTTGAATAATTCAGTATTAAACATAACATTAATATATTTAACTAAAAGAACAAAATTTTATGATATCATGTACAACTTAATATTAAGATATTATAAATTTAAATCCTTCAACTCTTAAATATTGTTGAATAAAAAAAAAAATGATACATTTAAATATTTTAATTTAAGATGTTATATCATACTAAAGAAAACGTTTGGCTTAATTTAGTTAAATTAGATTTATGTTGGTGATGATTAACATATATCTTCCGGTCATAATTTTCTACTATTGGACTAAGAAAATATTTATATCTTAAATAACTATTATTTATTATTGAATGGGTCGGTGGTGCGATTGATTTTTTAGTTTGGTGTTAATTCATTTTCACTCGACGGTCATGGATTCGATCCACGTCTCAAACAAAGATAAGCAGAAAAATATTTTCCTAACCAAATCATCCATAAAACAACTAAGCTTTCATTCCAGAAAAAATCAAATGAAATACACACTTTTTTGCATTAATTGGTAGCCCTTTCTTTCTTTCTTTTTAAGTAAGCAACAAATATTTCAAAACCTAATGTGTGCTGGTATTGTTTACTAGTACTTACCAGTTTTACTGAAACTTTTTCACATTTTCAAGATAGTTTGAAATCTTAGTCACATCCCAAAAAATAAATTTCACTGAACAGAATCTGATTTAAAAAACATATAGAATAAAGCATCAACATTATCAACCATTATCCATAGCCAAATACTCGAAAGTGTCTTAAAAAATTAAAAAAGTCGTGGGTTCAAATCTATACCGAATTTTTTTTACATCAAATTTTTTTTTAAGAAAATGCACAACATTATCAAACTGATAACCTTCATTTATCTTATTCCATAATGATTGAAACAAATAAGAAATGGAATGTTAAAAAAAAAATAATAATAACAAATAAGAAATGGAAAGAAAGGAAAAACAATAACAGTAAAGCTTTTACTACATGAAGGGTCTCGAGTAAACATAAAAACAAATCTCAAAAAAAATAAAAAATAATAATAAAATAATCTCACACTCTTAAAGTTAATACATAATCTTTGATTTTCAAAATGTATTTAAATTATACATCAGCTCCTCTTCAACTTCTTCTTATTGTTCTTGATCTTAAAACACAACCCAAATGAAAATTAAAAAAGAAAGAAAAAAAAAAAAAAAAACCTTTTGAATACAAATATTCACCAACTTTTAAACCCCTAAGAAAGCCTTTAAATTCTTCTTTTTTTTTTTTCCTTTTGATATATTTTTAAATTTTCCACTCTGTTTTTTTTATGGGAATTGAAAACCTCCTCCAGCACCAGTAGCATCAGCAGCAGTTGGTGCTGGTGGGTTAATTGCTATCCACAACAAAGAAAGTGTAATAGCAATCAAACCTGACCAAACTATCACAATTGTTGGTGTTTTTCCTCTTCTGCCCATCAACCCTTTTGCAAATGGATACAAATGGGCCAAAACCCAAAAGCTAAAAAAGGCCCCACCAATGAACTTGCTCCATTGTGGCACTGCACTATACACTGTTCTTGAAAATGCCACTACCATTGCTATGATGTTTATCAGAGCAATCACAATCGGAGGAATCATTAGAGATGTCCATTTTACTAAGTACAATTCCGCGTAAATGTCTTCGTTCTCGTCTCCTGCCGACTTCGACGTCAACGTGAATGAGATCTCGATTCCTGCAACCACCTTTAGTAAGCCTTGTACCACGGCCGCTAAATGAGCAGACGTGCCTGAGATGTCAAGATTTAAAATGTCAATGTCGATGTCGATGTCGATGTCGATGTTAGTAATAAAAAAAAAATGTGTACGAAGGTAAGTTTCTTGCCTCCAATGAGCCAAAATTGTTCATTTCTCCACCATTCTTCTAATCCAATGCCTGACCATTTGACTTCCAAAATGGCTAGGGATATTAAACATACTGTGATGGTGAGAAGGTAGACCAAGAAAGTGACGTTGAGCGTTTGGACAATGAAGTTTCCAGAGAGAAGCGAGAGCGCGGGGAGGAAGCAGTAGACAATGAGGAAGATCGAGGTGAAAGGATAGATGCCAACGTTGAGGTACGCAAGGCGTTGGAGAATTTTGAGGCGTCTAGACGCAAGCAATGCATTGTTTCTCGAGAAGAAAATCTCGACCGAACCTGTCGCCCACCGAAGCACTTGGTGGAGTCGATCAGTGAGATTGATTGGAGCTGTCCCACGAAATGCATCGCGCTTGGTGATGCAATACACCGAGTGCCATCCACGGTTGTGCATGCGGTAACCAGTGACGACATCCTCCGTCACTGATCCATAAATCCATCCTACTCGCTCGCCCCATTCTGTTTTGTCCTCATACCTATGACAATAAGCAATATGTTAATTCCAAGATACTAATGCTTAAAACATTAGAGACTACAACATATATTTAGCGATCATACCAGCACGAAATAGAGGAGACAGCTTCAGCAACCGTCGCAGCGTCAAGCGGTTCACGTGGAACTCGAAGAGCACCAGGAGGTCGTCCATACTTAACAGCAGGATGATCAGCAATGGGGCGACCTTGAAACTCTGCAACCAGAATAGACTCGGCCAACATTGTAGAATTTCCAAAGCGCTTTGGAAGTAAATTCACATCAAGGTCAGGATCAAAGTCAGTGGCCTGCAAAGGTTGTGTTTCAGGTTGATCGCTTTTATGGTGCGTCATCTTATCAGGTTGTGGCGGGTCGAAACCGTAGAGTGCAAATCGCCGAAACATACAACCCGTCCCGACATAAACTGGTCCTTGTATCCCATCAAGTGCTCTCATATTACCATCAAAGAATACAGTATTATGATTGGCATATCTATCAGAAGGATCAATGCCTTCAAATCTTTGAGGGAATTGAATGTAACAAATGTTCTCCCCACCACGGTCCATCATGAAGCACATTCCCTCCCTGATAGCTTTGCAGTTGTAAACATAATGATCACAATCAACATTCAGAATGAATGGACCATTTGACAAGATGGCAGAAGATCGTACAAGGGCGTTCATAGCACCAGCTTTCTTGTTATGATCGTATCCGGGTCGTTTCTCACGAGATACATACACTAACATCGGAAGACGAGTGTCGACATCTGTGAAGTCTATGATCTTCTCATCCGTGTTCCCCATTAACGGGTCGTGGCTCGGAGGCTTCAACATCACCTTGTTAAAAAATGAGAAAGAGAAAAAATAAATGATTAAATCACTCTTGAACATGTCTAAAGTCATTACTTCACAAATTGTAATTTTTTTCATAGAAAGATTAATATTTGTTTGTACCTGAAGAATTCCAGCATGATCACCCTTAGAATGGTCACTAGAAGGGACAACCCAAGTACCAGGCCAATGTGAGCCATCGGCCATCCATGTTGCTTTTTGAACCTTAATTGGCTCCAATGCATCAGCTCCAGTTTCTTTCATGTGCTTCCACATCTTCATTTCCTCTCTTGCATTGAAAGCATCTGATCGCCTCCTAATCGAGTCCGGGAGTCCGTTTGTTCGCACCTTAAATTCGTCGTACTCTCGCTTTATCTTCCTTCTATCCTTCACAAAATCTGACCTACTCTTGTTCTTTGTTGGATCCATTTTTAAACTAAAATAGCTTTCGGGATTTCTTGGCTCGATATCGTGCTTACGACAAAACGGTACCCACAAATCCGCAAAGCTCGCTGCCTCTGCCATCGCCTCGAATGTCAAGAGGGCGCCTCCATCATCAGAGACATAGCATGCAAGTTTGTCAACCGGATAATCACAGGCAAGAATGGATAATATGGTATTGGCAGTTACAAGAACTGGTTCCTTTTCAGGGTCTGCTGTGGATACAAAAAAGTCACATCCTGGGAGGTCAGAATGACCGCTCCGATTCGTCGGAGATGGCGCATCAAACTTTTCGTAAAGGACTTGAAGATCGGTACCACGATTGACGGGGCATACCTTTGGAATTTGATCAAGAATCCAAGAGAAAGCAAACCATATTTCACAAACAATAGACATTAGCCACAACCATATTGCATCCTCATTTGGATGTGTCACTCTCCAGTTCAAAAAGAAAACCAAAACCACAAGTCTTATCAATATCAACAGCCTGAAAGAAAAGAAAAAAACATTTTCAAGTATTAATATGTTAATGAATTTTTTTTGTTAGAATTAATATGTTAATGATTTAAGTTAGCCTCATCATTAGTATTTATATTTATTTTGTTGACTAATTGATATAACTTTAGATGTCAGCATCTTATATAACTCAGTAATAAAGAAAGCTTCATTCCTTCCACCTAAAATGTTAATATCGAACCTTTCAATTTACAAATATGTGTTCTCGATCTAACCTGTAAGGACTAATAATGCTAGCACGGATCGGAAACGTTCGACTAAGCGGTTTCCACGGCTTGTCCATCGAATCCATCATCCCTTCATGAAACTTTTCACCGTCGCCATCCCCGTAGCCGTCGTCCTGTCCGCCCCAATATGCATTGCCAACTCCATAAGTTCCTTTAGACTCAAACAACCATTTGTTGTGATCAAACTGCTCTCCACTTTTCATCATTGACATGTTTTGTGAGCCTCCTTTAGACCCATCTGGGCCTTGTAATTGCAATGTTCTATTTGAATACTCATTAGAATCATCATCATCATAGTCTCCCACTTTGTAAGACTCTTTACATCCTGGACAAAGCCCTGTGTCCTTTAATGCATCAAGATAGCAATCTCTGCATATTCTAAACCTGTACAAACATAAAAACAACATTCGAAGTATATCGTTTTTGTGAGACGACTTTCGCGTAAAAACATTCTACTTTTAAATTAGTACCGATGAAAATTTGTATATCAATATTAATTGGAAATGAAATGACATTAAGGTTTAAGTTGATGGATTATGATATTTAATTTTATGTTAATAACGAAATGTTATGTGGGTAATTTGAGAGTGAAGATTTGAACCTGCATTCGCAAGGAGTTACATCTTTTCCGCGCTCGTCCTTCATGACCTTGCCATCACATGCATGCATGGCACACGAAGAGCCCTTGGCTCCAGCCATCTGCGGATGAGTAACCTCAGAATCTATCACCTTGTCCATGAGATGTGCTCGTGTCACGCTGTTGAATCCCCCGGTAAATAGTGAATTCGAGATGTATTGCTCCTCCGCTTTTGATGCTACCGATGTATCCATCGGTTGGTTATCCGGCGTTGGAGGAATATGCACAGTGTAGTTAATATAATCCCCTGAAGCATTCTCTCCTGACGTATCGAGATCTTCTCTCGACAAACTGACATACCGACCGCTCGATGTTCTTCGCGCAAACTTAACGGTTTGTCCACTTGAAGCCCGATTTCCTCCTGAATTCGAAGATCCACCCGGGCTGCGAATGGCTTTCTTGGATGGTTGGTTGGTTAAAGTTGCCATTGTTGGATGTTCCTTTAATTAGCTTCAAAATCCTTTCAAGTTTCAATCAAACTTTCCTCTGTAAAATCCCATTTTTGTCCATCTTCCTTGATCTGTAAAAAAAAACTCACTAGTAATTCAAATGCAGAGACTTAAAAAAAAAAAAACCTTAAAATTCACAAAGAAAAGAAAAAGAAATGTGTATTTTTTTTTCATCTCAGAGAAAAACAATGGTGGGGCATTGTTCCAAGAAGTTAGGAGATCATATGGTTGAAAGTTGTGATTGACGGATTGGTCTAACGGTGGGTATTTTGTTTAAGTTGATTGAAAGCCTAAGATTAGAAATGTTTTGTTGCATATTTTAAGGATTGTGTTTGTGGAGGAAAATTATAAGTCTTTTTATGGCTCTTAATTGAATTATTTATTTGTCCTCCAATCACAATGGGCTTTCACAAAAGTGTAACTTTTTCTATGAACATAATGAAGAAGAAAAAGATTGAGATAAATATATGTTTTTTTTTTTTTTGGGAGCATAAATATATGTTTCTATGGTTTAAGAACTTTCACTTTACTCCCTCGTGTTTTAATTGTTTTGAATTTAGTATAACACGGTTGGTAAATGTTAAAATTGATTAATAACATAAAAGTTAAAATATCAAATTTTGAATTTGTATTGAAATTTGTTACCTTTCAAATTAAAATCTGTCTCTATAATTGAAGTTAATTTTAATCGAATTATTTAATAGTAATAATATTATTAATATTAAAAGACATAATGTAACACATTTCTAAAATTATAAGGACGAACTTAATAGTGAGTATTTTTTTTAAAGAAAGAACTAACAAGAAACCTATAGATGAAGACTAATTTTATGTTTTATTGAAAGTTCAAATATTAAAACTAAACATTTAAAAATATATGAATCAAAATAGAATAAATTTCAAAATATATAAATAAAATAGTACTTTAACGTGCAATATAAATTTATACAACTTAATACTTATGTAGAACAATCGAAGTAAGTTATTAAAAAAAAGAAAAAACAATCAAAGTAAGTTTAAGCTTAGTGATAATTGTGAAATAGTTCAATGATATTAATGTACATTTATTGATCAAAAGATCATAGTTCCAATCTTAGATTATAGTTCGAATCTTACGCATAGTTATTGTAGAATTTTTAACATGCATTCTCGACCAAGAGATTCCAAATTTAGACTTTTAACCCTTATTAAATTATAAAAATAATCTTTCAAAAAAAAAAATTATAAAATGAAAGAACAAATCTAATTCTTCAAACAAAAAAAAAAAAAATTAAGAATGGAGTATATATAACTTTTTGTTTTTTTTTTTTACTTTTATTGAAGTAGAAAAATGTACCAAACTTTTTAAATATTAGTGTTCAATGATTTGTGAGAAGTTTGAACTTTTGATTTGCAATAAATATTTTTTAACATATTATATTGTCAACAATTACAAATGGCTCAACCATATAATTGTATGTACATAATTAAGTTTTTTTTTTTTTTTTTAAGTTAGATAATCTCTCATCCTAATTATTGATAAACTTTAAGAAAAATTGATATATTAATTTTCTGTTAAGTGGAGAAATTCGAATGTATTACTTCTTACTCGTATTTCTTGATCAATGCACACACAATTCATGGTTGTGATTAAATATATATTTTAAGAAATTATATATATATATATATATATATATATATATATATATATATTTTTTAAATCAT
>JBBMKA010000002.1:347787-357936 GCA_037833695.1 Sechiopsis laciniata
GGTTTAAATGTTAAAAAGGGGGAGTTGGAGTTTTCGTTTCGTTTTTTTTTTTTTTTTTTTTTTTTTTTTTTTGCATTGAAATCCCTTCCTTACTCAATCAAAATAACAGTCCATATTAAGTAGAAGTAAAGTTCGAGGTGACATAAAAGGGGAACAAAAACTTAAAGACAGGAATATATCTACCCCACCCAATTGTTTAAACTTTCTGTTCTATCAATACGCTAATATTGTGACACCAAAATGTTACTGGTGTTTGGAACTTACCAAAAAAACACTTTTCCATCCAGATTTCACATTATTGACGCGACTGAGAACCATCTGTGAAATGCATCGAACTATTAATTCCCTAATTTCTGTGGAGCTGCTTTTCTGCATTACAATTACGAAGGGCCTCAGAAATTCGTTCTGGAAGTTGTAATTCGCGAGCTCCTCACGCTCCAAAAATTTCATTGCGAGCTGCCTCAGCGAGTCCATCACAAATATTGCAACTGATAGATTCTCTGATAAACCAACCGACACAAAGAAGTCAGAGAGAACACTCCACATGCGAGACCACACCAATCTGATGCGGTTCATATTGTAATGCCTGCAAAAGAAACAATGTTGAGGAGTGATTTTCCCATTCCATTTCTAAATGTTACTAAATCAGAGACTCTAGAGGCTACAAATTAAGAAAATTTGAAGCATTACCTATACTGGAGATTTAACTACGAAAAAACAAAAGATACAATACATAGTCAGTCATGGAACCCTGTGATATAATAAACATCATGATATATTTCTTTAAACCTAAAGTCGATTTCATCACTTTAGAACATTAAGCAGTATGCAGATGAAGTAAAACTAAAGGTAAAGACAAAGATCTTACGCCACTTCAACTAATTTAGTGAGGCTGAACACACGTGGGTCTGTTGGAGACTGCAACTCTGCAATCGCAACTTTGCAAAGGGCCTTCACAAATGCAAATATTGCTTCACTGTTTAAACTTTGACTATGAGCAAATACGTGGTTCAACTCAAAATTGCCTATTTGATCCAACAAATTCAAGTTTGAAATAAGGTGGTTTATTTGTTCCGGAGTTACAGGTCCGGGAGTTTTAACTCCATGTGAGGTGCTGTCATATGAACCTCCACGAACAACAGCCATAACAGCTGGATTATGTAGACCTCCTTTTTTCTTCAGAGATGATACACCCATCGACTTCAGTACTTTATCATCAGTTTCAATATTTGATGTTGTCAAAAATGATGCATCGGATGGTGCACCCTCTCCCAATAATTGTAAGTTCTCAATTCTAGAGAGACATGTAAATATGTGCTCCCATGATTCAAGAAGAAAATTACCATCTTCTATGGCAATGGATATTATAGCCTGCACATGCGCATTGATCCAGAGGAAAAAAAATCATTAATTTTGGAAAAAGAAAACATCCTCAGACTTGCAAAAATTGACCATACAACAGAATTTATGAAAGCACGGACTATATAGTTAGTTCTTCATTTAAGACAAAATTAATTTTATATCGAATAAATCAATTAATTTTATAAATTATGAATATGTGAGGAACAAATTGAAAATTCTGAGATTTATTATTATTTTTTAATAGGAAAAAGAACAATTTCATTGATTAGTGATAGAGTTACAAATAACCTATTGAAATAATGAGAAGAAAAAAAGGTGGAGATTGGGGAGGGGAGAGCCATCATGTTTTAGCTCTATTGTAAATTTACTTGGGAAATACAGAAAATGCCACCTAGAGTTTAAGCTTCATTCATGGGACCTTTTTTTTTAAAAAAAAGAAAACCATTTTTGTTTGATGAAAATACGCATACCTTCACAGTTTCAACATTCTTTTGTTTCATATCTGCAGCACAATGAAGATTCGTAAACTTAGCCATGGATGTCACGAAAGCATCCCTTTGAGTCTGCAAGCCCATGACAGCTGTGACGTGCACAGCATGCCGACAGCCTAGTAAGCATAGAGAAGTAGCAAGCTTATCATCGCTTTGGTCAAGAGTCATACTGAATGCTGCCAGCATAGGTCCCCAGCAAACTTCCACCATAAACCTCAATATTGTTACATCAGTCACAGCGTGATAAACGGATCTGCCGATAGAGATAAAATAAGTTATTTTTGGCACCCAAACCAAAAACAAAATCTTCCATCGACAAATATAGATTATAGGAAGATCAGTTGGATCAACATCCACAACAAACTAAAAGAAAGCAAAAGCAAGAAAGAAACCATGCTACTCTAACTAATAGAGATGGAACGAATAATGAACCAGAAGAGCTTTGCGCCAAAAAATTACAAAAGAGTACTATTGCCACAAACAAAAACTCAGTTTTTTTTATGATATCCGTGACCGTCCGGACCAGCTTGCGTGCACCTCGGCTAATGTCACGAGACATACAGCCTGACCCTACAACATTTAGATGTCCAAGAAACTCGTAGGAAATTAATTCCTAAGTAGGTAGCCACCATGGATTGAACCTATCACCTTAAGCACCCCAAGGCACAAACAAAAACTCAGCTTCTCACTAGCAGATTGAAATATCAACTAAGATTTCATTTCTTAGCTTACATAGATTTTCCAGACTTAGCCTTAAACTGCTCCTGTATGTGCCTTATAAGAAGCCCGTTTGCACCAACGGCTTTTTCTTCTGTCTGCTTCCAAGAAACTAGATTGAGTATACCATCGAAACCCAAAAGTTTGTTGATGCTAGTTGCCTGCTTACTTTGTGAAGCTGAAGACTCAGATTTCATCTTAATTTCATTCCTAACAATCTGATCGTAAAGAGCACCAAGATACTCATCAGGTAAATCTTTCCCATCATCAATTCCTCGATTATTCCGGATAAAATCAGCTTTCATCATCTGAATATCCAACCAAAGGACAGTAGAAGTCAGAAAAATACCCAAGTACGTTACCGTAATATTAAAAAAGCTCAAACTTATATCAGTGAGCAAATTTTATAAAACTTCAATTCACCAGTCACAAGGAGAAATATCTCCAGAAATCAAGTTCTATAAATCTTAAACAAGAAGTCTGACAATATTACTTCTGTGAAATCTCAGGCATGAATAAGCCACCCTTCAAATCTCCCACGTAAAACAATGAAAAACCAAACACTTTAGCAGTTAAAATGAAACTATAGATGTCGCAGTCCTGTTCTCATGAGAAAAAGACAGTTCCCAGGCTTTCTATCTGTTCTGTGTAAAACAACCCATGCTGGGTCACAATCTTTTTTTTTTAGAAAAGAAACATTTCATTGAAAATATGAAATAGTGGGAAAAACCCAATGGCTCATGGCCTTACAACAGAAGGTTCCAGTTGGTAATAAAATAGGAAAGACTATAAGAAAATAAAATAGGCTTTGACTTGCACCAAAAATACACAGAAGAAAGAACTTGTTCTAAAAGGTATTGCGAAGACCGGGAATTGTCATTGAAAATTCTGGGTCACAATCAATAAATTATTTGCCATCCAACTGTGAAACGTCCAGCTAGGCACACATCACACATGTATGGGAGAAAGGGTAAGAAGGGAAATGAGACTGATGGAAGTTAGTTAGTGGGCGTGTGAGAGGGTGTTGTGTAGCTGTTGGCTTAAGAGGAGAGATTCCCAGCACACGTGAAATGGCTGGTCGGGTCCTTTGCTGCTTGGATTTTCTATCATCTAGTTATATTGAACTTTATGCATATCATCATATTAAAAAACTCCCAATATCTTTTTTTTTTGAAACGAGGTAACCACGCCCGTCCCTAGGCCAGGCACCGGAGACATCGAAGGAATGGAGACACAAGAAATGTCTACAAATTAATGTCACAGGTGAGTCTCGAACCTGAAACCTTAAGGGAGCACACCTTCAAAGCCCAAGTCTTCAACCAACTGCGCCACCCCTTGGGGACTAAGAACTCCCAATATCACAGTGTTATTATACATATTGTTCTGCTTTGGAGTGTTTAACTGAAAGTTTACAGAAACGAATGAGTTAAATAACTAACACCAACATTCGAATCTCTTGGCCAAGTCAAGGGTTTTATTATTGCTGGCTCCACAGCAGGAATTAATCCAAGAAGACAAATAATTTACAGATCAGGGTCATAACTCATAGAAGTAACCTAAATATCATCTAGCTTTACAAGCAGGCTGTTCAAACACGCACTATGAAATCAAATGCATCAGTTAGGGTCAAACCTTATCTTTCACCATGTTGTTATGAGCATCTGTGTTCAGCATAATAACAGAATAAGCAAGAACATAAGCAGTATCTGCACTTGTGAATGAACCAGGGTTGCATTTACAGTACCGCTCAGCAAACTTCTCCATGATGCGATCGATCTTTTGTGCCTCTCCTGGTAACCTGAAGCCTCGCAGGAAAAACCTTATTGCTTCACCGAAGTCCATTACTTTGAAATTGAATGAATCAACATACGCATGCATAACTTTCAAAGGGAATTCCTCCCTTTCACCCAAATAATCTCCAATGACTGTTTCATTCAGGCCGTTAGTATTCTTGAGAAAAGAAGCCACCTCTTCAGGAGAAGCACCAACTTTTTTTGTGCTAATCAGAAACTCAATACCCCGGGAAGGTTTCCTATTGAAAAGCGCAATACCTTTCTGAACATAAATCAGGAAAGTTGTCAGAACAATGTGCTTCAGACTAATTATCTCTAAAGATGAAACGTGTCTAAAATAATAGATATGAAAACAAATGTTGTAGGGTCAGGCGATATGTCCCGTGACATTAGTCGAGGTGCGTGTAAGTTGGCCCGGACAGGCTCAGACATCAAAAAAAAAAAGTTATGAAAAATATACTCCAACCAAACAAGATATGAGGAAATTGTCAATACAACTAACAGGAACAAAATGTGAAAAACAAGTAGTATTAAACAGATGATCAGCCAAGAAGGAAAGAAATAATGAGAAGCAAAGTGATCACATACAGCTGACTGTCCCTTGAAAACTCCAAAGCAATTACACGATAAGAGCCTGTATTAAGAAGAAACACTAACTGAACCAGGGCAAGAGCATCATCCACCCTTCTTTTCCTAAAGAATACTTCCCCGCTGAAGAAACGTGTTGGTTGATATAATTAAATTTACCTCAACCTATTAGCTTAAAATTTTGGATTAATCGGTGATTTAACATGATTCAACATAGTATCAAAGCATGAAGTCATGTGTTCAAATACATGTGAATTTGTTCCAATTGTTTTACATGTTCAAATTTTCAAGCCCACAAGTTAGGGGAGTGTTGGTTGATATAATTAAATTTACTTCAACCTATTAGCTTAAACTTTTGAGTTGATTAGTGATTTAACACGATTCAACAAAATGCAATCTCTAACCCAAGCCAAAGGTTCCAATCGTAAACTAACTCTTAAGGATTTATCCTTATCCTTAAAGGTTCCAATCGTAAACTAACTCTTAAGGATTTATCCTTACAAGATTCCTCTACCATCCCTCTTTTTCCCTTGCCACGGCCTCAAACCAAAAGGTTTTCTGTTCAATTACTACTGAACTATTTTTCCTTTTTTGATAAGAAACAGCTAAAATCTCATCTTTAATCAGAAAAAAAAACAGAGAATATTTGTGTACAAAGAATTATCCAAGAAAATGAAAATAAACATAAAAAGGAAACGCCTCACAATGGTGTAAAGTGTAAACAATCCCTACTTTTTCATCATTATAGTTTTGCTATCCTCCTTTCTAATTGGAAAGTTCTATTGTAATTAACGGGGTTTCCCCTTTTGTAATTACATATATCGATGTAATTGTTTAAGCATTTAACCTATGCCTCAGACATTTTCATGGACATCGACATTTTCAACACTGATTGAAGTTACCTAGATAAAAATAAGTTCTTTTACAGATACCAACAGGAAAGTCTTTCTGACATCTCTTCAAACCTAGGTATGGAAGGATGTCTTATCTCCCTTCCTCTATTGTTAGCTATTAAATGGTTTCACACCCAATTCCCTCCCTTGTGATAAATTACCTATTCATCATAGGATGGGAGTCAAATAAGGGCATTGTCAATTATAAAGTGCTTAGAGGTTATATGTTCAATCATGGCGGCCACCTACCTAGGAATTAAGTTCCTATAAATAGTTACCTTGATAACCAAATATAATAGGGTCAAACAATTGTCCAGTTAGAATAGTCAAAGTGTACGTCCCAATAAATTGCCATCATAGGATTTATCCATCTTATCCTAACTCGGTCCTTCATACTGCCACAACTTCCAGCAGGAGCCACCACTCGCACCCAGCCTCAACATAATACGATATATTGACTAGATATTAAGTAATGCTCAAACCTGGAGTTCGATTTTGTAAGCTCTGCGTTGCTCAAGTGTAGCAGCATCTGAGAACTCCGAATTTCCATCCGGATGGAGCTCAGAGTCAACAACAGCAGCTGTTTCTTCCCCAGTTAAGTTATTCTCATGTGAAGAATCATTCTCAGCTGCTTCATCTAGCTTCAGTTGTTGGTCCATCCAAGTTCCCATTGATTTAATGATGCTTACCAAGCACTTAACAGATTCATGCCTAAATGTAATATCTTGTGCTGGAGATAATGTCGTGGTTGAACCAGATGGCGGTCCAAGAGCAGTTTTAAAAAGGCCATTTACAATCCTGCAAATACTTCAATAGGGTATAAGGTAATATCACAGTATCAACGCATGCAGAGGAGAGGAAGAAAAACATCAACCCTCAAGAAAACAAAGGAAAATTATAATTTTATCTAGAGTAAAACAAAATCAACATGTGAAACAAAAGAAATGAACAAGAGCCATACCTCTCGAAAATATTTGGGGAATCGACATCACAATCATAATTGACAAAAATATCGACCATAATCTGTGAATCTTGAGATATCTTATCCAATAAATAGAGCACGGTCATTTTCTGCAAGAAACTAGGCTGAAGTACATTCTCAAGCACTCGCAGGAGAAGCATGGGAAAAAATATACCAATTTCTGCTTTCAATCCTGATCTAAATTTTGTCAACAAGCTCGTAAAAATAGAACATTGAAGCTGGAAGATGGCCATCGCGGACAAGGCACTGTTTTTTAATAATGATAAGCAGAGAAACTGCTTGATAGCATTGAGAAACCTGAAACCAACAGTGACAGAACCTGTCACAGTTTATCCAATCAACAATAGCTTACTACAAAGTACTCCTACAAAATAAAAACTTGATTTTGAAACTGTTCTAGATTTGTTGGAACAAAACAAGGAATATTCTAACTGCAAAGATTTCTCCCAATGAAAATGCATAGTTTAATAATATAAAATTAAATAATAACTAGAATGTAGAAACCTAATTTGGTTTTAAAAAATTGCATCAATCGGGAGAGTTCAAGGCAGTTCTAAAGATATGTCCACGACTATGAGCAACACTAAAATGATCAATACGGAATGAAATGCTTGCCTCTCGTTAGAGCGCCAAACTGGACCTGCATTATCCATAACTACCTTCAGCAATTCAAGAGACAATATTTTCCCCCTTAAGAGGATCTGATCATCTGGGTGCTCAGGCGATGAGAATTTCAATGATAATTTACACAAATTCTTAAACAAATGGAATCCATCTTCCCTAATCTTACTACAACCACCTGATTGAGCTCCATCGTCTGTTTCCCCCACCTCAGATTCACCTTTACTGTCAACTTTCAGTGGAGAAGCATTGCCATTCTGCAACTGTCCCGAAAACGAATATCGTTTCTTCTCCGCAATCCCTTCACTGGCATCCATCACCTCATTTATAAAGTTCTGGGAAAAGTATATAGAATTTCCTTCATTCAAGTTCTTGTCGGTAAATTCCAGTAATTCACTCACAGAAATAATCCTCGTATGAACATCCATAGAGTCCTCTTCCACCCTACTGAAAACAATGATCATAATTTGACCTAAAACAGATTTTGCGCAGATCTGATTCGTACCACTTAATCCACCAAGATACACATTATAACAAGTCCTCACAACACTAACCAAACAATCCCCACGGATCAACACACAAGGACACCGAACCGCAGCGAGCAACACTCTAAGAACAGTGAGCTCAATTCCTTCATCGCCAAGGCCTCCAGACTTGCAAACAGACTCAACGATCCTATACACAATGGAAACAGCACCGGAATCCGCCGCCTCGACATCAGGCCGCTCGATCTCGCCATGGAAAAGACCGCGGGAGAACAATTTGAAGACACACTCAAGCGCTGGCTCGGCAACCTTGACGTAGGCGGAATCGAGGGCCAAAAGGAGCGGCTGGAGCACAAACTCCGCATCGGCCGGCGAAAGGCCGGCGAGCGGTGAAGCTGGATCGGGAACAGCTTCAGCAATGGAATCAAGCTTATCTAGAACGGATTTGCAAGAGGAAACAAGGTGAGAATGCTTACGCCAGGCCGCGTTCTTGACGATTTTGTCGAGGGAAGGACCGATCGCACGGCCGCATCTGGAGGTTCCACCTAGGGCTTGCGAAACCGACATTAATGCAGGATTGACGAAGAACACAGATCCATTCAGCGAATCATGCTTGGAATTGGATTGAATCGAATCGGATGAAGATTTATCAGTGGTAGTTCAATTCAACGTCCGATTCGAAGCTGAATCTGTTCGTGAAAACCTGTTCTTCAACAAAATCACACTCAGAGAGAAAGGAAAGAGAGAAAGCCGATAATTACGTGAACCGGAAATTTACATCGAAACACGACGGTTTGGTTTGACTCACGTGTATCACACGCGCCTTCTTTAAGGAAATTTAAAAGAGGAAGAAGGATATTAATGGTAGGATATTAAATGTCAACGAATGAGAAATTAATGTTTTTTTTAAGATTACTTTTTTTTTTTTTTTTGGAAAAAGAATTAATGAATTTTTTAGTATAAAATAATGAGTTTATTTCATTAAAAATTGGCAAAATTTCGAACAAAAAATTGATTTATAGGACAAAAAGTGAAGGATGACCAAAATGTCATTGGCTCAAAATTAAGTGAATTAATTACATTTAATCAATTTACCTAACGAAAAAGACCAATTCACTATTTAAAAAATAAGCAACCAATTTACTTGATTGAAAATAAATAAATTCAAATGATTGAAAGCAATTCATTCAAATATTTAAAAATAATTAATTCAACCAATTGAAAGCATGTAAGTCACTTATTAAAATAAGAATAATTTTGGAATATAAAAAAATTGCACAAAAAATCTATTATATATAAAATATTCTAGAAAAAATATTTTAATTGAAATTATTAGGGTAAAGTTGTCTATTTGTAACAATTTCCATGTATTTAATGTTAAAATACTATTTTCATTTTTAAAAAAAAATCATTTTGGTATATGTACAATTCTATTATTTTATTATAGTTTTTTTTTATATTAATAATCGACTTTAGTTCATATTTTTTTCAATAAAGTTTGTGACAGGATGTTTGTATTAAAGTTAAATGACAAATTTAATTTCTATAATTTAGAAGAAAAAAAATTAAAATTTCATCCATATAATTTTAAAAATTAGAAATTATCTTTATAGTTTGATTAAAAAAAAAAAAAAACTTATTTTGTTATATACTTTTTAGATATATTTAAAAAAAAATTCTTCATTTTTTGGATTTGATGACAACAAAATTACATATAATAATGAAATTTAAAAAACATGTGGATACTATGATTTAAAAAAAAAACCTATGGATACTAAAAAAAACAAAAAGGGAGAAAAAAAATTTATATTTATAAAGAATTTTGAGGCAAACAAGTTTATTTAAAAATTTGAAAAAAAAAAAAAAAAAAAAAACAATCAATTGTCAAATAAAATATTGAAAATAATACGAAACACTTATTTAATCACATAATATTGTTAGAGTACGAAAGCAATAAATGAGATCAATCAAGTTACCAAACTTCTAAACTTAAAAAAGAATCAGTTGACTAAATCAACCAAAATTTTCTCAATTTTTATTCGTTATTCACTTTCAATATTGTAATAGCAATCTTTAAATAGAAGACAATTGGGAATTTAATATTGGTCGCAAAGCTAAAATATTCCTCCCTGCAATATTCAAAGGCTGCTTGTTTTAAGGGGGGGGGGGGGGGGGGGGGGGGGGGGGGGGGGGGGGGGGGGGGGGGGGGGGGGGGGG
>JBBMKA010000002.1:366208-410232 GCA_037833695.1 Sechiopsis laciniata
ATGATAAATTTGAAGTTAATATCAATAGAAATTAGTTCAATAATGTTAATAATTTTAATACAATCTAAGATAAAATGTGAACATATTTCCAAATTTTATAGAGAAAGATGATAATTTTTAAAAAAAAAAAATAAAAAAGTTTTTTAATAATAACCAATTTAAAGTTTTTTTTTTAAGTTTAGGGACTAAAAGTAAACATTCAAAAGTTTAGGGACCAGATGGAAAAAATTTGAAAATTCAAGGACCAAAATGGAACAAAGTTCAAAGTCTAGGGACCAAACTGATATGTTAACCTAAATGTATTGAAACCTGACGATAAAATAAATATCATTACATAAATAGTTCTTATACTTGAATATTTCATCGCTTTAGAACATAAACAGTATGCAGATGAAGTAATTCAAGGTAAAGGAGACAAGGATCTTACGCCACTTCAACTAATTTAGTGAGGCTGAACACACGTGGGTCTGTTGGGGACTGCAACTCTGCAATAGCAACTTTGCAAAGGGCCCGAACAAATGCGACTATTGCTTCACTGTTCAAATTTTGACTATGAGCAAATACGTGGTTCAACTCAAAATTGCCTATTTGTTCCAACAAATTCAAGTTTGAAATAAGGTGCTTAATCTGATCAGGAGTTACTGGTCCTGGAGTATTCACTCGAATAGAGGTGCTGTCGTATGAACCTCCACGAACAACAGCCATAACAGCTGGATTTTGGAGACCTCCCTTTTTCTTCAGAGATGATAAACTTGACTTCAGCACTTTTTCTTCAGTTTCAATATTTGGTGATGTCAAAAAGGATGCATCAGGTGGAGCACCCTCTCCCAATAACTGTAAGTTCTCAATTCTTGAGAGACATGTAAATATGTGTTCCCATGCCTCTTGAAGAAAATCACCATCTTCTATAGCAATTGATATTATAGCCTGTACGCGAGCATTGATTCAGAGAACGGAAAAATAACATTTATTTTTTAGAAAAAATAACATCCTCATGGACTTGCAAAAATTGACCTTGCAACAGAATTTTAAGAATCACAGACTATGTAGTTAGGTCTTCATGTAAATTCAATATGATCTGAGAAAATAAAACGTCTGAATAAAGCTTCATTTGATAACCATTTGGTTTTGAGTTTTTGGTTTTTGAAATTTAAATTTACAATTACTCAAATTCTCTACCTATGATTTCATCTTCCCTTAAGGAAAGTATGTGAATTTTAATCAAATTCCATAAAACAAAACAAAAATTTGGAATAAAATGTAGATATGAAAGTAAAAAAAAAATCATATGTTAGAGTAGTTGAAGCTTAAACTTTAAAAACCAAAAACAAAAAATCATATGGTTATTAAACGGGGCCTAAGTTATTATCCTCCGTTCTAACCCTTCTTAAGAAGGCTTATTCCTTAACACAGTGTTTGCACATTGGACCTGATTTGTAAGTTAGAGAGTTAGGAGATGTTTGATAAGCATATGCTTCGAACCGGTGAAAAAATGGGCATTCGTTTTATAGCCTATTTAAGCCACCTCTATTATCAATTTTGTTGGAAATTATTGCAAATTGCACATACAGTTTAATCTCCCTTCATGGGACAATTTTTTGAACGGAAAATCACATTATGTTTTAATCATGAGAATGCACATACCTTCACAGCTTCAACATTTTTTTGTTTCATATCTGCAGCACAATGAAGATAGGTGAACTTAGCCATGGATGTCACAAAAGCATCCCTTTGAGTCTGCAAGCCCATGGCAGCTGTAACATGCACAGCATGCCGAAAACCTTGTAAGCATTGAGAAGTAGCCTGTTTATCATCGCTTTGGTCAAGAGTCACACTGAATGCCGCCAACATAGGACCCCAGCAGACTTCCACCATAAACCTTAGTATTGTTACATCAGTCACAGCGTGATAAACAGATCTGCATATACAGATAAAAATAAGTTCCCTTTTTTTAGCAATCTCCTAATCATTTAGGCATCCCAACTAAAAAATAAAATCTCCCACTGATGAATATAGATTATACAACCTATCCAAGGCAGTTGAATAGACCACAACAAACCAACAGAAACTGGGAGCAAGAAGGAAGCCCTGCTACTCTAACTAGTACCAATGGAACCAATAACGAAACAGAAGAGCTTTGCACCTTCAGTTATAATGAAAAACTATTTCCACAAGCAAAACTCAAGTTCTCTAGAGCTAGAAGATTGAAATATCAACTACAATTTCTTTCAAAGCTTACTCAGATTTTCCAGACTTCGCCTTAAACTGCTCCTGTATGTGCCTTATAAGAAGGCCGTTTGCACCGACAGCTTTTTCTTCTGTCTGCTTCCAGGAAACTAGATTGAGTATACCATCCAAGGCCAAAAGCTTGTTGATGCTGGTTGCTTGCTTACTTTGTGATGCTGAAGAATCAGATTTCATCTTAATTTCATTCCTAACAATCTGATCATAAAGAGCACCAAGATACTCATCAGATAAATCTTTGCCATCGTCAATTCCTCGATTATTGCGGATAAAGTCACCTTTTGTCATCTGTATGTCCAACCACAGCACAATATAAGTCAGAAATATGATCTAGCTTTACAAGCAGGCTGTTAAACAGGCACTACGCAATCAAGTGTATAAGTTAGAGCCAAACCTTATCTTTCACCATGTTATTATGAGAATCTGTGTTCAGCATAATAACAGAATAAGCAAGAACATAGGCAGTATCTGCACTTGTGAATGAACCGGAGTTACATTTACAGTACCGCTCAGCAAACTTCTCCATGATACGGTCGATCTTTTGTGCCTCTCCTGGTAACTTGAAGCCTCGTAGGAAAAACCTTATTGCTTCACCAAAGTTCATCGTTTTAAAATTAAATGAATCAACATAAGCATGCATAACTTTCAAAGGGAATTCCTCCCTTTCACCCAAATAATCCCCAATGACTGTTTCATTTAGGCCGTTGGTATTCTTGAGAAAAGAAGCCACTTCTTCAGGAGAACCACCCACTTTTTTTGTGTTAATCAGAAACTCGATACCCTTGGAAGGTTTCCTATTGAACAGCGAAATACCTTTCTGAACATAAATTAGGAAAGTTGTCAGAACAATGTACTTCAGGCTAACAACCTCTAAGATGAAATGTAACTGAAATAATGGATTATATGATGAATATACTCTAACCAAACAAGATATGAGGAAATTGTCAATACAAAATGTAACAAAGAAGTAGGATTAACCAGAAGACCAGCCAAGAAGGAAAGGAAAAAAATGAGATGCAAAGTGCTTTCTAATTGGCTAAAATGTCATTACCAACAGATGACCCTCCTCCCTTGAAAAACTCCAAAGCAATCACACAACCCTACTATTAGACACTAACTGAACCCAGGCAAGAGCATCATCTACCCTTCTTTACCTAAAAACACCTCCCCCTTTCCTTTGGAGACGACAGAAGAAACACAATCTCTAACACAGGCCAAAGTTTCCAATTGTAAACTCACTCAAGAGGATATACCCTTAGAACATTCCTTTACTGTCATTCTTTTCCCCTAGCCACTACATCTAAACCAAAAGTTTTTCTTTTCTGTACAATTTTTACTTCCCAGACCTTCTCATCTCACCCTAGTATCCTATGGGTGAACCATACAATGAAAAATATATCTCTCTCTTTAAACGTTTCATCAGTTCCAATTGGTGCAATAGAGTCAACCTATGGGTGAACCATACAATGAACAATATATCTCTCTCTTTAAACTTTTCATCAGTTCCAATTGGAGCAATAGAGTCAACTTATGCCCACCCGCATGAACATTTTTACCTTTTTTGGGGTAAGAAACAGCTAACCTACCAGGAGGGAGAAAAATAACAGAGAATATTAGTAAACAAAAAATATCCAAGTCATCTGATGTTTCAGCTCCGTCCTTAATTCATCTTTCTTTATAGCTTTATACTGGTGTAATTATCTCTTCTCTAATTAGTTGTTCAACTCAAAAGAAATTGTCCCATCTCTAATTATGGCTTCTCTATACAGCGGAAGAGCTTTTTGAAATCCTCTCATTGGCTTTTGAGCTTTATGTCATCTTTTGTACATAATGGAATCATGAACTCTCTCCTTACCTCACACGTCACACCCCTATCCCTTCCCATAAAAAACATCCCAATAAATTGCCATCATAGGGCGATTCATCTTATCCTAACTGGCTGGCTCCTCGTCACTCACCATTTACATTAATAAATGTATTAACTAGAGACTAAATTGCTCAAACCTCAAGTTCAATTTTGTAAGCTCTTCGTTGCTCAAGCGTAGCAGTATCTGAGAACTCAGAACTTCCATCCGGTTGGAGCTCAGAGTCAACAGCAGCTGTTTCTTCCCCACTTAAATTATTTTCAAGTGAAGCGTCACTCTCAGAAGTCTTGAGAAAATGTGTATCATCTAGCTTCAGTTGCTGGTCCATCCAAGTTCCCATTGATTTAATGATGCTTACCAAACACTTAACAGATTCATGCCTAAATGTAATATCTTGTGCTGGAGTCAATGTTGTGGTGGAACCAGAAGGCGGTCCAAGAGCAGTTTTCAAAAGGCCATTCACAATCCTGCAAGTATTTCAATGGGGCATAAGAGAAAAATCACAATATCAACGCCAGACCCACCTAAAAAAACAAAAGAAATGGGCAAGAACAGTACCTCTCAAAAATATTAGGAGAACCAACATCACAATCATAGTTGACAAAAATGTCAACCATAATCTGTGAATCTTGAGATATCTTATCCAATAAATTGAGAACGGTCATTTTCTGCAAGTAACTAGGCTGAAGTACATTCTCAAGCACTCGGAGGACGAGCATTGGAAAAAAGATACCAATTTCTGATTTCAATCCTGATCTAAATTTTGTCAACAAGCTCAAAAAAATAGAACATTGAAGCTGGAAGATGGCCATGGCCGACAGGGTGCTGTTTTTTAATAACGATAAGCAGAGAAACTGCTTGATAGCATTGAGAAACCTGAAATCAACAGTGACAGAACCTGTCACAGTTTATCCAATCAACAATAGCTTACTACAAAGTACTCGAACAAAATAGAGCATTGATTTTGAAATAAGATGGCATTTGCCATAAAAGTTTGAAAATGTTCTAGAATTGTAGAAACATAATAAGACTATTTTGACCGCCGGAAGTAATTTCTCCCAATGAAAATACCTAGTTTAATATGATAAAATTACAAAATTAGTACCGAAAACTAGTTTGGTCAAAATTTTACATCAATCGGGGAGTTAATTCAGTTCTAAACACTTGTCTATGAGTAACACTAAAATAAACAATGGAGAATTAATGCTTGCCTCTCGTTAGAGCGCCAAACTTGACCTGCATTATCCATAACCACCTTTAGCAGTTCCAGAGACAATATTTTCCCCCTTAAGAGGATCTGATCATCTGGGTGCTCCGGTGATGAAAATTTCATTGACAATTTACACAAATTCTTAAACAAATGAAATCCATCCTCTCTAATCTTACTACAACTACCTGATTCGGCTCCCTCCTCTGTTTCTCCTACATCAGATTCACCTTTATTATCAGCTTTCAGTGGCAAAGCACTGCCATTCTGCAACTGTCCCGAAAATGAAAATCGTTTCATGTCTGCAATCCCTTCACAAGCATCCATTACCTCATTAATAAAGTTCTGGCAAAAATATATAGAATTGCCTTCATTCAAGTTCTTGTCGTTAAATTCCAATAATTCACTCACAGAAATTATCCTCGTGGGAACATCCATGGAGTCCTCATCCACCCTACTGAAAACAATGACCATTATTTGACCTAGAACAGATTTTGCACAGATCTGATTCGTACCACTTAAGCCACCAACATACACATTATAACAAGTCCGAACAACACTAACCAGACAATCCCCACGGAGCAACAGACAAGGGCATCGAACCGCAGCGAGCAACACTCTGAGAACAGTGAGCTCAATTCCTTGATCACCAATGCCTCCCGTCTTGCAAACAGACTCAACTATCCTATACGCAATGGAACCAGCACCAGAACTCACCTCGATCTCGCCGCGGAAAAGACCGCGGGAGAACAATTTGAAGATGCACTCAAGCGTGGGCTCAGCAACCTTGACGTAGGCAGCTTCGAGAGCCAAAAGGAGCGGCTGGAGCACAAACTCCGCATCCGCAAGTGAAAGGCCGGCAAGAGGGGAAGCAGGATCAAGAGCAGCTTCCGCAATGGAATCGAGCTTGTCGAGAACGGATTTGCAAGAGGTGACGAGGTTAGAATGCTTACGCCAGGCCGCGTTCTTGACAATCTTGTCGAGTGAAGGGCCGATCGCACGGCCGCATCTGGACGCGCCGCCTAGGGCTTGCGAAAGCGACATTGGTGCGGAATCGAAGAACAGAGATCCATTCAGCGAATCATGATTGAAATTGAAATGAATCAGAAGAAAATTACGAGTTGTAGCTTCAATTCGACGTTCGATTCGAAGCTGAATCTGTTCGTGAAAATGGATTGTTCATCGATTTTGGTTTTCCCGTTTTTGGTTTGGCCCTCTCCGTTGGGTGCCAAGTTGCAGGCGCTGTGAGTCGAAACTTGTTAAACAAAATCACACAGAAACGGAAAAGAAGAGAGGGAAAAAAAAACGAGAGACACGATCATAATAACGTAAACCGGAAATGTACATCGAAATGTAACGGTTGGGTGAAGTCGCGTGAATTACACGCGCGGGAGATGAATACATATTACCATGACAATGCAATAATCTAAAATATGGAAAAATAAGCAACATAACTTGATTAACATAAAGTATAGACTTGTAAATAAGCCATTGGTTGTTGAATTCTATATAATATAAAGGATATGACTTTTTAACATATGTGAGTGTTCGACCACTTTACGTGATAATTTCGTAGGACAAGTACCATAAAATTATTGTCTTAAGATGGTACCTCTTTAGATTTTTTTTTTTTTTTTTTTTTTGATATCGTGAATGTCTAAATCACTTGCACGCACCTCGACTAATGTTACGGGACAATTTCTATAAGTACCTCAAGACACTCTTTGGTCACTAAGCCACTCTATGATAGTTATTTAAATTTTTAATCACTTTTTTTTTTAATTAAAGATTGTATTGAGATCTCACTTTTAAAATGTAAGACTTTCAACGTCCACCTTCAATATGATATCTTTTTTAGCTCGTCATTTATGAAATATATTTCAATTTTTTTAGACCGAATATTTATCTGGACTTTATGAATTATGATATAACACTAGATCAAATCAGATTTTATCTCAAAACGACAAAACCTTAGACCACAACGTTAAGAGATGGTGTTCGAAAAAAGTTACCTTGTAAGACTTTTTTTTACTTTTTTTCGAACCAAGCTACCTTCTAAGATATTAAGAAGCGTCAGTTGACTGAAATTAAAATAAATAATAATAATGAAAAAAATTATTCTACAACAATTGAGTTGAAAATTAAGACTCGTAACATTGATTACTAGGGCAATAATATATATTAAAAACAATAATATTAATAACTAAATGAACAAAAGTTCCCTCATTTTGAATTCTACTTCCAGCAAAATTCGAAGGCTGTTTTTTCGACCAAACATTTGAAGAAAAATTGTTGGAGGCAGCCACATCTAATGGTTAAGTAGTAACGACATTGTGGCGGCCTTTCTAAATAATTTTTCTAATGTTTGTTCCTTCTTAACATTAAATTTTTAAGTAATGTAAGGCCTACTTCAACCAATAAGCCAACCCGGGTCTAAAAAACTCCAAGCAAGTCGCCATTAAATGTTCGAATCATCGACATGATATAGACTAGACAACTAAACTCATAAACTCTGTTTCAACTATTAACCTTTATTTCATACAAGAAATTAAGTTTAACTAAGAATCATATATAAAACATACATGAGATTTAACTAGTAACCTCTTTCCATTAAGTTTTAATAAAAAATAATACATAAAGCAAACATAACATTCAACTAGTAATCTCTTTCCATGAAGTTTTAAGCAAGAGTAATATATAAAACAAACATAAGAAATAAATTAACTTTTGAATTTAGTGTTGGAAAGAAGAACTCCCGAACGATGGTGTGGATGGAGGAATATAGAATGCGTGGCTAGAGAAGTGGGAGAATATGAATTGCGAAAGAGAGAGAAAAAAAAAATATTTGTTGTCTTTGTGAATGAAAGAATTAAGATATTTAAGATATTAAAATATCTTGAATGAGTTATCTCGCACTTCGAATGACCTAGTATAGCGATCGCGTTGCAAGCTACCCTCCACGGCTTTACAAAAAGCACCAAAAGGCATGCACCTTATTGATTGCACCTCACCTTGGAAAGATGCATGAATCGCAACTTGCATCCAAGCGTGCGCCTGGCAACGCCTTTTAAAACATTGCACATGATATAAAGTTAACAACTAAACCCTAAACCATAAACTCTAGTCCAACCAATCAGTCAACTCGGGGTCTAAGAAATTCCAAGCAGTAGTCGATAAATGTTCGAATGATCCACATCCATGTAGACCATTGGATGAATCAAACAGTTATTTTTCCATCAATTTTTTTTGAAACGGGAGGCTGATTTTTCCATCAATTTATCAAATGGAAATATATACCTCCAAATGTTAGAATGGTCCAAAATAATTGGAAAAAAAAAACAGTTAAGATCGTTCTCAATCAACCTCTTGGATACAGAAGAACTGGAACCAGTGACATTTTATTAACCAACAAAAGAAACTAAGTCGTGCTAATCTATTTCAATTAGTTCCTATGATCACAGTAGAGCATAAATTCATACCTTTTCAAACTCAAATACATCCTGGATTCCAGACAATAACATCGGCATGGACAACCGCAACCGAAAACTTGATACTGCACTACAAACTACAGAGTAGATGTAGTGTAGATCTCATCTGTATCTCATCTGTTGGTTATTTCTCATGATTACGATAACAAAATATTACAAATTATTCTCGTGGAGATATAATTTATACCTACACAATTCATTCAAAACCCGATCAAAACTGTAAAAAGAAAAGAAACCTCAGTTGGGGACTGCCGCTGGTTCAGCTGACTCTAATAGAGGGTTATCCTTGTTTACTGATTCCCAGTCAATTTGTCTAAGAATTTCAAACCTCTCATTCAGTGGCACAAACTCGGCTTGAGGAGCAACGATGCCGAAAGATCTGGCTTTATGGAGTAAGACCACGCTAGCCCCCATGTCAGGGCCATGGATTTTTCCAGTGAGCAACAACCGGAGCGGCATGAAAAGTGATTTTCCCTGCCATTGGTGGTCAAGTTAGGAAGAGGTGGTCCTGATTTTTCTACTAAGTAAATAACCTGAAGAAGAGATACAAGTGAGAACTCAAAACTATAAAATGCCAATGAGTTCAAGCATACCTTGCGTTTCAATGATTTTCCAAAACTCTTCACCCACTTCTGCCAGCCAGAAGGCCCTTCTTCAAGTGCACTGAGGATTTCGCCGTTATCATATGCTGCTATGAGACTGGCTGAGAATTCAGAGAGCTTATCTTCTACAAGAGGTTTGGCTTCGGAACTGCAGGCAATACGAAAGTTTTTAACCATCCATAGTTAAAGGAAATTGAAAAATATCAATTTGCTAAACTCCACAGATATTACTTGGATGGTCATGCGGAACCATATAAGGAATTCAAGCACTACTAATTGGTATCTTTATTTATAAATTAATGACGATAGATGCATTTGCCATAGTTTTAGCATTAAGGAAAGCCCGTGTAAAATATATAGTGGATTTGGGTGCTCTAGCCAAAACAAATCCTATTTCGGTGCCAATAATCTGAAGACCATAAGTTTTACAAGAGATTGAGTATGTAGCAATTAGCAGTATTTGACTATACATAGTCTAAAATCTTGGTCACCGAGAAAATAGTGGCTGATAGCAGAAAATTATTCAAATAGTCAAGAGCAAGCTGGCATCAAGCAACAAGTATAGCTCCATAAATTATTTATTTCAGATTGTAACATTTGGCATTCGAAATAATACTACTACTATTTCAACCGAGTATTCGCTGAACCAACAGATGCAGGGTTGTAAACCCACTATTTTCAGACAAAAATGTTGGTTACATCCTTAAAATCTTAGTATCTATATTCCTTATTTGAGGGGGAATCTTTATGTTATCTTAATCATTATTTGTTGGGGCTTCCTCTATATAAGAAACTCCTCTCTTAATTGATGTATGGAGAATAATAGAGATTATTTTGCATCCCTAAAATTAACTAGTATCAGAGTCATGCCCAGCCATGTCAATGACAGTGAAACAAAAAACAAAGCCACAAGGGCTTATGTCCAGAGTAGAAAATATCATACCAATATGGAGATCTCCTAAGTAGGGTTGTCCTAACAAGAAAGGGCCACCATGTTGTAAGGTGAAACATAACTTTAAGTTTCACATGATTTCTATCAGCTGGTTCTTAGTGTTGTTAATAATTGGACTTTCAGTATTGAGGTAATTGTCAGACAATAGAGTTTTTTCCACTGGCCCTCTTCTCTTCCACCCTTCCTTCCCTTTTCCCTCGTTCATTTCAATTTCACAATCTTCTCTACCCTTCGACAGCTCAAATTCTATTTCTCTACCCTATCGCCTATCCTACATCAGGCACGATCAATAAGACTGAAGAATTGCATATGATAGCTTTACCGATCTTGTAGTCTTATTTTGATAAAGAATATCACGGTACTACTAATGAAAATAAGCATGGAATTCAACGTACCTTGTCAGAGTAGCATGTAGAGGATAGGACAGAAGGTTTGAGAGCGCCTTGTCAGCATCAGTTACCAAGTCAATTGCATCTTTGAGTAGCTGAACTGATTCCTATATATACATTTAAATCACGCCGCATGCAATGATTTTTTTATTGTAGCGCATATTAAGAAAGGAAAAAACATTATTGTAACTTATAACTGCCACACAAAAATAAAACATAATGAATGCAACCAGCCCATGTGCAAAAGCATGATTACACTAAAGCACGAATTTAGCTACAAACAAAGATTCCCATGCAAATTAAGCAGCCGAGAAAGTTAATGTAGGACTTCCTTTCACGTAGAACTGAGGGCAAAAAGGACATCAATTTAGTAAACTTAAGATTTTCCTCTATTCCTTTGAATTTAGGTGGCTAGGGAGTAGGAAGTCTCAACAACAGAAACATTTCTCTTTCCTCTAAGCCAGGCTGGCGAATTCTTAAGAGGCATGCAACATGGTACAAGATCATTGGCAGTAAATATGAGTTGTCAAAATAGTTGGTTCACTAGGAAACTAAAGAGGTAGGCAATAAAAGCCCTGGTTTTCCATTTCCATGTGCTATCAAAAAACCACGGACAAGGAGTTTTTCGCCTTCAAGATTGTATTGGAAGTTGCATTTCCATCCAGGGAGATCCATGGTCGGGTGAATGTCCTTTTATTTTCTTTTTCCTTTTCTTTTATGGAAAAAAATGTGGGGGAGATTTTAACCTCCTACCTCAAGAAAATGAGTGAATGTCTTAACTACTAAGTTATACTCATGATGGCGAGATTACCATCTAAGCAGTCCTGAATGTGCATCAAGTGCCTTTTGAAATTTCTAGTGGATGAGTAATAAGGCATTGAATTTCCAAAGACTTATTTGATTACGAGGCAGAGGACTCAATAGTGCTCCTTAACATGCTGCACCCCCAAGTAGCTCCTTAACCAACTGTTAGAATCTAGGCTCTGGTCTTTTGAGCATTCGGGGCCCTTATCTTGCATAAATCATCCTTTTCATCACCGACCAAAACTCCTATTCTAACCTCTGTTCTCATAGCCACTTGGAAGCAGAAAACTCCTAGAAAATCAAGTTTTTCCAATGTGTCATGCAAACATGCTGTCAAGGACTCTACTCATCCGTGTTTTATCATGTAACTTTGCTTATAATTGTAGGAATTAATATCAAGACCTTCCATAGGTCAAGGGTGTTCTCCACACAGTAGTAATGGTTCACTTCTGTGACTTCTATATAACCACACTCTTGAGAGAGAAGGAAATCATTTGACCTGTGGCAGAGGTTGTGATCGTGGGAACTTTAGGTGTGTGTAAAATAACCTATGAGATTGCTCATAGCAAGTTTGAGGCTGGAGGAGAAAAGGAAATATTTGTAAGAGAAGTTGAATTTAGCAAGATAAATTGCTTCCATCTGGCCCGCCTTTTTCCTAGACCTTCAGTTCCTAAACTTTTCCTGTTTTGATGTCAATTGGAGTCCTTTACTGTAAGCTCCTTTCATCCTCCGTGGACATCTTGTCGACATTTTTTGTGATCATTTTTTTATGTTTTTTTTTTTTAGAAACTGGAAAATTGGAGCTTTGCTCTATGTGATCATTTTTTATGCTGATAAATTTTTCAGTTTCCTATCCAAAAATAATTCCTACACAACAGCCTCTTACCTCAATGAATGGCCCTTCTGATTCTTTCAGAATACCCGTGCTCTTCCAGCGCTCACCAATAAGCTTGGTCAATTCCTCGGATGGAAGGGCTCCCAAATGCTGACCATTCATCCACCTATGGCATCGGTGAGATAGTTATGACGACTAAAGCTTCCATAAGTTGTGAAATCAATTACAATCGTCATTCAAATATAAATATATTACCTAATTAGAAATGCTATATGACAAACAACCAGAATTCAGTTACAATTACAATGTTAAAATTTGAACTGCATGGGCGTGCTTCTAAGAGCAAAAACAATTGTATTCACTTACAGCGATAATCAACTCAATCTTACCTTAACTTAGTAGAATCAAAAACAGCACCACTTTTGTTTACACGGCTGATCGAAAACTTTTCCACTGTCAGTGCAAGAGACAGCCAAATAGAAATTAAGAAACAAATTTTAGAAATCATTGGGATAAATATTGTAAAGAAAAGAAACAATAATAAAGCAACAGAAAGAATCACCAACCAAGTTGTTTGAGAGTAAAAAATTCATTCTCAGTACCATCCCCCCAACCTAATAGTGCCAGGTAGTTAACCATAGCCTCGGGCAGATATCCCATTTCCCTAAACTGTAAATAAGAGATCAGGAGTATATGCATATCCCAATTAAGAAAGAACTTTAAGAAGAAAAAAAATATGGGAATATATATGCTACTGGACATCATATATCACACATTGCACGAGCTTTTGGCCATGGAATAAGACATATGAAACCAAAGAATTACCTGACCAACTGATGTTGCACCATGCCTTTTTGACAGTTTACTACGATCAGGTGCAAGAATTAAGGAAACGTGTGCAAAGTAAGGCATTGGGAAACCAAGAGCCTGTCATGGGAAGATTTATTAACGAGAAAAATCAAAGTCCTTTGGTTGGCATTTGAGATGAAATGCCTAAAGGCAAAAGGAAACATAAGATTACCTTATATATCAGCGCCTGCCTAAGAGTGTTCGGTAAATGTTCCTCTGCTCTGAAAAGAAAATACTGAGAAAATTAGCTAACATGGTACAACGTGAAAGAAATTCAACAAGTAGATTGAGTTTTTTATTTTTTGATAGGAAACATAAACTTTTCATTGATAAATGAATAAGTACAAAAAGATCCTATTGAAACGGTAACATCTTACAACAAATTATACCAGTGTGATAATAAAAGGCTAAGATCATAGTTATAAAAGGGGGAGGTCGCTGGCTCCAATATAACCCGGTATGTATGGTGGATTTAAGTTCTCCTATGGAATGATTTGAATCATTGAAACTTGGATCGAAATATTCAAGCAGAGAATAAATGGAAAGGCAAGGGAACTCCATATCGATTAAGGAGAATGCAGTTATTACCTTATGACATGTGAGATAGCCATGGTAGCATCATCTACAGTGACGCAGAAATTATAGACAGGTTGCCCATTGCTCCTCATAATTACAAAATCTCCAAGTGTATCCAAGTTCCAGCTAACCTTTACGACACTAGCAAACAAAGTTAACAACAAATACAGAAGTTTGATTAACAGGGTTGAGATGAGTAATTGTTATCAATTGTAGAGTTAATTTGTAGCTATTCAAATCCTCTGTCCTATGCATACGAGGGTCAAAGAAAAGAAGCCCACAGAATAAATTTTACAAGCTCAATAAGCAAAACAAGAGATGCCCCCCCAACCCACAAATAAGGGGAGGGTGAGACAGAAGAAGAACTTACTTCTCCTCGTATGAGATCATTGATTTTCAAACGCCCTACTTGAGGCACGCGAAATCGATATGTGTAAGGGGTACCCTTTTCCAATTCTTCCTGTACTTCTTCATCTGTAGCACTGCCCCACTTTCCCATGTATACAGGAGGCAGTTGCTTTAGCTTTGCGACCTCCTTCATTTGTTCCAGTTCCTGAAGAGAATGGCGCAAACCCCGATAGTAAAAATTTCTTTAGCACCAAGCATTGCTCAAGTTATTATAATTTCAAGGTTTATAACATATCGTATTTGATAGTTCTAATTACCTCATTTGAACAAAAGCATCGATACACTTGACCAGATTCTAAAAGCTTCTCCGCATACTGTTTGTACAGAGTATTTCTTTCAGATTGTCGGTAAGGACCATATTCTCCACCAATACAGGGACCTGCATATGGTTACACCACTAACAAAAAAAATTAAAATAATAAAAAAAAGAAGAAATAAATAACCCCATTTATACTTCTTCAAAGAATGCAACATCCAAGGTTTATCAGCCCAATCAGGAATGGGTAAGCTCTAAGGATAGCATTTTTCTTCTACAAGAAACCAAACATTCATCGATAGAATGTACAATCACATACAATTTACAAAAAACACCCAACTTCTAAAGATAGCATAAGTTGAATATTTTTTTTTATATATCTATCGCTTATCGGTGATTGGGACAGATTAAGCTTATCTCGACTTTTGAAATAAGGTCTTACCTTACATCATTTGGATATAAAAAAAAAATAGTATAAAATTAATTCTTATGTAGGTGGCATGGAATAAACACAGAAATTGGAATTGAGACAAAAGAACGCCAAACTTGAAATTGAAAGAACATAAGCACCTTCATCCCAATCGAGACCAAGCCAAGAAAGGTCCTTCAACACAGCCTCCTCAGATTGTCGAGTGGATCTTTCCAGGTCAGTATCTTCAATTCTCAGAACAAATTTTCCACCATTGGCCCTAAGACACCAGACAAGTCAAAATCGAACTTGCACAGAAAATTAGAGCTACCAATAACCAAATCCAAGAGCAATAATCAATAGAAACCCTAATTTAACAATGAATAAGAACATACGAAATCGTGAATAAAACTACCTAGCAAACAAGTAATTGAAGAGAGCAGTTCTTGCTCCACCAACGTGAAGATTTCCGGTCGGCGAAGGAGCGAAACGGACTCGAACTTCACCGCCGTCGACCTTATCTACAGACGCCGAAACCGAGAAACTCCTTCGAATTTTAGAGATGCATCTCTCCCCAAAATATAAGTTTGATTGATGCAGAATTGGAGGATTCAGCATCGGAAAAGCCCTAATCCTCACCCATGGCGTCCCTGCTAGAGTCGCCATCGCCGCCGTCAATGGAGTTTCGAAGGTTAGACGCCGATGGGCGTTTTCCGGCGAGAGATTTTAAGGATAACGAACTGCAACAACAGCTACCGCCAATTCGAAGCAGCTGTCGTTCTCATTTCTTACCGTACACGATTTCGCTATATGACTTGACCCCGCCAAAATTATCATATTATCATTAAAATATTTTTAGGCTTAAATATATTTCTTGTTTGAAAAATGTTTAAAAAAAAAAAATTCAATTCTAATCATATACCAAAGCAATCTCAATAGGAACGCGTAGGAGGTGTTTGTTTGCCATATTTAGTGAGGATTTAGCTTTATGAGTGGTATTAAAGAGTTATTTCGACTAATTAAAAATTGATAATTTTAATTTAAAACTCGTTTTGATGTAGTTTATGTGTAGATAAGTTAGAGTCAAATCCATGTTTGAATATAAATTTAAAATGAGTAGTTAAAAAAGTAATGATTAAAAATGATTGGGTAGTCATAAATGAATGATTAAAAATAAATAATTAGAAATTGAAAGTTATTTTTAAAAGTAAAAAAATGAGAAATTAATTAAAACTCGTTTAGATGTAAGTTTTCGAGAGTTAATAAATTCTCCAACTAAATCTTTGTTATAATTAAAATAGCACAAAACATGTAACTCGAATATGGTTAAATTAAACAAAATGGTTAAGCTGAATAAATACATACACATTATTTTATGAGAAAAACTTACCTTCTTATGATTAAGGAGGCAGACCCTCCTTAATAGATATGTGACATTATTTAGTATCACAAATTTTTTATTTCATGAAGGAAAATTTTGTGATACTAAATGGTGTCCCATACCATATTAAGTAGAGCTTGCCTCCTTACCTCCTTAGCCATAAGGAGGCAAGGGTGCATAAATTTTATTTTTTATAATTATAAACTCTTTATATTGTTTTTATCTCATTCATTTAGTGATGTAAAACTATCAATTACATTGTAATAGTTTTCTCTAATAATATATTTTATTTTGTAGTTGATAATAGTAATTTAAATCTCTGTAATTGTTATGCTGAAGAAAACGATCGAATGATGTTGATTAATTTACACCATACATTTTATATCGTTAAATTCAATATTTGTTGCATTCATTTATTAATTTTAACAACAAGAGAGATCTCATCAATCCTATTAACAAAGGTTAGATAATTTGTTCATTAGAACAATCTTTTAGTTGAATGAGTGTATTTCGATTGATTGTTTACTTTATTCAACTTCAATTAAATCTCAAGATCATTTGTTCTTTGAGCATTTTTTTAATTAAGCATTTTATGGTAGTGCCTGTTGTCTTTTGGTTTGATTTCTACAGATATAAATGAGATGTAGATATCAAAGTAAAAACAAACATATGATAAGATAGCTGTAAGCCTAAATTTCACAAATAAAAAATAAAAAATCAAATAGTTATCTTGGAACATTTCTATGTTGGTTTGATGTGGAATTTTGCCATATGTGTTTCAGTTTGTTTTTTTTTTTTTTTTCTTCCTTTGTTTGCATTGGAAGCTAGAGATGTCAATTTTCTCGCAGGAAATCTCCGGTTAGGCGGGAAACGGGGCCACGGACGGGGGAGAAAAAAAATTCCTCATGGGCTAATCGGGACGGGGAATGTATTCCTCGTCCCCGATTTCCTGATCCCCGCCCCGTTTACTTTAAAAAAATAAAATAAATTTATATACTTTACCCCTTTAATTTTCAAATAAAAATATATTTGTTGATGAAATTATCTATTCATATGAATATTTTTATTTAATAATTAACATTATAGTTGAAATTTATAGATATTTTCTAAGAAAATCTAATTATTTAAAAGTATTGTCCAAAAAAATATTTAAAAAATGTAAAAAAAAAAAAAAATCCGCATGGGGAATCCTCGCCCCGATCCCCGAGAAAAAAAAAAGAGAATTTTTCTAGGGACAGTGATTAAATTAGGTGGTGGGGACGGGACGGGGAAGCCATTCCCCAACCTCACCCCGCCCCGTGAACATCTCTATTAGAAGCTCTTCCGATTTTGTTGTTGTCTAGGAATGTTTATATATTAATATGTTAGTAATGAATACTATTTTAAAACAAAATATTGGTATTACATGTTTTTTTTTTTTTTTTTAAAGATTCATTTATAAAAATTTGAATTTATAACTTTTTTCATTACAAGCCAAAATGAATATTATTTAAGTGACCTGATTGATAACATAATAACCAATTGAATAAAAAAAACTTTTTCATTAGAAACATATACACAATAATCAAATCAATATCCTATAAATATAAATCGATATAATTAAAGTAAATTACACTTTTTCAGTTTAAATTGGAGAAAAATTACAAACCTTACATAGAAATACAATTAACTCGTCGCCGTAAAGTTAAATTAAATTATAAATAATTAATTAAGTCAACACACCGCCCACTATTTCAACTATTTAAAATTGAGTTATGTTTACATTTTATTGTTATTATTTTGAAATAGGAGTATAGACAATTTGAATTTTGAATCTGGAAGAAATTTTGATTAAAATGGCGGAATTGCATTGACAATCGCAAACAGGCAAAACGTACCGTTTGGATTCCTTGTGGGCCAGGCTGGAGAAAAAATAGCGGCCATAAGAAAACCGGGCCCGATAAAGAGTAAAGTCCACTAATTCGTTTCTTTTGGTTTTGGAGCACTCATTTTCTCTCTCCTCCATTTGATTTCTCTGCAGGAAACGCCATTTCCTTCACCTTCCGCCATGGCTTCTTCACTTGCCCTAACCTAACCAGAAGCCTCGTGGAAGACAGTTGTGGAAGCTGACTACGATTCTCTGGTATTTTTGTGTGTTTAGCTGTGAATTCTAGGGTTTTGTGGTGTAATTGGGCGGAATTGGCGATGTCGCTGAGAATAAAGGCGGTGGTGGATAAATTCGTGGAGGAGCTGAAGGAAGCCTTGGATGCGGACATTCAAGATCGAATCATGAAGGAGAGAGAGATGCAGAGTTACATCGAAGAGCGCGAACGTGAAGTTGCTGAGCGCGAAGCTGCTTGGAAGGCTGAACTCTCCCGTCGCGAGGTACTCGTCTGAGTTAGTTAGTTTCTGTTTATCTGTTCGCTTGTATGTTAGCGTAGGTGAAGTTCACTGTGATGTTTCCATGGATATGTGGTCATTTCTATGTCCTGATTTTCTATCACTAAGCTTAAAGATTAAGATAAGTATTGTCTCTGGCACTTCTTTTATGCGTGCTCGATGTAACGCGAATGCTTTCAGTTTGAGTGTTTGAAGATTATTAGATAGTGTGGGGTTACACTCAAAACCAATTGGTAGTGAGTTGGATAAACTTTCAATGTAGGATAAGATGATGAGTATCTTCACTATGTCCCCTTAATGTGGTTCCGCATTGGTGACACCATCTTGGATTGGATTCAAATTTATGCTCCAAATTTCCCGTTTAGGATTACCTGCTTGGGTCGGATCCAAATTTGTGGATCAAATATTTGCTTATGTTTTAACCACTTGGGTTTGAATTACCAGCTTAGGTTTACCCGCTTGGGTCGGATTTGAATTTGTATATCAAATAACTGCTTAGGTTTTTTTTACCAGGTTGGGTTAGATCAAAATTTGGAAACCAAATAACCATACGTAGTTTTGATACCATATTAGATAGTGTAGTTTTGATACCACATGTAGTTTTGATACCATATTAGATAGTGTGAGCCGTGAGGTTCTACTTCAAAATCAATTGGTAATTAGATGGAACCTCACATTATCTCATAAAGATTTTTGCTACTAAATCTTACCATTTCAGAATTCATAATTGACATTTTGTAGCCCTATTCAAAGTTTAATTATTAGGGAAGAATTCTTGGTCGTGTTAAGTTATGAATTGACATTGTCGTTGTAGGTTTTTTAGAATTTTCAGTTCAAAATTAAGATAATCAGAGCTTATGTGTATCAAGATGCCTTTCTGCTTTCTATTTAAATTAAGCATCGAGCCTTCTTTGTTTCTTCCCCTGCTTTGTGGCACTTACCTTTTTTGTTGTCAAATGCTTGTTTTCCGGACTTCACCAGCCTTTACTCTATGAATTATAGGATGCCCATTTCCTTTGTCGTTTTCCAACTATAGGAAGAATAGATTATGAGTTCGGGATAATAAATACCCATGGGATATTTAGCATATGGTTTTGAAGAGTTGGGAACTTGGCTTTATGGAGCCTGGACTTGGATAGGCCAAGTTCGTATAAAGGAACATGCTACAGATTCACAGTCTAATTAAAAGGTAGTTAGATTAGTAAAGCTGTAGTTTAGAACAAGCAGATCTACTTACTCCAGAAATATCCGGAAAATAATAAAAGGCTTGGAGAGAATAAGTTCAAGTCATGGTGGTCACTTTCTTAGGTTTTAATATCCTATGAGTTACTATGAGAATCAAATGCAATAGAGTACGGTGGTTGTCCTTGAAAATAATCAAGTTACGTGGAAGCTAGTCTAAACACTCATAGATATAAAAAAAAAATCTACTTAATATAAACTCAGTTCCTTAACTTCAAGTTCTATAAAGCTTGTCTATATGGTTGGAACGTAACAGATGTCTCTTCCAAGATAAGGATCACTCTTTCAACCGCTTCTACGATAACATAGTTATTTTGGTTGTTACTTGATGTAAACAGCAATACTCCTTATAGTTTCAACACCTGCCTATCTAATTGGAGTGACCTTTTGTAATCACATCTTGCCCCTCCCTTCATAATTTCATCACATCAATGAAATTTTTTCTTTATAAAAACAAAAAAAGTTCTATAATTCAATCAATTGACCTTTCATCTCTCTGGAAAAAAAAGAGAGTTATATTTTTCTGCTGGAAAACAATAATGATAATGATTAAAGTAAAACCAAAGATGGCTTCTCAGGTCTCATCATGTTTTGATTTCTTCCCTCTCTTTTAGGCCGAAATTGCACGACAAGAAGCAAGGTTGAAGATGGAGAAGGAAAATCTGGAAAAAGAGAAAAGTGTGCTAATGGGAACTGCATCAAATCAAGATAATCAAGATGGAGCTCTTGAAATTACTGTAAGTGGTGAAAAATACCGATGTCTCAGGTTTGCAAAGGCTAAAAAATGAGGCTAACATTTATATGATAGTGGAAAAGAAAAAAAAAATGGCAGTATCTTATTTGTGGCCTCTTCTTTCCATTAAGCTTGTTATATTTTTTTCCAAAACAAAATCATTAGTCTTGAAAGCTTCTAAAGATGTACATGTAGGGAATTATTTGTTACATTATCATGATGCTAGCAATTTTTCTATTGATCATTCCATTTCATTTATTTAATCGCGACCCCCTTCTCTTTTTCGGCACGAAAGTGTGTAAAATGTGAACTACCCCGAACACCGAAGAGGAGTTGAGTCAGTTGACTAGGAAAAATGCTCAGTATATGTGAATTTGATCTAACGAACTCGCGATACGTAACAAATGACATTGAAACATGATGACCGGCAATGAGAAAATAATCAAACGGTCAAACCATTTATGGATCTACTCCTACCCTCATATTTGTTAGAATATGATATGAGGTGCTAGTGATTTTGCAATTATTATGCAACGGTAACTTATTCTTTTCTTTTTTTTTTTGTAGATTTATAATGTTATGTTTTAAAATTTTTAAGTTAGAAAGATTTGAACTTTTAATCTTCGGATTAATAATACATGTCTTAATTAGTTTTTTTTTTTTTTTTTGAATTCATGGCTTAACTAGTTAAATTAGGTTTAAGTTAGTGATTATATTTTCAAGTTGTGCAAGACAATGATACCCAATTAATCTTGCTCCCTAGTACATGTTTTATTATGGGAAGTTTTAGCCGAAAAATATTTTTAAAAATGTTTAAGAGGCAAATAATTGCCTTTTGTCCAAACGGACCACCTTTTTTCTTTTTCTTTTTTTAATCGAATGGATAGATGATTTGACGGTTTAATTGTTTGATGGTAATCTAGTTTAATATCATAGTCACGGTTCGATCTTGATATTCGGTATTGACTCTCATTTATTTAAGAGTAATAATTATGTGTTAGTATGGTTTTTGGATTCCTTCTACCAACTTGTACTAAAAAAAATAATTTTCTTAAAATTTCATCAATTCAAAATAAAAACAAATACATTTTGTCCAAGTTTCCTTCGTACTAATCAAAACTTTTAAATCACTTCTAATGCTTGATCAATATAATTTTTAAATAAGTGAGAAGTTAGTGACTTAGTGGTTTTATTATTTTGTTAGTTAAATACCACGGTTATGGATTCGATTCTAAAAATTACTATTTGACTCTAGTGGAGTTTATTGGTCTTCCTCTACCCAATTTATATTATATATATATATATATATGTATGTATATATGTATATATATATATGTATATAATTTTTAAATACATTACAATATATTTGGTGCTAAAACTCTTATGAAAAGAAAATAACGGATCTAGAACCAGGAAACAATTTCAATTCAATTGAATAGAATTACAATTCTCGAACCAGAAGGCTTCGAGGAAATTAAATGTGTAAGTAAAAAAAAAAAAAAAAAAAAAATTATGTCTCTGTAAACCAGACAAAAACTATATATCCAAATTTGTAAATTATTTTTAATGTCAAAAAGAAAAATGGTCGAAGCTCTCCGGTCCGACGATCGGCCGGATTTATTTCACTTACGAGCGACGGTTAGCGAGAGACGTAGTGGGCAAAGGAGTTAAGGACAGTTAAGAATGGCTAATTCAAAATCGCCCCCAATTTTTCAGCATCTCCGATTTCAAATTTAAAGCCGAATCCTCATCTCGGCATGAACTGGTAAGTTGAATCAATCCTTATCGATTTCAATTTCAATTTCACCGAAGTTCGTTAAGCTATTACAATGAATTTCCCCTTTCACTTCAGATTGTTCTTGGTGCTCGCGTTTTCCTGTTTTAGCTCAGATTTTAGCAGAGGATTACTGGAAACGGAAATTTCAGGTGCTGAAGTACGAGGAGGAAGCTTATCGGGTTATAGAACTAAGAGTTCTGAAGTTTTTAGTGTTGGAAGCTTTGGTGCTCGAGCAAATGGCTTAACTGATGATAGCAATGTCTGTTTTCTGTGTTTGTTTGTGTTATGTTTTTTGTTAAAAGAAATTGGGATTTTACTTTGATGAACTGAACTGAACTGAACTTCTTAAGCTCTGTTTTTCGAATTTAATTGTTTAGGACCCATTTGATAACCAATTTGTTTTTTGTTTTTTTGTTTTTTAAAATTAAACCCTACCATGATTTTTTCAACCAATGATTTTTATTATTTTGATATCTAAGTAAACTAAAAATTTATTTTAGTTTCTAAAATTTGGTTAGAATTCAAATATTGGAGATACAAACTTTGTAGAGAATTTGAGTGAAAATAAATTTAAATTTTAAAAACAAAAACTCAAATGGTTATCAAACAGAGCCTTAGATTCTCCATTGCTGATATTTCCTGTTTTCTTCCATTTTTTGTGTCATTTCTACAGCTAACAATATTGGATAAATTGGTTGATTATATTTATTATTCATAAGTATGTCATTAATCTGTCTTTTGATGTCTGTAGTTGTCTTCTTATATTTTGATTTGATCCATTCATTTACTTAACCCAATTTCTTTCTCACTGGATATAAAAAATCAGTTTCCTTTCAGATGGTTGGTTGTTTTGGCTGTGTTTGATAATGGTTTTAAACTAAGTACTTTTTTGTAAAAGTGCCAACCACTTTACTTAAAAAAATAAAATAAAATAAAATATTTTCTACAACCACTTGTAAATAACTTTCAAACCAGTAAAAAGTTAAAAATCATGGGTTGGTCTATTGGTCAAAGTGGGCGAGGATCCATGATGTGGACACCAACATAGGAAATAATTTTTTATAAATTTATATGACATCCAAATGTTGTAGGATCAGACACTATATTCCACGAGAATAGACGAGGTGCACGTAAGTTGACTCAAACACTCATAAATTTGAAAAAAGAAAACTAGTAAAAGTGCTTTTTGGCATGAGAAAAGTGCATTTTCAAACATACCCTTAGAAGGGTGAAAAAAATTTAAGTCACTTTTCAAAGGTTTCATAGTTTCTCGTAATTCAGGCCTTCTCGGCAGCATGGAGGAAGGCTTGTGGTTCTACTGGAGTGGTAACTCTTCTGATTCCAAAAGGGACATATTTGGTTGGTCCAGTTAAATTTTCAGGTCCTTGCAAAAATGTGTCATCCATAACAGTTAAAATGAAGGCAAGGGTCTAATCTTCTTCTTCCTTTGGCCTTTTCCGTTGAATTTGTTTGGTCCGAGCTTGAGCTTTCTTTTGCAGGGCTATTTGAAGGCATCAACAGACCTGTCAAAGTATGGTTCTGGTGCTGGCTGGATTGAGTTCAGATGGATCGAGGGGCTAACGTTGACCGGAGGTGGAACCTTTGACGGTCGAGGTGCCAAGGCATGGCCATTCAACAATTGCCTTGATGACTACAATTGCAAACTCCTTCCTACCGTAAATTCCAAACCACATTTTGTTCTGTTTGATTTCTTACCAACGAATGACTTGAAACATAACATTAGAAATTGCAAGAACTGTTCTATTGCTGCCATTTGAAGCTCTAGTGAAATTATTTCAAATTTCAATGAATCATTTCAAACTCATGTCTTGAGACATAAGAAATGCAACAAATGTTTAATTTCTGCCATTTGAAGCATTAGTAAGATTATTAATACAAATCATTTCAAACTATGCCGTGAAAGTTAAAACATTAGGACTGGCAAGAAACATTTTAATATGTGTAGCTGCCTTTTGAAACATCAGTAAGATTCTTACAATGAATCATTTCAAACTCATGTCTTGTAACATCAAACTTTCAAAAACTTTTATGTTGTTACCATTTGAAACGTCAAGAACATTCTTACAAGGAATTATTTCAAATTCATGTCTTGAAACATTAGGAGTTGTGAAACTGTTCTATTGCTTCCATTTGAAATATCAGCTAGATTCTTACAATGACTTGGTTCTTTTTCAGAACTTGAAATTTGTGGCGACGAACAACACTGTTGTTCGTCACATAACTTCACTGAACAGCAAGTTCTTTCACCTGGCTTTAGTACAGTGCAAGAGGTTCAAAGGTAGTGAACTCGTGATTTCAGCCCCAGAAAATAGTCCCAACACTGATGGCATCCACATCGACCGAAGTTCTAACATCCATCTTTATCGATCACATATTCGAACCGGTGATGACTGCATATCCATTGGACAAGGGAATTCTCGAGTCACAATCACCAACATCAACTGTGGACCTGGCCATGGGATCAGGTACCTACATTGCTGCCAAAAAGTTTATGCCTCTGTTATCTTTAACTTGTATTCAGCTACTCGAAACAGCACTCTGGACGACACGTATTTTGTTCATTGCAGTGTCGGAAGCTTGGGAAGATATCAAAATGAAGGAGACGTAAGCGGCTTAGTCGTTAGAAATTGCAGCCTTACTGGAACAACCAATGGGATCAGAATAAAGACATGGCCAAACTCTCCTGGCAGCAGCTCAGCCACAAACATGACATTCAAGAACATTACCATGAACAATGTGTCCAATCCAATTATAATTGATCAATCATACTGCCCTTTCAGATCTTGTTCTGTTAAGGTAAGGTAGCTCTCTCTCAATATTAATGTTTACACTGATTATAAAGTTCTTTTAAAGGCATGAATATTATAATATTTTATAGGCTTAAATCTTTTTCGTTTTTTTAACTTTAAAACAAAATCTGAATATTGTTCATTAACTTTTTAGTTTGTTTTATCTTAGTCCCTTTAACTTGGAAGTTGTTTTTGTTTAGTTTCTAAACTTTGAAGTTTATTCTGTTTTATTTTTTGAATTTTCAAAATATCTTTTAGTTGGGTACTTCAAAGAATAATTATTTTGGTTCCTAATCCTTCACTTCTTTTAGTCCCTGAATTTATAAAATAAAATAATAACTATTGAAAGTTTGGGACCAAAATAGATAATATAGTTCAAGAGCTAAAATAGAAAATTTGAACGTTTGATAACTATTTGGCATATGTTTTTTTTGTTCGTTTGTTTTTTTCAAACTAAGCTTATAAATACTATTTTAACCTTAAATTTTCTTGTTTTGTTATCTACTTTTACCAATTTTGTTTTTATTTTTGGAATTTAGCTAAGAATTCAAATGTTCTCTTAAGAAAGATGAAATCTATGATAAAGAAATGATAAGAAAACAAGCACAATTTTCAAAAACGAAATGTGTATCAAGTGGACCTTAGATACCAAATGAAATAATCTTGAAAGTTGAAAGGTCAGAATCAGATTTTGACCTATTCTATAAATAACCGGTCGAGAATGGATCATTTTCCAAACAAATTTGGGAGTTATTGCCAAAAATCATTGTATGACAAATGGAGTTTTTCTAAGATGAGGTTGATTTGTTTGGGCAGGCACCATCCCAAGTGAAGTTGAGTGATATTTATTTCAAGAACATAAGAGGAACCTCTTCCTCTAAGGTGGCTGTGGCTTTAGAATGCAGCAAAGGATTTCCATGTGAGAATGTGAACCTTGAAAATGTTCACTTGCTTCTTTCATCAGGTCAAAATCACTCATCTTCTACTTGCAAATATGTTAGGGCCAAATATATTGGCACCCAAATCCCACCCCCTTGTGCTTAGATTTACCAAATCATATGTATTTGTAGGTTGTAATTTGTTTTGAAAATTAATCCCATATTCTTATGTTTCCAAACATTGTCTTATAGCTTGTGGAATCGAGAAATCCTTCTCTTTTTTTCCTTAAAAAAAAAAAATCTAGAAATCATTCTATCTGGTTACATTTTACTAATATATATAATGTAATTGCTATGTTATGACTTATTGCTGGCAGGTTAAAAACTTATCTTTAAATTTGGTTAAGAATTCAAAAGTTTTTGGAAGAACGGTAGTGCGTAGTGGTATGCCCAGTTTTCAAAATTTGTGAATTTCAAAGAATATATATATATATATATATATATATATATATATATATATTAATTCAACTATATATGGTTATAAGATTTAAAATTAGTCATTCCAACCAATGGAACTATAAATTCATAAAAGAATTTAGAAGTTTCAATTTAGTGGATCTAGTAATGAAGAGGTTAAAAATTCAAGATTTCATTGTTCTCTAAATTGAAGCTATGAAGAAAAAAGAAAGGAGAGGATGCCAAAATATACGAGATTATTTTTATCCCTTTATTGTATACCATGTACAGAAATTAATATCATTCTACGTTCTAATTCATTTTGAGTTATTGACCATTCTTTATTTAAGGGTTTTTTAAAAGAAAAAATTTGAGAAATTTAATTGGACTGATCAAATCAATTGGTTTGTTTTTTAGCTCAATTAGGAGTTGAGAATCGACAAAACCTCGAGAAATCAGTTATAGTTTGACACTAAACTAATTTGATCAGTCCACTTCTCCTAAATGTTGTATCCTTAAAAAAAAAAAAGTGATAAATTTAGTATAGAGTTTGATGCAATGTGTTGATGAATGATTAATGGTTGTTGTTTACCCACATATACAAAAAGAAGTTATAGAAGGTTGGTTATTTACCATTCTTCTGCAAAAAAGCAAACACATCCTTAACATTTTAGTTTAAACCTATTTATGCCTATACTTCTAAAATTTTTATTATGCCATTGAACTTTTAATATTCTTTTGTTTAATATATTCTAGGAAAAAAATACTTTTTTAATTTTTAAGTTTAAAATTTAATTTTAATTTAGTAATAAAATCATATTAATTAAAATGTTGATTAGATTAATTTTAAATTTTAATATATCGATAAAATTATTATTTTAATTTTCACTTAAATTTAATTTTAAAAAATACAAATATACAAAATAATAAATATAAAAAATACATAAAAATTAAAAGTGTATATTTTAAAATGTTAGGATGAACATATTCGATTTTAAAACCTAAAAATCAAATTGAAATTAAACCACAAACTTAAATAATTTTTAGTGGATCCTATTATTAACCCATAAATTAAAAATTGACAACAATAAACATAACAGTGACACAACTTGCAATAAGCAAAAAGAAAAAGAAAAGGAAAACTGATTAAAAAATTACTCTTTTCATTTCCATTGCTGGATCTTTTTCTTCCCTCAACTTCCATTGCTCTGCACTAGCGTACATTTCAAGCAAAAAAAAAAAAAAAAACTCGAGAAGCCCTCAAAACCCCAATCGAGTGAAATCGAACCTCGCCGGAGATGGAGAGCGCGTCGGAGCTGGTGCCATTTCCGGTGCTGGTCACACCAATCGAGTCCAATTACAGAGCCTGCACCATTCCCTACCGATTCCCTTCCGATAATCCTCGCAAGCCCGATAATCCTCGCAAGCCCACTCCCATTGAGGTCTCCTGGATCAACGTCTTCTACAATTCCATCCCTTCCTTCAAGTACATCTGATATCTCTCTCTTCAATTGCGTTTTTCATTTGTTTTTTTGGGTTGATTCTGCGTTCTGCTGATGAGGGGAACTGGAAGTCGATTATTGATTACTGTGTTCTATTTAGTAAAACTGATTTCTTGAGGTTTTGTTGATTTCCTGAGGTTTTTTTCTAGTTAGTTTAACTGATTTCTTGAGGTTTTTGTTGATGCTTAATCCGTTCCAATTAGTTTTGGATTGAACCTAATGTTTATCTAATATGTGAGATTGTCATATTGGGTTTCTTACGAAGAGAATAATGGTTGTTCTTGAGATGGAATTTCAATTTATTATCGTGTTTTTGTTAACTTGTGCAAATTACAATTTGCAGTTTTTTTGGGTGATTTAAATAGCACAAACTTTTAGACTTTTTTTTATGGCTATGATTTCTTTTGAACTTCGGTACTTGGTAGTAAATTCCCAAACTTATAGATATTGTTTTTTTATATTTTTAGACAAAGGGCAGCAAGTGATCCAACAGTTTCAGATCCTGAGGTGAAAGCTGAAAAATTTGCTGAGAGGTGAATTTCCGTTGAATGTCGTAACATCGGATATTTTTCCTCGTTTTTCTGCTCTAAAACAATTGCTTTGCTTCAACCATCATGGAGAGACCTAGTAGTCAAGACAGTCTTAACTAATTAAGAGGTCATTATGGGTTCAATCTATGATGACTGCCTACTTACTAATTAATTTCCTACATGTTTCCTAATTCCTTGTCACTTGTAAGCTGGCTCCGATATTCAGGATATGAAAAAAAATTGCTTTGCTTGTACTTTGCTATTTTCACAACCAACTGCATTGAAGCAAGTATTGCTGCTGTAGTTGGAAGAAAAAAAACGGTTTTGATTCAAAGAATTAATCAGGCTTCGATTAGATTACTTTGTCAGCTTGAGACTAGCTTTGCTGCACCTGCACCTAGACCTACAGAATGCATCAATTCTATATGGTGTATCAGTTTTGGGACTTATCTTATGGTTCTCATTTTGTGCTTTGGTATAATCTGTTGAAGGTATGGTCAAATACTTGATGATTTGAAGAAAGATCCTGAAAGTCATGGAGGACCACCTGATGGCATTGTAAGCCAATTTTAGTATTTGATTTTTAGATTTTGTTTGAAATAGAGAAATAAGAAAATGGCTGGGTTATGTTATGTGATTTTCATTCAATGTTCATGAGCTGACTTATTGTTAAAATTGTAGCTTCTCTGTAGACTTCGGGAGCAAGTCCTTAGAGAATTGGGATTCAGAGACATATTCAAGAGAGTGAAGGCAAGTTTATCTTTTATATTTTCCTCTATCAAGTATTTTCCTTCAAAAAAGAGATAATTGTAGTGCTGTCACCGGTCACCTACTAATAATGGGATATGTAATATCTCAAGGGGAATAATCTTATTCTTGGAATCAATATAAATCACCTAACTTTTTGTATAGTCCTATCGGACCCCAGAATCCCATTTCATTATCAATGAAATTGTTACTTCATCAAAAAAAAAAAAGATAAAATCACCTTACACTCTTTTAGACTGCAGAATAGCTTCGTAATGAACCCCTAAGACTAAATACGGATGTAAAGGTCCTTGGAATCAACCATTGGTTTAAAATCTCCATAGGGTCATGCAACCAGAGAAATTGAAAATATCATGAGTTTTTGTAATTTCTAAATGTTACTTAGCCCGTTACCATTTTCTCTAACGAATAATGATAGGAAGGGTATTTTCGATACTAAAAAAGAACATTAAGAGTTATATGACATCAACCGCAGTGACACCCTTATAATTTCTTGTTATCTGACTAATAGGATGAAGAGAATGCAAAGGCTATAACCTTATTTGCTGATGTAGTTCATCAGAATGATGACATTGAAGATGATAACAATCGTTTGGAGAGTTTGGTTAGAGGAATATTTGCTGGAAACATTTTCGATCTTGGTTCGGCTCAGGTAGTTCTACCTTTCATTGTGAAATGTGATTCATATTTTCAATGCATATAACTGATTCTGATTACTTGAGGACATTTTGAACATTGTTTTGAAGTGAAACTACTTCATGTTTTGAAGCTAGCTGAAGTTTTCTCAAGGGATGGCATGTCTTTCTTAGCGAGTTGTCAAAATCTTGTTCCTCGTCCTTGGGTGATTGATGATTTGGAGGCATTCAAACTCAAATGGAGTAAGAAGTCATGGAAGAAGGTAAGTTCTGGATGTGAATTTCTGTATATGTTGTATTTTTTTAATATGAAAGTTTATATCTGAACATTTCCTTACTCAGTTATTTCCTTACTCAGTTATTTGTTTAAGCTAATTTACAAGAGGTGTTTCCTTACGTTATGACAGGCCATAATATTTGTCGATAATTCCGGTGCAGATATTATTTTGGGAATTTTGCCATTTGCTAGAGAGTTACTTCGGCGTGGAACACAGGTTTAGCAGTAGATGTGGTTTCTGCAGATTGCACAATAATTCCAATTGAAAACTAAAATATTTTCAATTGAATTCTTATCTTTTTGGCTAATTAGACTGCATGTTTTTGTGCTAACTGAAATTGATTGAGATATCAATGAACGATAAAGCATACTTTCAATGGAATTCTTATCTTTTTGAAATATTAGATTGCACGTTTTGTGCCAATTGAAACTGATTGAGATGTTAATGAGAGACAATAAAGAAAAGAAAATTGTATTTTGTAATTCATAGTTGATTGCTTTTTCAAATTATTCTTTTGATGCTTATGTCTACAAGTTCATATTTTTTGTTTGCTCTCTAAAATCTGGACAGGAAAAATATTTATCTGTACTCAAAACTTTTAGATTCAGTATGGAAAAAGCTGTATTAGATGAGTTTTAAAAGAAATACAACTCTTACCTTTCCCCAAATTGCTGTTTTTATTAATCATAAATAAACCATCCATTAATATTAGTTTCTTCACTAGTAAACTATGGGTGCCATTTCTTCTTCTACGATTTAATCATTTTTATTTTTAAATACGGTTCAATAGAGGTTACCTATTAAGAATAATATCTCATTCTGACACGAGTGATTAAGCCTGGGAATTAGACTTCGATGGCATTTGTTGGCATTTTAGTTTACTTGGCAGTTAATATTATATTTTTCCTTTTCTTTTCAAAATCATTAATCTGCAGGAATTCTTATAAATTTTTATGAAAACTTTTTCCTAGAGTACCAAGAAGCCCTTTTTCCAATCCATATGTGTACTTCTCCAGCCAATAGATAGCTCTTGTAAAAATGAAAGTACCATATTTTTCACTCTTTCCACGAGATGCCACGTCAAGTATAATTTACTTGTTTTCTCTACATCTGCAGGTTGTCTTAGCTGCTAATGACTTGCCCTCCATTAATGATGTAACTTATCCCGAACTAATTGAAATTTTATCGCAGGTAGCTAAGAGAAATTTTGCTCGATATTTATAAATTCAATGTGTTTATCACTTGTATTTTAATATTTGTCTAATTATCAGCTGAAGGATGACCATGGAAAGCTTGTAGGCGTTGATACTTTCAACCTTTTAGTTGCCAATTCTGCCAATGATTTGCCTGTAAGACAAGAACAAGTTTTTGTATTTAAACTGCTTGAGTGGATTCATAGATTTTAGAATGTTCTTTTAGTTATGGGTGAGGAATTTTTGTTTTTTGTTTCCTTGAAGGTTATTGATCTTACTCAAGTATCCCAGGAGCTTAGCTACCTGTCAACTGATGCAGATCTAGTTATCTTGGAAGGAATGGTTAGTTCTTATTAGTTTATTGTGCTACTAGAATTAATTCTCATTTACAGAAGTGAATTCTTATAGTGTGATAATTATAAAACTATGTTGGCACCATATTAATGTTGCAGCAAAAGATTTATGTCCATAATGTTAAACTTATTATCAGTTGTAGTTTGAAAATTATTTGACAATATTTAAAGATATTATTTAGAGTTTCTTCAAAGATTTAGGGAAGAAATATTCGGTCACTCTACGGTACTAAATTCATTGTAAGCCCTATCATAAAATGATTAGAAGTTCCCGTTTCCTATAAAAAAAATAATAATTAAAATAAAAATGATTAGAAGTGTAGAAAATTTCTAAAGGAGTCATGAATTTGGTATTCATCGAGTAACTATTCTTTATGAATTGAAATATGATTTCTTCCCTAAACTACACAAACATCGAGTTATGTAGAATCCCTCCACCTGATCATAGGATTTAACGAGTTAACTTATGACTGATCAATTGTTTGATTTTTTATTTAATATTTTCAGGGTCGTGGAATAGAGACAAATCTTTATGCTCAATTTAAATGTGATTCACTAAAGATAGGCATGGTAATGATTTCAATTTGTGATTGTAAAATTTGTTTCTTCAAAGTTCGCTTAAGTAGTTGACAAATTTGTTAATCTACTTATGCCCTTCTGGATTTACAGGTAAAGCATCTGGAGGTTGCTGAGTTTCTTGGAGGAAGGCTCTATGACTGTGTCTTCAAGTACAACGAAGTTTCTAGTTGATATCATCATTTGGTATCTCTGACATAATTTTTAATTTTTTTTTTTATATCTTTAGTTATTGAATCATTGTTTGATTATTAGGCCTCTGCTGTTGGTTAAAAGATACATTGCTTTATTTCATTCCATATTTATGAAGAGACTCGAGAGATGTATTTTTATACATTAGAAGTTAAGAAAACAAATATTAAAAAAAGCTGGAGAATTGTTGACATACTGCACTGAATAGTTTTCTTATCTGCTGCATATGAAATTATGAATATATTCTTATGTATTATGCATTTCATTTGAAACTATGTGACCAAACAGTAACTTTCTCTCTTTTTTTTTTGGGGTAAATGCTACCTCTTCTCCATTTAATTTTGGCATTCTTTTGGCCAATTAGAAGACGTTTCAGTTTTTTTTTTTTTTTTTTTTTTTTTTGGTATAATGGTTTGGGTTTAGGGTTCATTTAGGAAAAGAAAAACTGGGAATAAGATGCTATAACTTTTTGAAACAAGAGTAACCACGCCCGTTCCTAGGCCAAGCACGCTATAACCTAAGAGGAGTATCGGTTTATTTCATGTCGAACCATTACAATTTTGGTTGTTTTATTGATCAAATGCAATAAAATAAAGTTACAGAAATGTTTCGTATCAATTTGAAAAGAACATGCAAGATAAAAAAGAGTAGAGTATCAAAGCCTTCCAACAACAATTTGAGAGAGCTTCAATGGATTAATTCTCTTTGGTTGGATAAGAAGCCATTTTGTTGATTCCACATAGCCCTTCAGGTTTTCCTGTATTTCTCTTCATCCTAATATATCCATTTTCTCCCCATTTTGGCCCCCATGAGTTCCTTACAATAATGTAGTCCGTTCCCTCTGATGAACCATACCCTACGGCTGCCACACCGTGATCCAGGTCGGTTCCACAACGACCTGTGAATATTCCCTGTGAAGTTGGACAAACCAAAGATTTCACAGTTGGGTCAAAGTGAACCTATCCATTTTGAATTATTTATCAGGGGTACTGCATGGTGCTTTACAATCTTACCCCTTTGTAGAATTGGAAGTTTCTGCCTGAAGCCTCAATGGCTACACTGACAGGTTGGTGACTCAATGCTTTTAGGAGACTCTTTTCATCGTTTGCTGGCACGTCTTCGTAACCGCTAATGGTCACTAAGTCAAATTGCTCCTAGGGATTAAAGCAACATTTTTTAGTAAATAATAGGAAGTCCAAGCTTCATTTCATGTGTTTTGAAGATCAAGTATTTACCTTTTCTCTGATACATCTTCCTTCCTCCATTAGATATGGGTAGTCTTCTTCCTTCCGTAGTCCTGAATTCGACATTATGTATTGGAAAGCATAATCCATCAAACCTCCATAGCATCCGTTATTGAAGCTTCGGTCACAATCGATCAATTCTTGTTCCGACAAGGAGGTTAGGTTTCCCGTGACAATTTGGTTTATCCCCTCCACTGCTGCCACAGTTGAAAATGCCCAGCAACTCCCTGGATTCCAATAATTTAAGGTGTGTTTGAGGCAACGATTTTGTTATTATAAACGGGAGGTTATAATAACCAGCATTGTAGGTTATTATAACTGGGAATTATTATGATAGAGAGTTTTGATATAACATGAGTTATTACAACATATTAAATGACTATTATGATTGGGATGATGGATTATGGACTAACCCACTGGTTATTATAACTGGTGCTCCATGGGTTGAGTTATTAGAACCCAACCTAACTCATCCATAAACCAAGGGCCAAACACCCCTTATTTTGTTCAAGTATCATGTGGGAAAATTTTGATCTCTTACCACACATACACAGAGGTTACTAGGTAGAGATAAATAGATAGAGAAAGAAAAATACCACATGAGCCTTGATTCTTGACTGGAGTAACAGCTCCTTTGCTTCTCCAATCGACCGACTCAGGCAAGTCCTCCACATCTCTGTAACTAATCCCACGAGGCGACCTTTTCCTTGGAAACTCGACTTTCAATCCGAGATATTTACTCTTAAACTCTTCATGGCTGAGGTCTGCAAATTCATTCAACCCCAGCCAATAGCTAGAAACCTGCTTGTTTGTCTCATCAATGTGCTTCAAATTGTCAATGAATATCTCAAACCTGTGGAGCTTCTCTTCAATGCTTCGATACGTTTTACTATGCTTTGACATCCACGATTCGAACAGCTCGATGGTTTTATCCATGGAAGCTAAGTGGTCGGGGGAATATCCCACAATCGAGAAATCGTGAGCGATGGCGTAACTGACGAATAAAGTTGCAGAGAGGATGAGGGCTGTTTTGGAGAAGGTAGATAAAGCCATTTTTTTTTAACAAACTCTTGAAGAAGAGCAAAGGAAAGAACTTGATGAATGAGTAGAAAGAGGTTGGGATTCTCCTTATATAATGTTTCTTGGTTGATTCTATGGGGTTTCTTTAAAGTGAAGCAGTTTATTCTATTTCATTTTTATTAATACTGTGTCTTTAAGATTGGTTCTTTTGCAGGCTTTTTCACGAAGTTATGTTCATTCATTTTTTTTAATATCAGGTAAATGGCTAACAGGTTCACAATAAAAGAAAAAAAATAATCAAAAGGTACTTTATATGCTTGTGGTAAATAAGCAAGTTTTGCTGTAAAATCTTCTAGAATGTTTTTTTTTTTTTTTATTGTTATTATTATTATTATTTTTTTTTTTTTGGTGAAGAAATTGATAGCTCTTTTTTAATCAATTGCAAACTATCCCAAATGAAAAGGCAAGGTTTGAATTTGCAATCTCAACTAAGTTAGAAATAGGAAAAATCTTATACATTTTAAATTCTTTGTTTTTCTTAACATTCATTTTATATTATAAAATTATATATTTTTATTTTTAAAAAATACATTCATTATGTTCAGGGGCGGACGCATGGTTAGGGAAAACTAGGAGTATGGGATAGAGTTCCTACAAACCCGTTTGGAAAGGGTATGCAAAAACCCATTCAAATATTGACTTCTAAAATAGGCTCCAAAACAACTTTTTTTAAAAAAAAGTCTCAAGTTTTTTAAAGGAAAAAATCTTTTTAAAAATAAAAATATTCTAAAATAGGGCTCCATAGCAACTTTATGAATAGTTTACGTGTTTTTTTTTTAATTTTATTTAAGATTTTGCTTTATTATTTACCTCCCTATTTTTTTTTACTCATAAAAATATCATTGGTAATCAGAGTATAATTTAATGATATGACATGACTTAGGATAAAAAGGATTATAGGTCTAAATCTTCACTCCTTCCTAACTGTGGTTAAATTCAACAACAAAAAAATTGTATAACAATATCATTGCACTAGTTAATTCTACCCTTTATTAGAATTAGTACCTCAATTGCACACTTAAAAAAAACAATCAACTCAATCTTATCTTTAAACACATACTTCAGAACACCAAGTTTCTAATTCTAGCCAAGAGAATCTCATCGTTTCATAATTCCACAGTTTATTCCAATGAACTGAATTTCAAACTCTAATAGCTCAAAACTGAACCATGATTAAACCCAAAGTTTTTTTGTTTTTTTGTTTTTTTTTCCTTTTACAAAATAATTAAGGATGAGGAATCAAACATGTAACTTCTTACTTGTCGAAGAATTGTTTAGATGAGGGGTTGCATGGTGAGTGATTTTTAAAGAGGGGTTGCAAACAATAGCTCGATTAAATATGGTTGTTTGTAGATGAATTGCAGGCAATAATTCGTTTGTATAAAATTGTTTGTAGAGAGTTGTAGACATTAAATTTTGTTGAATTTAATTTAAATGAGGGGTTGAGACAAGTTATTTAGATGTGGTTGTTTGAATGAGAGATTTTATGAGGGATTTTTTTTTTTTTTTTTAATATCAACATTTCTGATAATATATGTTCAATTTTGAAATCTCTAAGATATATATATATATAATCTTGCCCATTTCCACAATTTGTATTGCTTTTTTCTCTCTTTAATTTTTTTTTTTTTTTTTTTGCTTTTTTCTCTCCTTAAAAAAATAATTTTAGCTTCAATTATTTAAAAAAAAATATGATAACTTTACCATATTGCCTTTTTCTTTCTTTTAAAAAATAATTTCAATTTCAATTATTTCCAAAAAGAAAATCAATTTTAATTTTACCGTATTGCTCTTTTTTTTTATTTTTTTATTCCTTTATTATTATTATTATTATTTTGTCGAGAATTTCCTTTATTCCTTTATTATTATTATTTCAATTTCAATCATTTAAAAGAAAAAAAATCAAGTGATATTCCCGCATTGCTTAAGAAAATAATTTTAATTTCAACCATTAAAAAAAAAAAAAAAAAACAAAGATAGGGTTAAAAAAGGTCAGAAGGATCTAAAAAATACAACAATGCAATCGATAAATTCAATTGCCGCCGTTCATCTAAAACCCACTTCTGAAGCCAAGCCCCGTTGCCGTGTAATCGTCTGAAGCCGTTCCCAAAATCGAGCGGCTCCAGCGTGGCGTTTTGGGCGACTGAAACGGGCGGGTTTTTTCCAACCCAACCGCTTCAAGTCAAGGAAAAGACTATTTTACCCTTTTTACAAAAACCCTAACGTTCTTGTCTTGGGTGGTATCCTTCGCGCGACAGTGGGGAGTTTGCAGGGCGTCGACGAACTGCTATTTGCCTCAATTAAATTCTTCTGTAACTAAAACCCTAATTATTCCAATAGCGAAATCCGATGGAGTATTATCAGACGGATTGTCAAGCACTTTTGTTACAGAATCGACGTCAAGAGGCGCTTTTGAAATCCAAAAGAAGGTCTGTGTTTTTCCCTATTTTCTTGCGCCACATACTATTCTAAGTTTAAATTATTCATATTGGAGATTTGACAAGCAATTCACTGATCGAATTCATCTTCGTTTTTTTTTTTTTTTTTTTTTTTTTTTTTTTTTTTTTTTTTTTTTGCGTATTAATTTAGAGTCCCAATTGCATTCATTATATTTTGTCGTTTAGATGTTGATGCTTCAGTTCCTGATTCACTAAATTTAGTGTATGTCATTTATGATAGCATTTTGTTGAAGTGTCAAATGTTGACTGGAAGGAGTATGTTCTTTATCATTGATCCAATTTGAGTCATTTGGAGAAGGCTAAAGGGAGTGTTTGTGTCACCGAGAACAAATGGGGAGAATGGGAATAGGAATGATTTCCGGTGTTTGGGCCGCCGAGAATCATTTCCCCGTGATCACGTTTTTTCCAAAATTACTTTTTTATTCTCCTCCTAATTACTTTTTATTCTCTCTTACAACAACATTTTATAAATCACATTACTATTTTTAACTCTGATCATACTAATTATTTTATTTTCCCCAAATTATTTACCTCATCTCAATCATCCGGATGATCATTCTCTTCATTTCAAATACAAATAATCATTCTTTTTTCAATTCTCTCCTAATTTTCATTTCCCCCACAATCATTCTCATTCCCCTCTCCCAAACATCCCCTAAATTGTTTCAAGCATTACAGAAGAAGAACCAGAAACGATTGTAAATTTGTACATTTTAACCGATTTGATTTTCTTTTTTGTAATTTATAGTTGAAAGTGATGTTTTAGAATATTATTTTTTTCAGTTTGAATTTATGTGAGACTTTGTAAGTAGGCTCGTTTGGAGGATCTGAATATGTTGAATGTATGCAGATGGCTGCTAGGGCTTCCCACTTCATCAAGACAAAAGCGTTATGATCACTTAGACTTTTTAAATAAACAGTAAGTGAAGATTTATTAGACTATTCATATTTGTTGATTTTAGCACATCGGTTTCATTACTCTAATGAATGGCTCGTTGTTCTCTTATTAGGAACTTGCCCGAATCATTGTTGAGGGAAGATGATGTAAGTTATATTTTCCATCTTTTTCTTCCATCGATTACTTTATTTTACACCAATTTGAGTGCATTAGTGAAAATTTCACTTTTTTTGTCAAATAACTTTGGATCCTTTTGTACTACTCTAGGCTTAAGTCCCGAGTTTACAATATGATATATAAAAATCCATCTTTTCAAAATTCATACCTTTGTGTTTTGTCTCTTTTTTCAGGTTTTCTATGAGACTGTCAAAACAAGAGTTGAAGAAGCTTTTGGAGCTTTAAATGTTGAAACAAGGCATTTTGATATTCGAGCTGATCGAATATTAGATGCTTGCAAAGTTAGAAAACTCATCTTGTCATGTCTTAATGATTTGAGCACCAGGGGACTTCACCTTCTTGCTATAATATTTACGGAAGACTCTGCTAAATTAGAGAAAACTCGCTGGAAGTTGAAAAGTGCCGTCAAAGAATTTATTCCAAAAGTACTGAGAAAGAAAAATCAAGATTTTCATCAATTTGAAATTGTTAAACGATTGTCTCATTTTCTCAATGACCCAAAAAATTTCCGAAGAAGATGCTCACCAACTTCAACATCTAGTTTGCCATCTTTAAATGGTGCTGCATCACAGGTATTGTATAGATTAGGTGACCTGCCCACTCAAGGTCTCTTAGCTATGCATCGAAAGCTTGAAGGAGTTCGAGTTATGCCTCAGATAAAACGTCACAAGAATGGGTGGGGTCGTGATCGTCTTATTAATGTTCTTACAAAAATTAGTAAGAAGATGCTTTCATCGCTTGGTGAAGGTGATAAATTGCAAGAATCACTAGCAAAAGCCATGGCCATGGCTGAGTTATCACTTAAACTTGTTCCAGGTCACCATAATTCGTCTACAATTGAGTTTTATCCTTTCTCACCTCAAATAAAAACCTTGCACAATGAAATAGTAAAAGCCATATGGTTTGTTAGAAAGAAGGGTAACTTTCAGAAGCTCAAACAGTTAAAATCTTTGTTGGATCCTAATGCTAAAGTGTCCAACAGGAGTCTAAGAACGGCTATTAAGAAGATGTTTATAGACTATCTTTTTGAGTGTTGTGATATGGACACGGTGCCAACGGCTCTTTTGAAAGCATTGGCTATAATAAATGCAGATTCTCGAAGTGCATCAGATTCAATTTTCTTGCAAGATCAAACTGAAGAGGAGGTTGAATGTGTATTTAGTTTGAGTGCTCAGATGAAACAAGTAGTTTGGGATTTACTGCCTAACTGTGAATTTGATCATGAGTTTGCTGATGCATATATGGAAGAGTTAGAAGAAAGTGATGATGATTTTGATGCTGATGACAATGATAGTTGTGATGGCTTCCCTAGAGAAGAGAACGGGTCCCACTCTGTTTACGAAGAAGGTATGGGGGAATCAATGCCAGGCAACCTGGAGCATTCGTCAGTGGGGAGTGTCTTGTCCCCTAGTCAGATGTTCATAAAAAATGCAGGTATGGAGCCTTTCCAATGTTCTGAACCTACGCATTTTACTCGGGAGGGCTCTTTAGATTCTTCTAACGAGCAAGTGGGGAACAAAGACACCATCTCCATTTCACATCATAGAGATGATTCTTCTGCCAAGCTCACACCAAATACTTTGTTGGATAAGAGCACTACTAGTGATCCTGCAAAAACACCCTGTTTAAGTTCTTTCAACATGTCGTGTGCAATGCCTCAAATGGCGCCTGGTAAACCATGCACATTTAAGAATCAGTACCTTGTGATTCAAGAAGCTTGTGATGAAACTAGTGTGATTGCTTATGATTTCATTGGTCGCTTGCTAGAAGAGTTTGCAAAGAGAGGAGGCATAGATCTAGATTGGTGCGCTAATTTATATCTAAGTAGCCGCTCTTCCATAGACGAAGACCTTCCTGGTATGTCTTTTAAATTTGTAGGTGCTTTCCATCTTTCTTTGAAGTCTGATTTGAGTTCCTACTATATTTTTTTATTATATAAAAATAACCTGTAGGGACCCTTCGTAGATGACAATAGGTTTGAGGCACTTGTTAAAGAAAATGAAAATAAATAAGCACTACTTTTTTATAGTTCAACGTAGAAGTTTCAAACCTCTAACATTTTGATTGAGGATGTATTCCATTTCCATATAGCTGAGTTGGGCAATAAGCATAAGGATAACTAGTTAGTAACGTTAAAAGTATACCAGTATTATTATTATTTTTTATGATAACTGGGAAATCAAGTATACCACGTTATTATACATAGAATTTCCATGAAAAAATTATTTTAGGAACCTTATTTTTCCACGATACATTTTTTTTGAAAAAATTGTAACCAAGTTTGTCCGGTTCATTTGGCATCGTCAGAAGTTGAACAGGCTGATGTGAAGGTGAAGGGAAGTGAACCAGTGATGGTTCGAGTTTGTAGAGAGTTAATACCGTGTTTTTCTAAGAGGTATGATGATTTAATGGTTTCTGTTCTTGTGTTTAGTAGAAAGTACTTCAATGTTAACATGCCATTTATAAATATGCTTTACTTTCGGCGTGATTATGAATCAGTGACCTAAAATTGAAAAGATTGCATGAATATAGAACATGAGTAAACATGATCTGAAACTTGTTTGTATGCATGATCACATTGGCAGTGGAACAAAGAGACTCCAACATTTGCTGGGATTGTGATCCGAAGGGATTTTGCTGGCGGACCAGCTAGAATTGAATCTCTTGAATTCATCCTCAGGAAAAATGAAGCAATTAGTATTATTGTGTTTGAGGATGCTCATATGAGACATTTTTGGCAAAACTGTTCATGATAATGGTAATGATATATTTATTTGATAGCTTTCTTAGGCATACTTCTTTTCACTATGAGGATCTTTTACTAAATTAGGCATGAAACTCACCTTAAGAATAGTAAATTCATCGGAAGTTAGAAAATCAAAAGTTAACTCATCTATATCGGCAGGCTAGTTAACAAAGTGGGTCACTTTTTTTAGGAAACAGTAACCATTAGTTGATAGTATGAAATGGAATATAAAATAATGTATAATCAGGAACTAACTACAAAAACCACCTCCATTGGTAATAGAATGGTATATCTACCATTTTAAATTTTGTTGTATTAATTATCAGAATGTAATAGATTCCTGTTTGACTGTCTTGTTTGATGAGTTAGATATTTAGTTCCACAGATCTAACTATCTATCTTCTCATGCAAAATGTTTTTATTTGATGTAGTGATGTCTCAGATTCAAGCCATGCCTGAAGATGTTCAACCTTTGCTTGCTGAGGTTTGTGACAGTGGTCATCTAAAGGAGGTTGAAATATATACTCGACCAGATTGAGCTAAACGATGATGAGGATCTTTGGATTTGGTCTCTTGAAAAATCTGGTATTTTTTCCACTAGTTCCCTCTATAAATTGAACGCATCAAACGAAGGGAATCAGATGGACCGGAATTTGTATAAAACTCTTTGAAGAGTGCCTCAACCGAAGAAGGTAAAGTTCTTTATATGGGAACTAAGTAGAGGAGCCATCAACACCAATGATTAATTACAGAAGAAATGTGCTCGACAAGCTTTACAGCTCTCAATCTGCCTCTTTCGTTTATCTGAAGCGGAATCCGAGTAGCATCTTTTTCTGACTTGCCACAATGCAGCCTCCTCCTGGGCATTCATCCTTAAACCCTAAACCCGTGGATCAACATCATCTCTACATATTTTTGGACTTGGTGGAGGGAACCTAACGATAGGATGTTCAATATGGGTGACAAGTTAAAGAGTTATAGAGCATTGATGATGAAATTTTATTCCTATCGTTATTTTGGTGTCATTCCATTTCGCTTTTTTGTAACTATGATTTATCCTTTTTAATATCTCTCAGTGGCATTGTTTTAGTAATGATTTCGATAGGATTGCAACTTATCATTCATCAATGAAGGTTTTCGTTTTCTAAAAAAAAAAAAAAAGAGTTCGAAATCTTAACTAAAAGTTTTTCACGAGCCACACAAAACTTAAGGTAAAGTATTGCTTAAGTTTGATATTGGAGTTTTAATTTAGTTGAACTATAGTTTCTGAATGGCTACAAATCTCATAATGAAGCTATTGTGCATGTAACCAGTTATATTGTATGTGTTTTCAGTCAACCAAATGTAATAAGGTTACATAGTTGTTTGGTAAGATTAGTCGTGTGCAAATTAGTTTGAACACTAATCGAGAATTTAAAAAAATAATAATAATAACGGTGAATAAAACTTCACTTTATTCACTAAAGCTTTCCTACCATATCCCGTTTTGGTGTCTTACTGTGCACAGTTGGTTTATTGCAGTCATGGAAAATTATTTTGTATGTACAGTCTTATTTTATTTAGGGATCATGTTTTCCTATGCCCGTAGGTTGTTTCACATTTCTTTTTAATGCACGTTTTCTTTTCTTTTATTTTTTTTTTAAAGATGAAAAAAAGAAAATCCAAAGCTTACTTGTGAATTAAATTGAATTCTTTGTACATGATGTGTGCTGATGTAGACTTATTACTGCTTGAGAGAAGTCCATGTATTCTTACTCTGAAGAACATAGAGGTGAGATCCTAATTGATCAAATTCTTCCTGATTTGTCATGAATAGTTTCTCTTGATAACTCTTGGGTGGCTGGTGATCAAGCTGCAAAACAGAATCTAAAGTTGCTGACCGAGTTTTCGAGCAGGATACTATGCGACAAAGATGTGATTGAAATGGAGCTGTATGAACTCGGTATAACACAGACATTGCAAACTGTATGAACTCGATATTATGCAGACATTGCAAACTGTATGAACTCGGTATAACACAGACATTGCAAACTGTATAAACTCGGTATTACGCAGATGTTGCTAACTGTTTGAACTTGGTATTACGCAGACATTTATTTTCGAACTTAATAAACTCGAGCTTATCGAAATTGAGTTGGGCATTCAAGAAAGTTTTTTCTTGTTAAATAGTACGTGACAAGCTCATGAGAGCAATTATCAAATGAACTTGTGCATTTGATTTTCTATATACTGCATTGATAATTGCTTAAAAGAAGATAATTTGGTTGATGATTGTTGGAATTTTCCTATGAAATCTCTAGTTGAAGAGGAATGGAAGAAATTTTAAGCATGTTTTTATTTTATGAACCATCTTTGTACTTTGAAAGTTGGATTGGTGTTTTTTTTAAAAAATTTGTATATTACAAAAGTCAACTTCCAAACATATTCGTGTAAATCATAGCTTATGAGAAAAATGTGACATTGTAAGTTTTTTTTTTTTTTTTTTTGGTGTAAGTGAGATTAGTCTAGTGATAATGGTATGTATTTTCAAAAATAAATATTAGTTTTGAATCTGAAAAAAAGAAATTAATTTTTTTAACAGTTAAACTAATAATATTAAGTTTTTTTTATTTTTTTTAACATTGAATAAATCTAATCCAAATCTATTAGTAATCTATATTCTGCAAAAATTAGTAGAAAAAAATGTGTTTTTATCTAATAACGTTTCCGAACATAGTAATGTAAACCAACTTATCATTTTTTTAAGGTTTATGATATATATATATAGTGGGTGTTAAATAATATTGGAAGATTCTAGATCATTCAACTTTATCCTAGATGGCCAAGGATGGTTCTAGACCATACACATATGTT
>JBBMKA010000002.1:410332-425700 GCA_037833695.1 Sechiopsis laciniata
TGATGAAGAGAATTCTAGAACACACTTTGTCCATGATTGTTGAAGAAAGATCTAGATATGAACTTTGTCCAAAGTGACGTTGTGGCAAAATTGAGACCATGTGATTTGCTTGATTACCAAAGCAAGATGTGACCAATTTATGACAATAGGATTTTACTTGGAGCCCAAGTTCATGAGACTATAAATAGGTGATGTCATTTGTTGACAAACCATCCCAAAATCTCCCATGACATCCCATATCTAAGTGAGTGAGGGTGTGAGATAAAAATAGAGAGAGTTTTTCCTTATAAGAGAGTTGGTTGCTACTTTGTAAGAGAGAAAGTTTGTAACTTCTATTTTTATAGTAAAAGTTCTTCTATCCTTGCCCGTGGTTTTTACCCTAATTTGTTTAGGGATTTTTCACGTAAAATCACTGTGTCATTCTTTCTCTTCTTCCTCTTCATTATTGTTGTTATTCTCAATCTCTTTTAGCTGCGACCCTGCTTTATTCGATTTAAACAATCATAACAGTGGGAAACTAAACAGTAAATTATGGTGCCATGGAAAAATAATGGAATCAATCAGGCTCGTCTCATGAATATTGTTATCTTGCTTCGCAAAATTACCTACATGAGTTACTTTTGAAATATGTTCGCACTATGTTGTTTTCTTGAAATAAAATTATTGTAATTGAACCAATTTCAATAGAAGTTGATTTATAACTTATTATAGGGACTAATATTATTGAATTTTAAATTTTATTGAAAGTAAATGGACTACAATTGAACCTTTGGGAGTCATTTGAAGCTACGAGATTAAGCGGAGAAAAAGAGTAATATTTAGCTTCTTATTTAATTCATCAATAATTATTATTCGAACTTTGACAAGAATTATTATTCATTTTAATCCTCTTTACTATTGTCATACTACCCAATAATTATTATTGTATTGTCAAATAATTCATCGTCACTCAAACCTTTTTTCACTCATTATTATCTTCATCTCAATCACAGACAATAATTATCCTTTAACCTTTATTTGTACTATAAATATAGATATCGTTTATTCTCATACCAATTATCTACGTCTCAAATACAAATAAAGATAATCCACTAACAACCATTATCCATCAACAATGGTTACCTCAGATAACAATTACTAGATTAAGTCCGCCTTAACATTTTTTTCTTACTTTCTAATCAAAACAATGTCTTAAAATCATAACATACATTCATATTTTCAACAGAATTTAAACTATAAAAAAAAAAAAAAAAAAAAAAAAAACTTGCATTGTAAAATTTTATTTATTTTATAAACATATAAAAAAATTGTCTCAATAAATGATGTTTGGTGAGTTTTGTCAAGTAAGAGCCAGAGAATCCATTTAACTACACTAAAAGGTATATTTTTTTAAGTTCACCAATAAGTAGGTATATAAACATATTAATTATGTTGGATGAACTTTGACAATTATTCGTTTGATAACCATTTTATTTTAAATTTTTGGTTTTTGAAATTTAAGTCTACTACAACTAGTTTATCATATATTTTTCTTACTTGGATATCTAAACCTTACCGGTATTTATCTAAACATTGAAAAAAAAAAAAGTAACTTTAAAAAACTTGTTTTTGTTTTAATTTAAAAATACACGCGAACTAAAAGTGAACATTACTAAAATGTAAAAATGTTTAATTTTGAAATATGAAGACCAGATTAAAATTAATTTCAAACCTAAAAACTAAAAAGGTCATTTTCTTTATTTTAATTAATTGAATGTATTCGAATGAACTATTTGAGTATGCTCATAAGTTTTTTTTTTTTTTTTCTTTTTTCAATGAGTATGCTTATAAGTTCCAACAAAAGTCATAACTCATCTAATATAAGTATGTGATCTTAATTAAGAGATTATGTGTTCAAATTTTTTCATTCAGTAAGACAGATCCAAAATAAGACTTTAATGGGCCATACAGGCCCAAAATGATATCTTATTGGGCCAGGCCACCGCAACCGTCATCTGACAATCTGACACGTAGCAAGTTCAGCATGTGGTTCACAGATAAAACAAAACTACGTCGTTTTAAGCACCAATAGTTCACATGACAAATTGAATTCAATTCGGCATTTTCCTCTCTCTTTTTATTTTGTTTATTTATAAACAAAAAACATATTTTCTTCTCCATTTGTTTTTCGAATATTCTTCGTGAACTTCCTTCGCCGATTCTCTCTTCTCCGCTTCACAATTCTCCGATTCCCTTCTTCTCCAGCGAGGCTGGGGCTGAGGAAACCGGAGAGTTTCACAGGTTTCATCGCGATTGCAAATTGTTGCTCAAGCTTTCTTTGCAGGATTTTAATGGCGTTCGCTTCTTCTAGCGGTGTTATTTGTCCGAACAGAGCCTTGACGTCCTCCGTCGTTTCTTCTCCGGGCCTTTTGCACCATCGATGCTTCTCGCGTCTTCAATCGCAGCGTAATCTTCAGTGCAATCGTCGTTTGTCTTCGAACATCGGGATTAACGTCACTCCGGCGGCTTCTTCCGTCGTCGCTAAAACTGCTCTCTCCGATGGGTTTGTTCAAAGTCAGAGCTCCAGTTCTGCTCCTGGTAGTGGTATGTATAATTAGAATTCCTGTTTTGTGCTTTATTTTCGTGTTTATCGTGTAATTAGTTCTTCTTGGAATGCAATGTTAGTTTTACTTCATGTTTAGCGCTTGGTTTGCAATTAACTGAATTCCTCCGTTTTTTTTTATTAATTCCAATCATTGACACGAAATTTGGCTTGAGTGTAGGATATTTGGTAAAGGAACAATTTGGGCCTTTGATAATCATTTTGTTTTTAAAATTTAAGCTTGTTTCTCCTCAAATTCTTTATCTTTTCTGGAAAGTATTTGAATCTTAACCAAATTCCGAAAATCAAAACAAGTTTCTGGAAGCCAATTTTTTTAGTTTTCAATTTTTGATTTGGTATCTAAGAACATAGGTAAAATGTAGATATCAAATAAAGGAAAAGGATGGATTGGAGATTGGATTAGTTGTTGTAGGCTTAATTTTCAAAAACTAAAAATTAGAAATTAAATGGTTAATCATTTGTCAAATCAAACGGAGCCTTATTTTGTTATTTCATTCGTTTTAAGGGTGGTCTGATTTTGCCAAAAATGTCTCTGGCGAGTGGGATGGATATGGTGCGGATTTTTCTTCTGGAGGAACACCAATTGAACTTCCGGAATCCGTTGTTCCCGATGCTTATAGAGAATGGGAGGTTAAGGTTTTCGACTGGCAGACTCAGTGCCCCACTCTTGCAGAACCAGAGCAGCCCTCGTTCATGTACAAGACAATAAAGCTACTCCCCACAGTAGGATGTGAAGCCGATGCTGCAACCCGTTATAGCATTGACGAGAGAAATGTACGCAATGGTGCAAATGAAGAAGTAAATGCCTTTGCATATCAACATAGTGGATGTTATGTAGCTGTCTGGCCGGTTGAGGACCGAGGTTCTAATAAGTTAATGGAGTTGGAGCATTGCCTGGTTAATCCACAAGATCGTGAATCTCGTGTGAGGGTTGTTCAGGTTGTTCAAGTTGATGGCACAAGGCTAGTTTTGCAGAATATCAGAGTTTTCTGCGAGCTGTGGTATGGGCCATTCAGAAACGGAGATCAGCTGGGCGGATGCGCCATCCGAGACTCAGCATTTGCTTCTACAGCTGCTTTGAAAGTTTCTGAGGTGGTTGGTACATGGCAGGGTCCTGTCTCCGTTGCCCGTTTTGATGGTTCTCAGATTGTGAGTATATGACCTTCCTTTACTTTAGACAATCTTTTACTTTAATAGCATGGTGAAGTGTTCATAAAGTTTCAGTTTTTGGTTAACTACAGCTTATTTGTTCTGTATGGGTTATGCTTTGTTGTTGATCTAGAACTTCCGTTGTTTTTCTCTTTAAGATTCTTAGAGGTCAAGTTGTACATTTTCTTGTTCACTTTCTCGCTTATAAGCATGTTTTATTTAATAGGAAACGAACTTTTCGTCGATAATATAAAAGAGTACAAAGAAGAAAGAACCTATTGAAACAAGGGAATAAAGTATGAAACAACAAGATAGAACAAAGATAAGGTGTGATACAAGGTAGATGAAAGTAGAGAATACAAGAGAAGACTCAAAGCTAATCATTCAAGAAAAATACTGAAGATATGACCCAATAGAAACATCCTAAAACCATCCAAATCAGATTTTTGAGCTGTATTGAACTGTTGTGTATAGCTTATAATTATGAAATTTAAAGGATTCCCGGCATCTTTAACAAAATCTGTGGTACTGTGACTTCTTTAACAGAACAAGTCAACAAAATTTGTGACTTCTTGGCATGACAGCATGAGTGATACGTGAATACTAATATTGCAGAGTCAGTCCATTCAGTTCCATTTCTTTTTCAAGTCATTTAATCTACAGTGTCAACACAGCCATGCTAAAGTGACTTTAGCAGGCACAATAAACTCGATTTCTTGTTAAACATGTATTTGGAAATTGGCTGCAGGTTCAAGAACTTTTGGCTGATAATGTGCAAAAGTCGGTGAGAAATGAACCAGAACTCAAGGTGCTTCCCAAGCAACTATGGTGTTCCCTTAAAGAAAGTAAAGACTGTGAGGATATTTGCTGTGAAGTTGGATGGCTTTTTGATCACGGCCATGCAATCACATCAAGATGCATCTTCTCAAGCGCCGTGAAATTAAAGGCAAGTTCTTTCAAAATTCATAGTTTTTATAATTATATTGCAATTTAAATGAAAAAAAAATGAACATGTTAAGTTTTTCCCTCTACCCTCAATGCTTTCGTGCTTCACATTAAAGGACCTTTATTTTTTACTTTTGATATCCATGAGTGTCGGGGCAGGCTTACGTGCACCACGACTATTCTCGGGAGACATATCGTCTAATCCTATAAAATTTGGATGATCCTTTAAGCTAGTTGGTTCGTCTGAAGCATGTTTGGGCAAGGATTTATTTACACATTTTTGTTGACGATTTAAGTCCATTTGTCGAACTGGTTATATGGAAGAACTGAAGTTTGTTGGCGTGTTTTTGTTTCTTGGCTCTGCATTTCTTCTCATATCTCAAATACTTGGATCTGGTTGGAGATTTTTTTCTCGTTTTCTAGGGTTTTTTTTTCCTTTTCTTTTCTTGGTGGGGTAGGGATTGAAAACAAAACAAGCTTAGCTATCCACTTCATGGACAACTTTCCTGACTGTATGCTCAGATCGGAGTTGGTAGTTTTCATTAGTGGGCAAAATTCTTTGAAACTTGAACTTCTATTTTGGTAGATAGATCCATCCAATCAAGACATTGCTTTTGGCTCCAACCTTACATGTGTAATTTAGTTTGACATTGTCTACTTTTTCCCGTGCAGGAAATATCGATCACGAATGAGACACCCGCTTAAGATGGTAACCGAAACGAAGGATGACGGTTCGAGTAAAAGCTACAGAGAAGCCCAAGATTCCTTCATTGGCCATCACGAAGGCTTTGAACTAATTTCAAGGTGACTTCGGATCAAAATAGTTCTGAAATAATTATGCTATGTATTTGCCATTCTACAGAATGAAGTATAGATATATAAAAACTCACCTGTAGCGTGCAATTGTTTAAATACTTAGTAACAAAATCTTATAGCATCATCCTTGAAACTTTGTGACAAACTGTTACACTTGATTTTGGTAGCTTATGACAAATATAAGAATATGCATTTGTTCAACCCTCCAATTTATAGGAAAAATCCCCCTCACCATTTATAGGAATAATCTCTCTAATGCAATGTTTTAAAAGGGCTCGCGACGGTAGTAAGTTTAGCGTCTTGTCTTGTATCTTCACCTTTTTATTTGACATGTTCAAGATGCAGTCTAGCACCTTGACTTACATCTTGCGCATGTCAAATAGAAAGATGGGCATCATCATCTAGGGTGTGTTTGAGGCAAAGGAAATGGTAATGATTAAGGTAGGAATGGTAATGAGGAAGAGAATAGGGAAAGGAATGATTATGGAAGAATGATTATTTATGTTTAGAGTGAAGGTAATGATTATGAAGAGAATAATTATTTGTATTTGAGATAAAGGTAATGATTATGAAAAAAAAAATAAAATAATGAATACAATGTGAGTGAAAAATAGTGACTTGATGTATGAATAGTTGTTAGAAAAAGAATAAAAGGTAGTTAGGGAAAGAATAAAAAAAATAATTTTTTAAAAACGTAATCATAGAAAGAATGATTTGCAGTACCCCAAACACAGAGAATCGTCTTTATTCTCATTCTTTCCCTTATTCTTGGATGCCCAAACACCCCACTAGTGATTTCTTTTTTAAAATATTCTCACTCCAATAATACTATTTATTATTCATGAATGTGGTTATTTTAATATATTGTGTCCCTCACCAAAAAAAAACATTTTTTTCATGTTGCGTCCAAACCTTGAAGGCAAAGGTTAATAAAATATAAACAAATTTGCATAGTTTACAACTCTTTCAAGTATAATAAATTACAGAGTTGAATCTGGATGACAAAGGCAGCAGCAGCTTCAACAGCTGCAATAGGATGGGAGATTGTCAGATTTTAGTCCCATACATAAACATAAAACTAAGTAAAGTGCCTATTAGTTTCGGTCGAACCGGACAACTTGATGGAATTAGCAATGGAGAAAAGTTACAATATCGGTCCAAAATTGGAACCAGAGGTAGAAGATAATAGCATCTATACAAACAGATAATAATATCCCCAAATGAAAATGTTGTGCAAAAGAACCTAGCAACTCAATCAGCTCTTGCACTTTCACACTCGGGGAGTTCATATTTCTAACCACATCATCCTTTGCCTATACAGCAATAAGGAAGTATACTAGAGAATATTCGAGCAGAGTTTTCACCACCAAAACCCTTGGCAACCATCCTAGAAGCTACGAGGAAGAGGAGCTCAATAGCGTCAGGAAGTGTCAATTCCCCAATTTTATATTCGCGCTATACAATCTGCAGATTTCAAAGCCGTGCTCATAAGCCTCGATAATCTCAGACAGAAATACCAGATTCACATTAAAAAAATCTAGGCCTTTCTTTAAAACTTTAGGTTCAGACTTGACTTGAGACATTGCAAATGGCAGCACTTTATCATCTACTCATAAGTCATGATAATAAGTTTTGTGGCCTTCCAGCCTCTCGAAAAGGAATGAAACTGAGAAGTAAATACTGGTAGACAAACCGTACATGTGGTTCGGAAGCTCGGAAGCTAATTTGCACCGGGTCCATCTCTCATGCTCAAATTCAAACTGTTTCTCATAGTTCGTCTTCCAATTCCTGCATTGCCTTTCTGCATCATGGCAACAAACTCACCATAATCGATCCTTCCATCCTGCATCATTACACAACAAAGGTTCATCACTTTATCCAAATGGAAGAACCAGGAACAATTCATTTTGTTTGCCCATTTCATAGATAAATTTTCTACCAGGGGAACTAAGGGTCCATTTGAAATGTATTTCTAAGCGTGTTAGATGCAAGAAATGTTTAAAGCACAGAAAGTCATTCCAATCACACACGCCCAAACTTATGTTTTATCAATAATTCAACAGTACGTGCATATATGTCATTCTCCATCTTCTCTGGCATTGTCTCCATTTTTCTTTTCTTCTACATCGCGTGCCCCACATAGATTCCTAGCGCTCCAGTCTATGAACACGGGCATAGAATCGTGGTATAAAGTAGCATATGGTCATAACCGGGGAACTGTACCCCAGTTGAATCCTATTTATAAGAGATAAGTACCAACCAAGAGCATGATTCTATAATAAAGTTGTGAGAAGTACATTATCTTGATCGACTTCTCTGATTATGTCCTCGAGGTATACGTCAGTCATATTATGTTCTGTACAAGCTTGCTGCAGCTCATCGACTGTGATATAACCACTTGCATCTTTGTCAAAGTATCGAAATGCTGCAACAAGGTGTTCTTCACGCTCTAGTTTGTTGAGATGAATGGTTGCAGCAATAAATTCTCCATAGTCAATAGTACCACTATTATCAATATCAGCCTGAAAGAAGTTGAAGTAAAATTTCAAGGGGTTCAACTAGTAAGCGTATAAGAAACATGCAGATTTTTATGAAAATTCATTTAAGTTGATCATAGAAACAAATTCATTTTTTAAACTTAAAGCAGATTCTGCTTTCATAGCCGTCTTACACAGGGAAGAAAGACAACCATAAGCCATATATTATCATAAACAACAAAAACAGCAGTGTGTCAAAATTCCAATTTCTAAGTTACATGTACGGACTTCCTACAATTTTTTTTATTAGGCAGCCCCCTGTTGGTTAAGATCGGCTGTCTCCAAAACACTACCTAGAGGTTGTAGGTCAAATCTTTGGGTGAGCTTAGTAAGAAAAACTTTTGAAGTCCCCATTACAAAAGGTGTGACTCTATTGGTTAAGATCTTATGTCTCTAAGTAACACCTACCTAGAGGTCAAAAGTTCAAATTTTTGTGTGAGCCTATTGAGGTAAACCTTTGACGTCCCTCAAATCTAGGCCTTGTGGCAGGCATAGACTTTTTAAAAGAAAATTACTCAGTCGGTTAAGATCTATTGACTCTACAAAAGTGCAAATGTTGTAGGGTCAGGTGGTACATTCTGTGCAATAGTCAAGGTGTGCACAACAGTCGTGGATATCAAAAACAAAAAATCTGTTGTCTCTAGGTGACACCTAAGAGGTTGCAAGTTGAGTCTTGAAAGGAAACCCTTTGATGTTCCTTATGCAGGCCTTTAGACTTTTTAAAAGACAAACTCGTGAACTTATCTTTGCAGAGTTCTATGTTCCTATCGACCACTCCAAATATGATATTTCCCACTGTTCTAGTAGCTATCAAGAACAAAATAATTAGCCCCAATAAAATTCTAAACCGGCAACTGTTTCTCAGCGACATTTAGTTTTCTTCTACCGCAGCTATGTTGTATCCATCTGCATCTAAAGTTTCTCCATATTAAGTTCTTCATGCTTTAATTTGTAATAAGTGTCAACGAATTAAGTTATGGATGCTATGAATGTGATTCCTGAACCAAAAACCACAAGGTTAAATAAAGAGATAAATTTCATCTAAACTTGATAAAATGAAAAGGACAAAATTAACTGTGGCAATCAATGACACTGGAAATATCAATATGCTCATGCAAAAGAAATGTTAATCTTCCACAAGACATCCAAAAGTTACCGCTTCCATAAGGTCACGTATTTCGGTATCTTTTAAGGTTGAACCATATCTTCTCAAACCAGCTTTGAGTTCATCAAACGTAATTGCACCGCTGTTATCAGTGTCCATAGCTGTAAACATTTCTCTTAGGCCAGCAATCTCCTCTTCAGAAAGGCTTTCAGCAATCACCTAATGGTACAACGTGCACAGATTATAAGCATCGGTGTTGCTAAGCCAACAATGTGGGTCAAGCATGCATCAAGCTTTTCTAATTAGAAGATATTCTATGCAAACTTGAAAATTAACATTTAAATTGGTTACAACATCAGTTTTCCCACCTAGACGAAAAATCATGTCAATATACTTACTCGTAATGCCATCTTCTTTAACTTATTCATTGCAGAAAATTGTTTGAGTCGAGAAAGTACAGCTGGATCAAGAGACCTATCAGGAGCAACTCCATTTTCACAAATCCAGGGATGACCTGAACAGATTATGAAGGTAAAATGATAATCAGACTCAGTATAATACGAAGGATGAACACAGTTACCCAATTTGTAACAATATAGCTAGAATTTTCCTGGTTTGAATATCCTAAGGAAGAAATACACAGAACGGCTATGATGTAAGAGCGGAGCATCTTAAGTTATCTAGAAATGTAGAAGAGGAGTGAACATACATAATACTTCATGTGCAGTTAAACGATCTGATGGTCGAGAACATAGCATTTTTCTGATAAGATCCTTTGCACTGTCGGATATTAGGGGCCAAGGGTCTGAGTCAAAGTCGATACTTCCCTTAAGCACCGCATCAAATATTCCTTGTTGAGTTTCTGAGTGTAGAGAAGAGAGAAAAAAACAACTATTTAGCAACCATACATGACAACTTGATCATTGGTTACCTCTTTTATAACCATGGTATTGGAGCCCCACCCCACAAGCCTTGAGAGATATTTAGACCCTTTACACTACCTCCCAGAGGATATCAAGAGTTTCACTATTAACCAATTTGTACGAAATACCAACACGACACCGGGGACCTGGATGCCCTTACCACCCTACAACTCAGTTCCTAAACCAATCGCAATAGGCATTTACTCATTCAGGTTCTAAGTACTGTTTTTATTTGAGAACCAAATTACCTGCCCAAAATGGTGGCACGCCACTTAGCAATATGTACAATATAACTCCTGCAGTCCACACATCTGCTGCCGGTCCATAGTGCTTTAGAAGTACCTCTGGAGCAACATAGTATGGGCTTCCAACAACATCAGTGAAGATTTGACCTAAAGTGGTTTTTTACATATCAGCAACAAAAGATAATTCAATGTGTTGATTGAATAAATTTAAATGGAAGAAAAAGAAGCTCAAGTTGAGTAAGCTAATTTTGTAACACTGAAATGTGAATGTTTCAGTCTTTTGAAAGATTCAGCATCTTTTAGGAAAGTATCAAGACCTGCCTTCTTTTGATTTATAGCAGCCTTCCTACTTCTCTTTTTCTTTTTTTGGATAGGAAACAATTTCATTAATGGTATGAATCTACTACTTCTCTTTTTCAGCATAATGCATATGTTTACTCCCGGAATCTTAACCCTTTTCCTTAAACAAACTGAGTATTTCAATTCAAATGATTTCTCTCATTAACCACCTATGACCTAGAGGTCAAATAGACCTTGAGAATTACTTATGAATTAATTTTCTATGAGTTACTAGACAACCAAATGCAATAGGATCAGATGCTTGTCCCTTAAGAATAATCGAGGTGAGCATAAGCTGACCCAAACACTCACGTATATATAAAAAAATATTTCTAACTCATTGTGGGGATTATCATATGATTTATCTGATATGCCACATATAAATCGGATACTACACATGCCATAAACACATTTAAGAAGCAAATATTGCTGAACCATATTTCTAGTAGGACCTCTAATTCATAAACAAAAAAAAAAAGAAATAGAATAACTACTGCACTTTGTTATCACCTGGCTTAAAGAAAACAGAGAGGCCAAAATCAATAGCTTTAAGAGAGAAGTCATTATCCTTGTTAACCAACAAGAAATTCTCTGGCTTCAAATCCCTATGCATAACTCCAAGCGAATGGCAAGTCTCAACAACACCGACAATTATCCTGGTCAATTCAGCAGCTTTCCTTTCACTGTAATGCCCCCTCTGGATGATCCTATCGAACAACTCCCCACCGCTACAAAGCTCCATTACAATATGAACATACAAAGAATCTTCATAAGCACCCTTGATAGTAACAATATTATTATGACCAGCCAAATGGTGCATTATCTGAATCTCCCTCCGAACGTCCTCAACATCCTCCTTCGCAATCAACTTCCTCTTCGAGATAGACTTACAAGCATACTCAATGCCCGTGGTAATCTCAGTACATAAATAAGTAGTTCCAAACTGCCCCTGCCCCAACTTCCGTCCAAGCGTATATAGATCCCTAATATTCGCAGTCTTGTGCCCCAAAACATAATAGGATTGAGTCTCGGCGGTCTTCCTCATAATGTAGTCTTTTTTGGTGGGACTCAAAAAGGGTTGATGGCAATGGAAATCGTCGTCCTTGGATTTGGATTTGTCCTCTTTTGCAAACTCCTGAGCAATGAGATTGTGAGTGTTGATACTGGTAGGGGAAACGTCGGAATACGATCGGGCAAACGAATCGTCGCGGTTTCGCTTAGAATCGGGGATTGAACTATCCTCGGGCTGGCTGTAGCCCTGAAATATATTCCCTTTGAAAGATCCACGACAGGTATTGCCCATGAAACAGGAAATAATCGCTCTTCAAATCGGACCCTCACGGTCTCTCAACCAAACTCATCAATAACGAAACCCTAATAACGAAATCAACGATGAAAACAAGAGATCTCAAAGGAAAAACAGCAATTAATGAGAGTAATAGGTTAAAAACAAAGGAAAAACGGAAGATTTGAAGATTAGGAATTACCTGATTGTTCTTGGAAATGAGGAGACAAAAATGGAATTCATGAACGAGAAAAAAGGGGGAATGTGTAATGGTGTATATTAAGAAAAGAGGAAGAAGAAGAAGAGAGGATTATATTATATTATAATAATAGTAAATATTTGTTATTTGGTTTCGGAATGGTGGCTGCTGAGAAACATCGGAAATCAGTGCTGACCAGCTCTACTTCTTTTTCTCTTTTTTGGATAATTTTGTTTCTTTCTTATTTATTTCATTCATAATTTGATTTTGTGTAAATAATAATTAGAATTTCTTGGGCCCCCACATCCTCTTCATTGGTTGATTTCGATCCTTGTACAAGTTGTAGCCCTTCCGACATTTGAGTTGATTAATGAAATATTGTTTTGTCTAAAACAAAAAGATTTTTTTTTTTTTCTTTTATTTGGAGGAGTTTTGATTTTTGGTTTTGTGTATGAATTACACATGACCATTTACTATTTTTCAAAAAATTACATCCTATCTCGTTCAAAATAACATGTCATTTTTAATCCTTCTAAATAATTTTTCATTTTTAACAATTCATTTATACAACTCAATTAATACTTATAACTTATCTATAAAAAATCACGTTCAAACAAACTATCAAAAGTGCTAACCACTACATCATAAAACCAAGTGTGTTGACTCATAATTTTTTTTATTAATAAATTATATATATCTTATCACTATAATTATAGTTGTGAACAAAAATTCACTATATTATATTTTTTTGGTTATTTCTAAACTTTAAAATATATTTAAGAGTAAAACTTGTGTGCACATACATGTGTAGAATGATCATACTTGTTTTCATATGGCATAAGTTTAGCCTCACTTTTACTTAATTTTATTTTTTAAAATAAAATGAATGAAGCATTGGAAAACTAAATAAATAAAAGGCTAATATTAGTCGAGGTACATACAAATTGGCTTTGACATACATGTGTAAGCAAGTTTTACTCTATATTTAATATGATTAAGTTTTCAATATTTGTGTGCAAAATGTGTATGGATTTTCAATTTTGTGGTTAATAGGTTATGACATACTCAACGTTTATTTTTTATAGTCTCGAGTATAATAGACATAGAATTGAATGATTATGGTCTTATTAGATGTAAAGTATGATTGTATATCTAATAAATCAATTTTATATTTTTGTTAGTACATTATGATTTTTATATATATGTGTGTGAGATTGTCCAGAGCGATTTGCACGTATGTCGACTAATATAATAGAACATATCATCAAATCTTACAATATTTGAATATAAAAAATATTATTTAAAAATTAATTTTTAAGTAAATAACTATCATGAAGTTATTAGACACGAAAAATGTTTATTAACATATAAAACTTTTTTATATTTTAGTAAATTGTTAAAATTTCAAAGACCTCGCACATCTAAAAGTTTAAAAGAAAATGTGTAATGCTGAAGTTAGTAACTTATTAATTAGTTTGATTGTATTTTAATTTAACTTAACAAACTCGAGTTTTATCCTCCAAAATTTATGTGACATGTGACTATTGTAGGATTTTATACTAAACAAATTTGTGATTATCTAAAATAAACCAAATTAATAATTTTAACTACCAATTAATAATAAAAATTAAAAGTGTACGACAATAATTTTATCTCGTGAGAATTCAACTTTAATGTCGGAAATAGCAGGATTTGTTTAACTATAATTAGTTCGTGCAGTACACGCGTCACAGAATGCATGTGGAAGTGCAAGATTTCCACTGTTGTCGGGTCAAATAATTTTCCCTATTTTTTCGGGAGGATAAAATCTAAGCTTTCTTCTTTTACACTCTTTTTAGACGTTACCAAAAACACCATCAAGCGCGTGGAGCGCGTGTAGTGACCGTCCCAAATTTTCTTCTTAATTTTCTTTTGTTTTAAAGAATTTTTAAGTTTTTATCTGAGAAAAAAACATTTTTAGTATTTAGATTCACAATAGAGTGTCAACTTGATTAGTACCTTTAAAAATTAAATATTTTTTCATATGACTTTTTAATAATGTTACATTAAATCCTTACTCATTTTATGAATACTTTTTTTAGATAAGTTTATGATTATACTTATTTTTTTTTATAAATTTATTTTACATCAATATAAAAATAATCAATTTATCATTTAATATTAATCTAGTTATTATCATGGTCAGTATTATATTTAGTAATTAATGATTTTTTTTTTTTAAGACTAAAATTGAACATTATTGAAATGTTAGGTTAAAAGTAAACATTTTTTAAATGTCAAAAGTAAAAGAGTTTAGTTTTGAAATGAATAGATCAAATGGAAACTATATCTCAAATCCACGGACTAAAAAAATATTTTTACTTTTTATTCATGTCTTTTTCGATTTAATGTAGTTTTATTGCTGACCAACATGGTCAAAGAGACTATTTGGTGCTTAAGGTGATAAATTAAATTTATGATGACCACCTGCCTAGCAATTAATTTTACGGTTTTCCTTAATATCCAAATATTATAGGGTCATATTGTATTTCCCGTGACAATAATTGAGGTGCGCGCAAGTTGGCCCGAGCAGCCACAAATATTAAAAAAAAAAAAAAAGTAGTTTTATTGGTGTGTTAGGTTGAATTTATACGTAGCTCCTTTAATATTGGGTTTATTATTATTTTTTTTCAAAGTAGTTTTTATTGTTTTTTTTATTTTATTATAATCTCATAAATGTTTTTCATTTTGTTTTTCAAAACAAAAATGTTTTTCAATTTAGCCCCTATCACTTTTGGATTTATAATTAGAAATTTTTATTTTTAAAATTAAATGTACTAAGATTTGAACTCATGATTTCTTTATCATAAACACAATATCTAACGAGTCCATACATATTTAAATATGTTTAAAAATGAAGAAAATTTATATGCAGCTTCCAAAATTTTACTGAAATTGGTAGAATTTTTTTTGTTCCTTTTTAATAAAAATAAATAACTTAGACTTTTCACTAAATCGCCAAATATTATTCTAGGTAAGTTTATAGTAAAGCCAAGTTTAAGATTCATCCACAAGAACTAAATTGAAAAATATTAAAAAATATAAATGATTAGATTTGAAAATTTTAAACAAAAATAAATTGAAAAAAATATTAATATATAAGTGATTTTGAAAATTTAAAACAAAAATAAATTGAAAAAGGAAATTAAAATATTAAAAATTGAAGTCTATATTTAATTTAATT
>JBBMKA010000002.1:432870-443718 GCA_037833695.1 Sechiopsis laciniata
AAATTTATGAATAGCAACTTTTTACAAGAAATTCATGAAAAATAGAAAATTGGGGGTGGTCTAATAAAAAGAAAAAAAAGTTCATGTACCTAATAACTTCAGTCAATATAATAAATAGTTTTTGTTTTTATCAATATATATATATATAAAATCTTCAATTAGTGGCACAAACAGTTTTCCATGATTACAGATAGTTCTCATTCAACTGATGGTGAAACACATGATTGAAAAATGAATAAAAAAAAACGTCCAAAATTTGGTTACATATGAAATATTTCTAAAAAAATGATGTAATTAAAATAGACAATAAAAAAGTTGCCATCTAAAATATTTTTTATTTATTTATTCTACAATATTTAAAGTAGAACATTCAAACTTGTAATTCTTTAGAATTTTTTTTTTCAAAAGCCTTAATTATTAGATCTTACCTCATGTTGTTTTCAAAAAAAAAAAAAAGATCTTACCTCATGATTCTCAAACTTATGTCCGTTGGCAAGTTTGGATTATAATTGCGAAAACTAGAAGGTGATTGGATTTAAGGGTTAGGAAGAGGTGAGAAGAGGAAATTATCTAACTTCATGTTTATTTTTTTGTATATAATAACCTCTCTCAACTTCTTCCAAACTCTTTCTCACATCTCATCAAACATATTTAATCCTATAAAACATTAAATCAAACTTTATTACAATAAAAATTAATATAAAATTTTTTAAAAAAAATCTCTTAAATACCAATTCCAAATAAAAAACAAAAAAATTATAACATCTCATCTCCAAAATATCAATTTCCAAACAAATACTTCATCATTCTAAATCATTCCACTTCCCCTTCCTTTCCTCTCTTTTCCCAAAATCCAAAATCCAATCACCCCTAAGTAATCAGCATGTTTTACTATTTTTCAGGAACAAAAGGGATAAAGTAATAATAACAATAATCGTAAGTGCTTAATCGAAGTAGTTGGCGCTTTGTGTGTGTGTTTTTACACTTGATCTACTCTTTAAATCATTGTACATTTTATCATCCCATATATTCCAATATGATTTGAAAATTAATTGACAAATTTCAAAGAATATTACATCATAACGTAAGGTGTGGAAAACATGTTTTTAACACAAAATCAACGTTATCGAATGGGTAAGTGGCGCAATAGTTTTATTGTTTAATTGTAAACCAGTTCAACACCAGCATCACAGGTTCGATCTCGAGAATCGGTATTTGTTCCCCTTCCCCCGATATGTACTAAAAAAAACACACACACACATAATTAAAGCTACATGAGTGATCTCACAATCCAAAATCATAGAGATGAAGAAAGAGATACACAACAACAAAGATGAAAAACTCTCAACTAAACCCAGCGGGATGAGCAACCCCTAGTTCACGATCAACTCACACACACAGTCGTATTGGGCTTGGGCTTACATATTTTAACCTACTTCATTAGCCCATAACAACACCCTCCACATGGGGCTGGGCCTAACACACAAAATGCATACTCAGTGGGCTTCTTTCCTAACAAAATATTTTTGGAGGAGAAAAAAGTTGCAATAACCATTATTTTTTTAGAGGATATAAAAAATAATAAAAAAAAATGAAACTTTAAAGGGTCTTTGTTTGTCATAGGATCTAAAATGAATATTTACTAACTATTCAAAAAACTACTTCCAAACAAGTTTTTGTAACTACTCAAAATAACTCATCATTTTTACTATTTTGAATAACTTTTCATTTCTAATCACTCATTTCTAATTATTCATTTATAACTCTTCAAAATAATTTATTTTTAATAACTATTTTTTAAACTACTCAAAATAGCTATTCGTTTTAATTTTACATTCAGATAAATTATTGTCTCTAACTCATCTACATAAAAACCATATTCAAATGAATTTTTTGTCATAATTTTCAATTTTTAACTACTCAAACTAACTCCTCATCCAAAAATCTTTATACAAACACCTCCTAAAGAACCATTTGGATTGAGAGCATAAAAGTCATAATAAAGGTGAGAATAAATAAAGGTTTTTTAGTAAAATGTTCGAAAGGCCGAGCATTGAAAAAGTTATTCTCATGCTTTTAGTTTTTGTATACCTAATACCTAAGAACAAGTAAAAAACTTTTGTCCACCTTTTTCTTTCATTCTCTTGATGCTAAATTGTGATTTTGGAGAACATACTCTTCCAGAAGTTTTTGTGGCAAGCTAACACGTATGGTGGAGTTTGAGGAGGAAAAAGAACAATAGAACTTAGAAGAGTAGAGAAGACTGATGATATTTGTTTTTTTTTTTTTTTTTTTTTTTCATATGCTCTCGTGCACTTCGACTATTGTTAAGAGACATATCGTCTGACCTTATAACATTTTGATATCAATAAAACTCGTAAAAAATTAATTCTTAGGTTAAGTGGTCAACATGAATTAAACTTATCAACTCTTAGTTATTTAAGATTTTCTTGACCATTAACTCATTTATGATAGTCGACAAGTGATATTTGATTAGATTATAGGTTTTTCTTTGATCGGTATAATGAAGTATTCGATAGATGATTGTTTCTCATTTAACTCGATTGGAGTTCATTGCTTTAAAGGACTCTTTTGTTAGACCTATTTGTTTTGTATGACCTACTTCGAACAAAAGAACCATAAAAGTAATCTACAAGGTTATAAAAGTTGTGAGACTTCTTCTTCAACTCAAGATACTCAACAAACCATTCATATACGACAAAAAAAACACAACACAATTCGGCACAAACATTTGTTTTTTTTTTTTTTGTCTTCGTGACTATCCGAGCCCGCTTTCGCGATTCCGCAATAAAAATAAGTTTAAGAGATTCATTATCATGGTGGAATCGAATTTATTAACCATTTCCAAAAGCAGCAACAAGAAGAACTTACTCGAGAATCAGCATCAAAACATCAGAAACATTCTCACAAAACACTATCTAGGAGTGGATCCAATAAGTCTTGCACCAACGCGATCAAGCCTCTGTACAGATGCCACAGCTTTCAAATTCCCTTCCTTCAAAAACGCCATAACCATCCTCTTACCAATCTCCTTCCCCCGCTCCTCGTCGTCGATCACTGCCACCGCCGTTGGCCCCGCCCCGCTTATCGTACACCCGAATGCCCCAGCCGCAATAGCTGCCTTCTTGACCGCATCCATCCCCGGAATCAATGGCGCCCGCTTCGGCTCCACAATTCTATCGGACGACAGTGCCTTGCCCAATCCCATCGAGTCGCCCTGCAGCACCGCGGCCACCAGCGCCCCCGCTTGGCTGCAATTCCATACGTGATGTGGCATCCCAACCTCGGCCGGCAATGCAGCCCGCATCTTCTTCGTCGGAGCTTCGAATTCCGGGCTCACCAATACGAAGAACAGCTCCTTCTCTACAGGAAACTTCAGGCGGATCAATTCCAAGGGCTCGTAATTCCTAATCAGAACAAAACCTCCCATAATCGCCGGCGCTACATTATCCGCGTGGTATCCAGAGACCTTCTCTTCCGATTTCAGCCCCGCAAGAACCAATTCCTCGAGCCCTAATTTTCCGCCGAACATTCCATTAACAGCAATCGCCGCCGCAGCGGCACTCGCTGCACTCGATCCTAATCCACTACCTAACGGCAAACCTTTCTCGAGAGAAAGAGAGAGACCGATTGATCGAACCCCTAGCATCTTCATAACCTCAATCGCCGCAATACCAGCGCAATTATACAAAGGATTTTTACTTAGTTTATGAGCGTTATCGCCAGTAATATTCGAAATAGCGATCTCACCTGGATGAACATTGGAATCGACGGTGAGAGAGACGAAATCGCCCAAGCCATCAACGGCGCAGCCGAGGAAATCGAAGCCAGGGCCTAGATTAGCGACGGTTGCCGGCGCGAAAGCCTTCACGGAGGAGAAGACTGGTTCCGGTTCGACGGTGGTGGTGACGGCGGTTCTGGATGGAAGAGACAGATTGCACCTGAAGAGGATGGATTTAGGGTTAGATGTTGAAGCTGAAGAAAATGGCAACGACTTCAATGGAGGTTGATAGCAGATCGCCGCCATGGAAGAGGAGGAAATTGAGATCGGAATCTGAAGTTATTTTCTCAGAGATTGAGATTTTGAGTTTGGGAAGTCAACGCAGTCGCAGCAGAGAGCGAACCTCAGATTTTGCAAGGAAGACGAAGGACCTGAGTGTGTTTATATGTTGGTAATTAAATTACCATTGGAGGCAGCTTTTTCGAAGAGCGAAGTTGAGAATGGCCCTGAAATGGTGGGTAATTTAGTCATTTGGCTTTTTCTTGATGTGGCATTTTATTTTGTATAAAGAATTTTTTATTTTTTTTGAAAAGATTTGTATAAAGAATTGATGACCATATGTAGTAAAAAAAGGTGTGATGTATGACCAAAATTGGCCATCAACTATTAGTACTCAATTGTTGTTTAGTGTATTCTACTTCAATATCATGGTTATGATTTTGAAAAATTAGTATATGACTTTCATTAAGAATTGTAATACTAGATTTCAAAAAAAAAAAAAAAAAACAGTAATACTATATATTTAGAGTTTATGGTCTCCTCTTTCAATTTTATATGGATATATAATTCAAAATAACATGATATAATATATACATATATGTATAAATTTTTAAAAACTTAAATTCTCAAACTTGAAATGTGATTGATTGAAAAATAAAATTAATCACTTGGAGAATAAAAATGGATACTTAGAATGTTTTTTTTTTACTATAGGAAAAAATGTCTCTTGAATTGAGTTTAGTATTTATTTTGAAGCTTCAAAATGAACATTTAACTTCTTTTTTTTTTATTATCCAACCAAAACATAGATTAGGTAAAAAAAAAAAAAATTGTAATGAGGTTGCAGTTTCAAAACTCGGTCTAAGAGTTAATTATTAGTCAAAATCAACAAAAATAATAATTTAATTAATATAAATATGTGTCGAAGCAATCAAGTCAATAACATTTGGGACTCCATATGTAATTATCTAGTTAATATGCAATATATAATGTTAATGGAGTGCTTACTCTTTTTTATGAAAATCATTTAGTTTATGTTAAAGTATTAATATAATTACTTATCATAACCATTAATGATATTTAATTATTTTCTGTTTTAACTGCATAAAAAATAAATAAGCTAACAATAATAGAACTTTAGCATCATATCGTACATGGTCTAAAAAAAAGCATTATATTGTATATAGTTGTCACAAGATTATAAGTTCAAATTATCTTCTCCAACTATCCAATGAAAAGGTTGTTTGATGATTTCATTGTTTGGTGGTCACGAGTTCGATTATGAGAACTAATATTTGACTCTCATCTATTTGAGAGCGGTGACACTCTCTTCTCTTCTCCAACTATCTTTAAATTAGAAAAAAAATATATATAAAATAAATAAAATTAAAGGTAAAAATAATATTTTGGTCCATTAATTTTGACATTTATTTTATTTTAATTCTTGAACCTTTAAAAATTCAGTTTGATTTTTTGAATTTCCAAATTGATTATGTTTATGTCCGTCAACTTTAATAAAATTTGTCATTAGATTTTTTTTTTTTAATTAAAAAAAATTATCATCTTCCTCTATAAATATTAAAAACATTTTCACATTTTATCTTTAATGGTATTAAAATGGTTAAAACAATTTTGATTAATAATAATTTCAAATTTATTATAGGTATAATTTATTTATTTTTTCAAAAAGTACACGTGGAGTTCTAAAAATTCATTCACAAAAATAAAATAAAACTTTTTTTTTTTAAACCCAATAAAATAAAACTTAAAGTTTAAACCAAGAAGAAACAAAAGTTCATAGTCCAAAATGTTATTTTACCCTAAAAAAAAGGAAATCGTACGTTGAGGCCGCGACACAAAGGATCTCAATTCGCAAAATCGTCATGCCGATCACTCGAAAACGAATCATCATCGAGCTTCCTCTTCGAATAACTCTTCTTCCGATCCCTCTTCTTGTCGGAAAACGCCAAGAATTTCTTTAGACGTGTAGAGCTAGAAGCAAAACCACCGGCGGCGGCGGCAGTGGCGGTGGCGGAAGTGGAAGCTTCTGGATCTCGCTTCAAATGGCGGTTGAATTGGTACATGGTGAAGAAAAAGTGAAGGAGAAGAGCGAACAAACACACGGCGGCGCAAATGGAGAAGAGGCCGATGAAATTCTGCAAGTGAAGCTGTTCTAAATCGGAATCGCCTCCGGAACTGCACGATTTCTTTGAGAACCATTTGTCGTGGATTTCTTGAAGATCGCCTTTCTCTGATAGAGTTAGAATCGCGGTTGAGAGGTCGACTGCTAATGGGGAATCTCGTGGAAATGCCTGTCGAAAATGGAGAGTATTATTAATTCATAAAAGGCTAAATTATGAGAAATACGCTTGAAGATTTTTTTTTTTTTTTTTTTTGAAAAATCTTTCAATTCTCTTCATATTATTGTTACTAACACATTGTAAACATAAATGATATTATAGGGTTGGACGAATAATTGAGATATGCACAAGCTAACCTGAATATTCACAAATATTAAAAAAAACGGTTTCATGAATGCTAACATACTCACAAATATTAAAAGAGGTTTCATGAATGTTAACTATCAAAGCTAAAAAAACTAGGGAAGGGAGATGAAAACTTGAAAGTTATGTCTAGATATACTCACAAATCCCCATCCACTTTTGGTGAACTGTTCGCCCTTGATTGAAAAATCGCAATTCTTGGTGAGAAAGAGATCGATGTATGGCTGCTCGTCGACGATGGCTCCGACCGTTCCATTCTTGAGGGCTGCAGCATACTCTTCTGGGGATCCAAGTGCAATGAGCCTAGACTTTTGGATGTTAAGTTGCTCTCTTAAATAACTTTCAGCAAATGAACCAACTTGGAATCCTATATATACATTGCTAGATGTCAATGAATCAATTCCTGTGATAGGTGAGGCTAGTTGTACTGTGAATATCGATGTCAGACTAGCAGTGTAGCTCGAGTTGACAATTAGAACAACAAAAAGCCAGACGATAAGCACACAACGCCCGAGCGTGCTCACGACATTTTCTCCTGAGAATGAGAGTATTTATAACTTGTAGCTCTTGTAGAGGCTATTGAAATACTTGGAAAGTAAAGGTAACAAGCATGGTATCTCCAAATAATTAAAGGACTTACTATGTGAAAAAAACAGTGTAGAGAAGCCAAACCTGCATAACAAGACAAGAAATACTAAGATGAGAATGGATATCAAGATTGAAGAACAAGCTACATATTGCATTAACTAAGTCGATTTGGAGAGATGAAATTCCGATGCGCTCGAAGGATTCTTTGCAGAAGAGGCAGCTAGCCTACTAGATTGAAAGTACTTAGTTGGAGAAGTCGAGACTAGGTTGTTGAATCATATTAAATTATCAATCAATCCAAAATTTTAAGCTGATGAGTTGGAAGGAGTAAATTTAATTATATCAACCAACACTCTCCTTCACTTGTGAGCTCGGAAATTCTAGCATTCCCATCAAATAAAAATCAAGATTAATTAGGGATAAAAATGATTCAGCAAGAGTTAGAACTTATGGCCTTTTGCTTTGATACCATGTTGAATCGTGTTAAATCACCAATCAATAAAAAAGCTTAAGTGGATGAGGTAAATTTAATTATATCAACAAACATAGGTCAAGGTCATGCTCAATTGTTCTCATTCACTCATCCTAGCAGGCAAGGGCCTAAAGTGTCGAAAAGAACTATAATTAAGTTATATGTGAAATGTAAACCTATGATCTATAGTTACAATGCTAGTATGGGACAAAAAGGAAATTTTCATAAGAATGCTCCTTGCTTGTGAAGGACTGCAGCAAAAATCTGCATAAAACTGTAGTTTTAGGTTCTCAAAATTGTTGGATTTTTTGAACATTTCACCTAAGTTGATCATATGGTCTTCCACATGATCATTTCAAGTAACATGGCACAAACATATATCTAGTACTCACCAAAGGATTGTAACCAACTGTGTCCGAGGATGTCCTCGGAATTCGTCATTATTTCGATGTTCCAAAATCCACACGACAAATCCAACGAGGAGAAAAGAGCCTGCTATGGCAACCCACATCATTGGTGAGAATGGGCGAAAAAATGCCAAAGGACTTGAACTCAACTTCTTGACAGGGACCAGCATTACAAGCCCCGAGTCGATATAAGGCTGCGTAAAATCGGCAACCTTTGTCCGACTAGTCACAATTGCAATGTCACCAACAGCAGCATCAAATTTCTACAAGATTGCGAAATCCCACATTCAGTAGAATCTACACAAAACAACAAGTCAAAATGCTTCTTAAGAGTTTACTTACTTTCAATGCAACATTATTTACAAGATCAAAGTAGCTAGGATTCTCCTCACCATTTCCAAACAAAACAAAATCATAATTCACTACATAGGGAAGCAAACGGATGGCAGCAGTGAACACATCAATGCAGTATCCTTTGACTGTGCCGTTACCGTTTCCCGGTGTCACAAATTCCTGATAACCAACTCTGCGTGGAACGCCGATTCTTAACCGCCTTCCATCGAGAACCCAACCACGAGGCTTTATACTCGATCCGCCGGGCCACACTATGCTGCTTAATTGTGGGGAAGACTTAGAACGATGGGCTGATCTTCCATACATCGTTTCGGGCGCCACGAGAGATAACTCGGAATGGTTGGACCAGTATCCAATTCTCTTCATACCAGATTGCACAATATTTAAGATATCATATGATGGATTTAAAGGAGATCTATCTAGAAACTGAATAGGACCTGTCAAACCAATCATGCTGATATTCAATAAATTGTTAAGCAGCTCCTTTCCTTCATCAAATCTGCCTAATGAACTAAAATCCAAATTCTCTCCATTATGTCTAAAACTACTAATATGTGTATCTTTGGAGAAAGAGATTTTGCCATTATGATCAAATAACTGTTTTAATCCTTTTGCAATCATCCAAACAGTGTCATATGCATATAGGCCATTAGTATTCAACCCAATAGAGCCATTACAAAGCTTGTTCCAATTCGATATAAAATACTGCTTTCGTCTCGAATCGGGCGTGTGTAGACGAAGCGTTAGAACTCCTTGGATGGAGCTGGCAGTTTTTGAAGGAAGCGGCGAAAGAGAATCCATTACTGTTGAAAGCCAACTAGTGGTTATCCAAACAAATCCAGCTTCCATCATTCTAAAGCTTCGTGCCACTTCGAAAACCAAGAACCCTGTTTTCGAAAACGTGCACAATACTATTACTCGAGATTCCATCATTTTAATCTTGAGCATTGCATCTTGAACTTGAGTTCTAGTTGCTGTTGGGTAAGGGGGAAGTGCCACTTTAGAGGAAATTTTCAAGCCTTTCTCTTCAAATTTATCTCCTAATGAAATCATGTTGTTTCGAAATTGATCATCATCGGTGTAAACGACTACTATGTCATGCCAACCATAGTAATCAATGATATCTGCAATTGCAGTCATTTGGAAGTGATCATTTGGAGCTGTTTGGATGAAGTATGGATACTGCGAAGTCGAAAGCATTGGGTCCAATGCGGTGTATGATAATAATGGGACATGGAGTTCATTTGAAAGATGTGAGAGTGTATGTGCCATTGTAGCATCTTGTGGACCTATGATGGCAACTGTCTCAGACACCATGTACTTCATTGCTGTGATCAACAAAGAAAAGACAATTACTTTCAGGTTTAAATACTGCATATGTTTTGATAGCCGAGAATCAAAGTTTCGCCCCACTACATACTTGGGGGCACTCGTGCCGTCCCAAGGCCATACCTAGAAGACAATAATTGGTTTTACAATTAAACATTATATTTTGAGCTTAGGACCTCTAAGGAAGCATACTCTGAAGATCGCAAGCCTTTGCCAACAAAGCCGCCCTTGGTGGAGACTGGGTCTAAATACTATTTGGGTGCTTGTACTTTTAGCCTTAGTTTATTTTGGTCTATTCACTTTCAAAATTTCCATTTTGATCCCCATACTATCTATCAACTTTGATTCATTTTAGTTCTTGTACGCACAAAGACTGTTTTGGTCCATGTATTTTTTAAAAATTATGGTTTTGATCCTAGTTCGCAAAAATTTAATACAAATACTATCCACAACAAATATAAAGGGGTCGTTTGGGGCATCAATAATGGTTATCCGGGTAATCACTATTCATCTCAATCCATTTTTTAAAACCTTATATGACCTAATAATCATTATCGTACGGTTCATTAATCCCTTCTCACCTAAACATTTCCCACTAACTATTATTTGCACCACAAATACAAACAATGATAACTCATGTAACCATTATCTTTACCCCAAACATAGATAATGATAATCTATGTAACCATTATCTACCCTTCAAATACAGACAATGATAATCTACCAACAACGTTAGCAACTTGTCGTCCCAAACACCCGAAAGAGTACATTCCAAAACGTTTAGTGAGTTCAATACTGTGTTGAGATTGTGCTTAAAATTGTAGAAACCAGAATATTTGCTTTTTAAAAGTACATAGACCAAAATGGAGGTTTTGAAACTACCCAGACTAAAATAGACAGTACATTTGGAAAGTAAAGAGATGATCAAAGTTGAAGACCAAAATAGTATTTAAAACTTATTTCTTCTACCAAAATGACAATAATCAAATTCCCCAACAAGAGAGAATAATGAACAGGGCTTCTGTGAGTCAAATGTATACCTCCTGTGATACCAAGAAAACCACTGTAATTTGCATCATAAATGGATATGGATAGTTTTCTTCCACCAAGAACACTTGGATCAGAATTCACATCTTTCTCAGCAGCCTCTATGGCAATCTTGGACACTTTCCC
>JBBMKA010000002.1:457146-480902 GCA_037833695.1 Sechiopsis laciniata
AAAAGTGAAGCACACGCGCTGGGATGGGCCGGGCCACGCGCCAGGTTGACCCTTCCCAGCCAGGTATTTTTAACCCGATGGCCCAAATGCTGGGAAGGGTCACTTCCCTTCCCTTCCCAAGCTTAAGTTGGGCCACCAAACAGGCCCTGAGAGTGGTCACGTTTTTGAAGACTTACGGACATTAATTTGTAGATATATTTTGTATTTCTAATCTTTCGATGTCTCTTAATGTCTATAGTCAAAACACCCCGCGCGCCCGTAATATTGGCATTGGAGAGAACCCCAATGGAAGGGTTTAGGGTTTTTGAAATTTGGATGAGAGCTATACCGGAAACTATGGCGTCTCGATTCTCATCTCTCCATTTGCAGAGACGCATGTACACTTCCAGTTCCACTACCAATCAATGGAGCGTTAGGCAAGTTCGCAATTCCGACTTCCATGGCTGCTTGGGAGACCTGAAGAACCACATCTCCGACTCCGACTTCATCGCCCTCTCTTTGCAGAACACGGGTTCTTCTTCCTTTCCTTGGCACCGACCGCAGCCCTTCGACACCTACGATACCGCCTATTGCAAGGCCAAGTACGCCGCCGAGAAGTTTCAGATCTTTCAATTCGCTCTCTGCCCCTTCTCTGTTAGAGAATCCAAGCTAATCACCCATCCGTAAGTCCCTCCGTCGCTTATCTTGGTGATATTTGCACGTTGAAAAGAGTAAGATAGGTGGTCTATTCCTCTCATCACTAATTGGTTTTGAAATGGATGTCCAAACTCCATTAAAACCAAACGAGTATTCAGTCTAATAAATAAAATTAAGATCTGATTTAAGATTGGTGAACCCAAGAGGCACCATATTGAGGGGTAAGTTGAGGATACCACTATTATCTTGACATTGGAATATGAAATTAGAAATATTTGTAATGGGGAGTGATAATGAGCAGTTCTGTGGATTCTGGCTGGTATTTGGATATTGGTTTTTGCTTATGGTTTGCATGTTCATCATCGTTTGACAGTACCATCTGTAACTGGTGTTCTTTCCTTTTGAATTTTGGCTTTCAGATAAAAACTCTAGCATTCTATCGCTCTGTTTCCTTCAATGGTATAGGTACAACTTTCATCTGTTCCCTAGAGATGAGCTGAATATTGGGATGCCTTCTTACAGTTTTTCATGTCAAGTTTCACATTTAACATCCATGGCTCGTGAAGGTTTTGACTTTGATGCTTGCATATATGATGGTAAGCCTTTTGTTAGTGGATTACTGAGATTTGTTTATTCCTGGTATTTTTAATCAACCTGAAAATTCTTTATACTGAATCTATCATCCGATACTGTAGTTTGACTTCTAATTGCCGTTTTCCTCTGGTTGGTTTCAGGTATATCATATTTATCTAGAGCTCAAGAGTCCATAGCCAAAGTTCGAATAGGCTCTCCAACATTAACACAGAGTACTTACGATTTGAAATCCTCTTCCAGACATTCAATTGCTGATTCAGTTTTTGTTCAGCGGGTTAAATCTCGAGTTAAAAATTGGAAAGATGCATGTAATTCAAGTACAAAAACCAACGGTAAGTTATGGCTCGCTTAACAGAAATTCTTCATGGTATTTTCTTTCATATTTCTTCTCTCCTTTTAAAATATTTTTCATTTCTTTGTCTCCTGAAATAGTAAAGGTAGTGTTTCTATTATATAGACGCTCTGCTAAGTTCTTTGAAAAAGCTCATCATTGGTAGTGAGCAGTATGGATCAAGACCATCCATGACTATAGATGTTTGTAGTGAACGTCAACTTCTACTTGTATTAGAGGTACTTTGATCTTTTCAACGTATGAGTGATTTTTCTGTGTTTGCATTTCATGTTTGTAAACTATATTAAATTATCATGGGCATTATAGATCCCATAGTGCCCCCTTTTAGATCACACATAATCGTTGTACATTCAAAAGTGTTTTTTTTGCTGGGTTGCTAAAACATTATAAGTAATGGATTTGTAGTATTTTTCTTGCTATAGCTAAGAATTATAGATCATTGTTATTATTATTAGTAATTGAACGAGTGTATTGCACGTTATTTGTAATTAAGGTAAAATTACAAATTTAGTATATGAACTTTTACGATTGTCTATTTAATTTACTAAAGCAGCAGGCAACGTGGCCCAAAGAAACCCATTGGAAAGCAAAACTAAGAGAAGAGAAAAACTACGAAAAACAAGCAGGAAGAGAGTGGTAGTAAATACCCATGAAAATTGGCCAAAACTTATAAATTGTGTGAATTTTTTGAAGTAATAAATTATGAGATTAATTAAATAACAATAAACCAAGAAAAAGATGATGCCATTTCTAAAATGACTAAATTTAAGAGTGAACCACGCTATTGAAATTTATTCTTAATGTTATCCTTTTTAATGGGGCTGATGATATAGACTATTGCTTCATGCAAAATAATGTATTTCTGAAGGTTGTTTTTTTCTGCAGATGCAGTTTAAATATACTCATTTTTTCCTCTGTATTTTCTGTAGCTGCTGAGTGAATTCTCTGATGACCTGGTTCCTCTAGTAATTCCAGCCAAGGGTGGAGGAACACAAGCAGTTCGTGCCATTTTGACAAGCTCTAAAGAAGATAAGATTCTGCTTGAGGTAACAGTTGATGTTTCAACCGATTTCCATATTGAAATAGGGGTCTGTAGAGCAAAACATTTTACTGCTCCAACTGTAGAACTACAAGTTCCTAAACTGTTGATTCTTTAGCTCTTTGTTGAAGTTTATCTACTTCAGTTGGTTCTTTCATCAATTACAACCGACTTAGCATTGACATAATTAAAAGTACGTAAGTCTTAAAATTAATTTCTTAGCAAAGATGAAGAAACGATACTATCAGAAAAAATTATAAAATTTGGAGTTGTTGGTTCTATACATTACACCAAGGGTTAGGCGAGTATTGCAAACTTTTAGATGGATTTGCTAGATTGTGTTGTCCAGCTCTGTAAACCTTGTGAACTATTTTTTTGTTTAGAATGAGCTTCAAAACCTTGGAGAGGAAGAGAACCGGAAATTTCGTGGTTTTCGAGAGGTGATAGATATGATCTCTGCTTCACAGAAACCTATTGTCTCCTACAGTTCTCTTAATGGTGTTTATCTGAAATATTCTTTATTATTTGTCGATCTCTTTGCTTTATTTTTCTTTTGTTCTCTAATTTTTATTCTTACACTTGTGTTTTGCATGCAGACTTAACATTTATTCATTCAAAATTCCTTGCTCCCCTACCTACTGGGATAGATGAGTTTGCTTCCTCTTTGCATTTGGTTTTTCCACAAGTGCTTGATGTTAGGCATTTGATGAGCAAGATTGGTGGCCTCAATAAACCGACCAGTATATCTTCAGCTCTTTCCTACTTGAAGAATCACTATTTTGCACCTATTGGCTTTGACATTCCCTTTGAAGGTCTGTCACCTCGTCCACTTACCTGATACAGTACAAAACACTTTTCCTTTGTGTGCTTGTATGTGCATGCTATGTTTGCGAGCCTTATATTTTCATCACGAAGCATACATTGTCTTAATAAATGCATGTTGACGAGGCTATAGGCACCGGTCTCGTCCAGTCCTGTTAAGTGCTCTCACTCAAGCAAGCACATAATACATTTTCTATGTTTTCACTCACTATTCAGTATTCAGAGGTACACTTCACTAAGCTTTTTGCGTGGTTTAGCCTTTCAATCGTTTTTTTTTTCTCACTCATTTATTACATCCGTCCCATCTTTTTTTTACAGTAATTTATTTGTTCTCTTCTATTCATTTTTCGTTTTTTTTGGTCTTGCAATTTGGTTTTGCATCTAGGCTTCAAACTTTTGCAGTATAGCGGGCCCTTCGTCTCTAAAAGTACTGATCAACATCATGATATCTGAAGTAGAAATCCTACTGCTAACCACATTGTGTTCTTTTGCAGCTACAGGAAATGAAAGCAAGTTTCATGGGCAGAATGCTGTACGGTTATGCCATTTGTTTGCAAAAGTGTGCCATGTACTTAAAATTGATCTCAGTGGCGTCCAATCCAACAACAAGCAATTGGCCTCGATACTTGATGGGTGTGCAAATGTTTTTGATTCATTCTCCCCCCACCACCAAAAATCTCAGGATGAGGACATTAAGATCTGGAGAAAGAACATTAGAAAAGTTAGCTGTAAGCATTTGGTTTTCTTGTGGGGATTTAGAGACGGGATGACTGCCCGGTCGCTGAAAGCTACACTTGAAGGATCCCATGAAGTTTTCTGTGAAGAGTTCGATGTCCGGTTCGTGGACAAGAAGTGTGCCATTGTTGTCTTTTGGCAACCTGGCTTATCTGAGACCTTCCTTGATGCCATAAATAGTGATGGCATTGTGGGATCTTTAAAAGATATTGTATCAGAAGGCCTAAGAGCAGCAGGTTATGAAACTTACAAGAGAGTCTGTAGGTTGAGTTTATGGGAAGCAGATCTAGCTGAGTCCTTGGAGAGGACCATGTCAGAACCTCATTCCACTTTGGAAGACGATCCCAAAACCGCGCGGTTAGATATCCTTTACTCCAATGATTCTTTATTTAATTTGAATGATCTTTGAAACCATTCTAGAGATGTATGGGTTGCTAAAATTCAGATAAGTTAGGGAGTACTGGAGTGATATTCTTCCTATTTCCTTGCTGATATTTGGCACCCGTCATAAACCTTGAAGTTTGGTTCATGAGAATGTGCAAGTCTTTAAGTTATGATGCTGGATTACTTTTCTGTTTATTATATATTGTAAATACTGTTGGATGTCTTAGGTGGAAGAAAAGGCCCTTAACATATTGTTTGTGCCCGCTTACACGTAGTTATTTTCGCGAGACAACCACCTAACCTTACTACATTTAGTTATTAAGAAAGTTTATAAGAAATTGATTTTTAAGTAGGTAACTATCATGGATTAAACTCATGACTAAATTTAAGCAAACTAAACACATATGTACGTCTAAAATGTAATCTATAATGGTTCTAAAGATAGATTTGAACTTTTAATCTATTGATCAAAGAGTACATGTCTTGAGCATTTGGTGTTAGGTTTGCCACTTGGAATCCTTCCTAGAATCTGTTTTTTTTTTTTTTTTTTGATAAAACAATATTGGAAGAAGAAAGATTTGAACTTGTAATCTCATGGTTATTAAGTTGTAGAAGATGACATTAGAGCTTTGCTCTTGTTGACAATCTTGGACCATTATTGTATATAATTGATTACAATATTTGGTTCGTTGAAATTCTACCGAAGAATAAAAAATGTGTATACATATATATATATGCTTTCTTATTAGATAGTGCATTAAACTGAAGAAAAAGACATTACATGAATTGAAAACATACAATTATTATAATTATGATAGAGTTCAAGAATCCTACTTGGGTAAACATTGGTTTGTTTGTTCTATAAAAGAAAAGAAAGTAGAAAGATCATATAGCTTCGTTTGAGTTTCATCTAAACCTTCAACAAGAAAAAGCCTACTCTGTTTCAGAATCTCTGTAAGACCTTTCTTCTCTACTTTATCATCCTTTCTATAATCCAGAAATTGGGATCGTCCACTAGCTTAATACACACAAATTTAGAACTTGAGACCTGAGATCTTTTGTATAGATTAGGACAATTGCCCATTGAATAATATATGATGATGAAACTAAAAGAAATAACCATTTTAAGAAGGAAGATCCCTGACCTGACCTCCAAAACATAGCTCTTTCCATTGCAAAAAGCATCTGCCGTTGTTAGAGCCTTCCACAAATTTTCCACCGATCTAAAGCGATAGGTCAAGAGAACATTGAAGAAGTTTAATCTATAGTTGTCACCGATCTAATATTTAATAAAAAAATTTGACATCAAAATGTTATGTACAGTTGTCTCGTGAGAATCATTAAAGTGGGTGTAAATTGGCAAAACACAAAATATGATTACTTTTTAAATTTAAGAGCTAAAATAGATATTTTAAAAGTTTAGATTCAAAATAAACATGTGTAAAGTTCATTGATCTCTTTCAAACAAAAAAAGGGGTTCAATTATCAAAATAAAACTATATAAATAAACAGTAGTCTAAAGAAAACAGAAGTTCAGTTCTAACAGTTAAATTTGTATTGTTTATTAAAAAATCAACTCTGGCATGAAGCAAATTAGGAGCTGTTTGTTTACCGTATTTAAGAATCGTTTAGCTTGAACAGTTATTTTGAATAGTTAAAAGATTAAGAATTGTAATTGAAAATTTGTTTGGATGTAGATTTAAAATGAGTAGTTATTTCAAGAAGTTAAAAAATGAATGATTAAAAATGAGTAGTTAAAAATAAGTTATTTTGATTGATTTGAACGGAATGATTAGAAATGAATGGTTAGAAATGATTGAGTAGAGCTATAAATAAATAGTTAAAAATAAAGAGCTATTTTTAAAAATAAAAATGTGAAGCTAGTAAAAACTCGTTTGGATGTAAATTTTTTTAGAAGAGTTAATAAGTCCACCATCTAAATCTTCCTTAGCGTTTAATTAAATAATACAAAAAAAAAAAGGGTTCTTAACAATAAAAAGACCAAAGTAGACATATAGTTACAATTATTTTTAGATTGATGTTTTATATAGACTACACCATAAGTTAATTTATTTAACTAAACTATTTGATAAAAGCTTAGAAAAAATAAAGTGATACAATCGGAATGAATCAAAATCATATTTAAAAAAAAAAAGAAGAAGAAAGAAATAAGCGCGAAAGAAAAAGGGTTAAAAATTCATTCAAAACAGAGCATAGAGGACGAAAAGAAGAGAGACGCAAAGAATCAGATCCATAGCAAAAAAACACAAGCAAAGAATCCAGAAGCATAAATCGAATCATTTACTTCAATCATTTCCACAACGAAAATCAAAGATCAAGCCAAAACAACAGCTTACCTTTTTTCTTTTTTTTTTTTCTTTCTCATAGAGGCATTTTCACAAACACCTTGCGTGCTTCAATGGCGATGGATCGCCGCCATGGAAACCGGACCGGTGTTCTTCGTGGAAGGAATGTGGTTGAAGATTATTTCATCAAGGGAGTGGTAGTGATTGCTCACGAGTTTGGGAAATCTGGACCACCCGGAAAATCGACTTCTCTTCAGATTTATAGTGCAACAAAATTTGATCTGGGTATGCATTTTCTTTATTATTATGATTTCAAAAATAAATGAAAATTTCAATTTTTGAATCTTTTTACCTATTGATTTAAAAAAAAAAAAAAAAAAAAAAATCAAATCATTCTATATTTCTTTTGTTCTTACATAGAGCTATATAGTATTAATCGAACCTAATACGTGAATATTCTTAACTATTATTTTCTTGTACACCACTATTCAAATATTGACTGGTAAAAAGTTAATGATTATAAATATATACCATGTATTGTATAGTTCTTTATAAGGTCATTTTGGTCATTCATTCTTGATTCTAATCTTATTGATTTTACCCTTTTTTTAATTTTATTATTATTATTTTTTTAAATGAGTACATTTTCAAATTTAGTCAATGGTTATGTTTCCACTTTCACTTTTGACTCTAATATGTTTTATATTTGATTTTTTTTTAATCACAAAATGCAAAACTTTTGAATAATTGAAATATCTAGTAGATGTTAGATAAAAAAAAAAAAGAAAAAGAGTTCAAATGATTCACTATAATTTTTTAAAAGTTTAAAGATTTATTAAATACAAATCTAAAATTTAAGGACAAGTTTTTTAAAATAAATAAATATATATATATTTTAATGTCGATAAAAAAAAAATACATGAATCAAAATGTCATACCTTGTTCATGGTGGATGAACTCTTCCCACCATTTTCAAACGAAAAGTTGGTTTTAAAAAACAAAAAAAAATCCAAACTAAAATAATTATGATGTTATTTGTTTTTACTCAATATTTACAAATCCAAATTCTCCACTTCACATATATCAATTTAGTAAAGAGCGTATTTATAATATTATATTTTCACAAATTATTTATTTCATTTTGATTGATTTTCATTCTAATTCTTTACGACAGATACAGGAAAAGGAAAATCAAGTACAAAGGCGAAATTGGAAAAATGGAGAAGCAAAGAAAAGAGGGATGGATCAAGAATCTCTATGTATAATATAAAGTTGAAAGTTGAAAAAGGGTTTGGAATTCCAGGAGCCTTTGTGATAACAAATGATCATAAGCACAAATTTTTCCTTAAAACAGCTTTTCTTGTGATTCCCAACAATTATCCCCAAATAATTCACTTTGATTGCAACTCTTGGGTTTATCCAATCAATCTCACTGCCACCAGTCATCTTTTCTTCTCAAACACTGTGAGTTTCTTTGCAACTTTTGGCAAATTTTGAAATTGTGATTGTTGTATATGTAGCTCTTGTTTAATCCTTAGCTAAAATGATGATGTGGCTTGCATGTTTAATGAATATTGGTTGATTTAACATAATAGAAGCGTCCAACCTCTCTCTCTCTTTTTCATGTTTTTAAATTTTTTCGGAAATCGAGAAATCAGAGTGAACTCCACTATAACTAGGGTAACTATGCCCATCCCTTGGCTAGACACCGGAGACATTAAAAAAATGAAGACACGGGAGGTGTTTTCAAATTAATATCATGGTTGATCTCGAATATAGGACTTTGAGACGAGCACAACTTCAAAACCTAAATTTTTGACCACTATGCCACCCCTTGAGGACCCAACCTACTCTTTTTTGAAGTAATGCATTCAATCTCGAGATTAATGATATTCATTGTTTAATTGAAAGGGTTGATAGCAAGTACTACATTTAGCCACAATTCTAAGTAAAATGATTTTCGTGGAATCATGCATCACCTGGTAATCAATTGATTACGAGTTAGAATCCTCCACTCCCAATTATTATTAGATTCTAAAAAAAAGTTATATATATATATATACCAATCATTGAAATTGTATGTAACTATAGTGTTGATTTTGTGTGTTTGGAGTTAGAGTTACCTGCCAAGCCAAACACCAATGGCCCTTATGGAGATGAGAAAACAAGAGCTAATTAAGCTAAGGGGAGATGGCAATAGTGAAAGGAAGGAATGGGAAAGAGTTTATGACTATGATTGCTACAACAACATTGGGAATTCTCAAGAGAATTCTCCACCTATTTTGGGTGGATCATCCTCTCTTCCTTATCCTCGTAGAGGAAAAATAATTCAACCTCTTAATGCTGGTATACAAATTTTTTCTTTGTAAACTTGTTATGTTTTTTGATTTTGTAGTATTTCAAACGAATATAAGAATAAAAGATCTTCGATCAAAATCACATATAGCTCGTTTTGATAGGAGTTTCAAAGTGACGCTTTTAAATTTTAACATTTTTCTATAAGAAATAATATTTTCCTACTAATCTATTGAGTAAAAATTCCTGTTAATTTTCTATTATAATTTATTTTTAGTAAGAGCTTGAATTGACCATAATATAGGTTAGCATTATTCTTTTAATAAATGTTAATCACTTTTGGCTCTCCAATGTTTCATGTCATGCTAAAATGATTAAAATCACTTTTGCCATGTTCAAATTGCTTCAAAATATAATTTTAATCTTTCAAAATCAACTTAACATTTTATTTTACATTTTTAAAGGCGCTTATCAATCATAAAAATGATTTCAAATCATTGAAAACACACAACTCATCATTTTTCACCCATCAAAACTTTTTTAATTTGACTAAAAATGATATTTTACTTTTGTGCATGTTAAGATGGTTCAAGTGTAAAAGTGGATTTAGAAAGATGTGTACCTCCTAATGAGAGAATGAGCAATAGCAAAGTCAAAGAATTGGCTTCAAACTCAGTGCAAGCTACCCTTCAATTCCTCATTCCAACCCTAAAAACTCTAGCCCATCAACCCTACATTCATAATTTCAAGTCCTTTGTTGATTTGCATCATTTCTTTTGGGCCCAAAAGCCCAAGAACTTGGCCCAAGCAGACCAGTGGACCAAACTCAATCTCCAAAAATTTCTCCCACAAAAACTTTTTCAACAAATTCTTTCTCAAAAAGATGACTTCATCTATCCACTTCCTGAACTTCTTAGAGGTAATTTCTTCTCATTGCTTTATTTTCCTTTCTCTTTTGGTACTTGTTTCTTGTTCTTTAAATTTTTGTTTCTTAAAAGATAAAAGATTCATGTGAAAGTATTGAATTTTATTTTTTCAAAAAACAAAGTATTGAATTTTCTATGCATAAAAAGTTTGACGTTTAGTCTTGATTATGCATATGAAATTCAGAAAGTTTGAAAGTTAATAACTAAACTTGTAATTAATTTAAAAAAAATGAAGATTATATAATATTTTCCCCCATTTTTTCGAATATATTTTATAAGTAAAAGCAATAAAATAGCTCGTTTATTGAATTTTTGCACAATTAGAAAAAAGAAACGTTTTTTTTCTAAAATTTGTGTAGAATTATAAAATATTTCTGAAAAATAAGAAATAGAATCATTATTAGCCAGGGAAAATATGGCTATTGAACTTGAAAAAAATGTGCTAAATTTCTTTTAAACTTATTGAAACCATATTATCAAATTAACTAGATTTTGATCTAAAAAAAAGAAAAAAGAAATAGGATTATATGCATTCACGTTTCAAACCTGGACTCATATTTGAAAAGCGTATTAAAAAATTGATATCAAATAAGCATATTTTCTTTTCCCACACTTGTTTTTTACTTCTTCAGCAAATAAGTTGGATATTATAAAATTGGAAGTTTTTTGAGATATTATCAATACATGGATTAGAAAAAATAATCTGTTTTAACTTCAGAAAATGAATGTGCATGGCTGGATGATAATGAATTTGCACGACAAATGCTTGCGGGTACTAATCCTGTGCGAATCACATGCTTACATGTATGTAAACCATCTCTTTATTGAGGTTAATTTATACGTTTTTTATGTATCAAAATTTGAACATCATTTAAAAATATTATAATGCTAAAGAATATTGGGCCATTTGGAAAAAAAATAAGTGCTAAAACAATAATGTAATTACTTGAGACAGAAATTCCCACCAGAAAGCAAAAGCAAAGTGGTTAGAACAATAAAAGCATCAGATATTGAACACAACCTGGATGGTCTTACCCTTCATCAGGTAAAAATATACCTTCTCTTTCTTTATTGAGCTCCTCCCTAGTCAAGGTTAAAATCTTTCCATAATCAACTAAGCTAAATCAAGGTTTAAATTGTTCATGCAAATGCAATATTTATTTTAAATGAAAGATCTTAACTGTTTACCTCATGAAAGTTCAAGAGTTTAATTAATATAATTATAAGTTGAAACATGGTAAAAAACTATATTCAACAATAATTGAAGATGGAGATTCGAACTCATGACTTTGTAGTTATGTACTTATACTGGTTAAACTATTGCTCTTGTTAGCTTCTCAAATGACATATTCAATAATGAAATAAAACTTTAAGATCACATTAACTGACTCAGCTAGTGCTAACAGAACAATAATCCCACAGCCTTCTTTTGAATTTTCCATCCTAATTATTATTGAACTAAAAAAAAAAAAAAGAAAAAAAAAACCACTAAATTAAAAGTTGGGCACTACATGCCGAACATTAAAATCTCCTAAGAAATAATCATGTTGTGAGTATTGAAATTTTTTAGGGTTTTGAAATTTGATAGGCAATAGAGGACAGAAGGATATTCATGTTGGATCATCATGACTATCTAATGCCATTTCTGAATAGAATAAACAGTGAGGATGTATTTGCCTATGCATCTCGAACCTTACTCTTCTTAAGGACTGATTCTACACTAAAGCTTTTGGCAATTGAACTTTCTTTACCATATTCTGAAGCTGAAGGAGAAGAGATAAGTTGGGTTTACCTGCCAGCACCTCAGGGCTTGGAGGCTGCCCTCTGGCAGCTTGCCAAAGCTCACGTTGCTGCTAACGACTCCGTCTACCATCAACTCGTCAGCCATTGGTGAGACCCGTCGTCACCTATTTTCATAGATTCAAGAGTTCGATATTCATTGATGCTTGTTGAAATATCCACAAAATCTTGAAAGAAAGCTAGTTTAGTCTTTTTGGTCAGTATGATATTTTTTCTTGAAACAAGAAACGAACTTTTTGCATTAATATATTGTAAAGAGACTAATACTCTACCAAACAAACACCATCTTAGCTTTTTGTTTTTATGCTAGGTCAGAATGGTATTTTCATGTTGCATATTCGATTTAGGTTAAACTGTCATAGTCCCTACTTAAGCTTCTTCAAAATAGTCCTATAGTTTAAAATTTTAGATTATTGTTTATAGTTTGTTTAAATATCTTAAACCATCGTTGTTATCGTGATTAATAATTTTCTTATGTAACGTGTTTAAACATAGATTATGGTCAGCTAAGGGTATGCATAAAGGGTTAAGTTGAGATACAATACTAATCTTTGAGTTGTGTAAAAAAAAAAAAGGGTAGATTTTCAGGTGAATAGGGAATATGTTTGAAGAAATGAGGGGATCTAGGGATTAATTCGTATTTAGCAAGACTTGCACCTTTTAACCCAACTCAAAATCCAATCAACTTGCCATGTCAACTAATTGAAAGGAAAATTTATATGAGAATTGTAACCGATAACTATAGAGGTATTATGGAAGTCTTAACTAAACCATATGAACTAGAATGGTAATTTGAGATCTCTGTTGGCTAATTATTTGTCCAGTTATACCTAAATAATTTACGTTCTATAAGTAAAATGGCATGACATGCAATGTTGTGTAAATGTTTAGGTTACATACCCATGCAGTTGTCGAGCCGTTCATCATTGCCACTCGCAGACAGTTGAGCGCTATGCATCCAATCTACAAATTGCTGGATCCTCATTTCAAGGACACCATGCATATCAACTCATTATTTAGGAGCTTCCTGTTGAAACCCAATGGAATCTTTGAGAAGATTTTGTTTTCTGGTAAGTTCTCCATGGAACTATCTTCCAAGCTTTACAAAGAGTGGCGGTTCGACGAACACGGCCTCCCAGCAGACCTGTTGAAAAGGTAACAACAGTTACATTGCTTTTCCTTTCATGATAATAGACCTATGCCAACATTTCTCTGGTTTCTTAGACATATGGCTGTAAGAGATCCAGATCCGGGAAACCCGACCGGAGTTCAGCTCATCTTTCCTGACTATCCATATGCTGAAGATGGCCTTGAGATATGGTCTGCAATCAAGACATGGGTGAAGAGTTTCTGTTCAATTTTCTATAGAGATGACCACTCTGTACATTCTGACGAAGAACTCCAAGCTTGGTGGTCTGAGATTAGAAATGTCGGTCACGGCGACAAGCTCCACGAGTCAGGGTGGTATGCAATGACCACACTATCAGACTTGGTAGAGGCTTTGACTACTCTCATATGGACAGCAACTGGACTTCATGCTGCAGTGAATTCAGGCCAATATGCATACGCCAGTTACCCTCTTAATCGTCCCACACTATGTCACAAGTTCATTCCCAGTGAAGGAACATTTGAATATGCCAATTTTTTGAGTGATCCAGACAAATACTACCTCGAGATGTTACCTGGAAAGCTCGAAACAGCACTTGGCGTTGCATTGACAGAGGTCCTTTCACATCACACCAAGGACGAATTATACCTGGGAAGAAGGGCATCATACAGCTGGACAGATAATGCAAAGGCCAAGCATAGCTTCCGTGTGTTCAGCAAAGAACTTAAAAATATAGAGAAAAGAATAGCACAGAGAAACCAAGATCCCAACCGCAAGAACAGAAATGGACCCGCCAAGATCCCATACAAACTTTTGATTCCTGATACATCAAATTTTAGTCCAAAAGGAGTGATCGCAGGCAAAGGGATTCCAAACAGCATATCTATATGATGCCGCTTCACGAAATAACTTTTAAAAAAAATGTTCAGCCCCAAATTATGGGCAAGATCATTCTTTAATAATCCACCTTATCTAAGTATGAAAAGTCTGCTACCTAATTTATTTATGTTATTGCAGACCTCAAAAAATAAATCAGCAAACAGTGAATTTGAGATAACTATTCGGAGGAAGAAAAGTAATTTTACCCTAAATCACTTTTTGATTTGATTAGACACACAAAGTGGTTTTGAAAATTCTAAAAATACTCATAAGTACTTCAAGAAGAAACAAATTCTTTTACAAGAAGCTTTTAGGAGAATCAGTCCAAAATGCTTAAGTTTTACTACAAAGTAACTTTTTCAAAAGTCAGCTTAAGTGCCCCCCAAATCAAGCTGAAAATTTATCAACTGCCAATAGGTATTTCCTTTTCCCTATCCCAACCATTTAATGAGTTTCTTATCAAATCAGGAATAGCTAACAATAGTTTCCATGCATCATTCTCATTTCTAACCTCAGAAATTTTTATGCATTAAGGCCCTCGAGTTCAGAAAATTTTTGTTAGATCAGATGAGTTACTTAAAACAGATACAGAAAGTCAAGGTACAGAATACTCGAAACATGGACTAATGAGTTCCTACGATCTTGTTGACCTTCAACTGTAAGTTGGCTCTATGAAGGGGAAAGGGGGTTGGCGTTTTCATGAAAACTGGAGCCACCGAGAATATCATTATTGGATCATATGTTGTAGGCATTTATTAACATCGTCCTTGTACTGAAAAAGGAGCGGGATCAACTTTCACAGGACTTCCCAGCACCATATTAGCAACCATTTCTGCAGTCCCCAGTGCCTGTCAACAAAAATAAGTCAGATATTAGAACCAACCAAAAAGGGTTATGGTCGTCATTTGTGAAATAGAACCATGATTTCTTAATGATCTCTATGATGTATAAGAAGGGATATCAGTAATTTTAACCAAGAGAGAGAAATCACCATCGAAAGTCCTCCACCTTCATGGCCAGATGCAAGGTACACATTTGACAAACCAGGAACAGGCCCAATCACCGGCTTTCCATCAATCACTGTTACTCATGCAGGAAAAATTAGGTAATCCAAACCCAGAAAATTCAACAATCGAAACCATTGCAAGAGATACTCACTGTATGGTCGTAGACCTATTCTCACTTTAGTGCTGCTTTTGATATCTGAAAAGGAGACTTCTTTCATCGTAGGAAAGAATTCTGAAGCTCTCTCCCATATACGAGCAATTATGGATTCATTCTCTTCAATGTTGAAACCAGCAAACTCACGGCTGCTTCCTGAAATTAGATGACCAATTTTCAATGAGTTTCAAATTTCTGCAATAAGTTTCTAGGTAAAATTTATACCCCTAAACTTGGGAGTTTAATCATTAAAACAACTAGGCTAATAATCCTAACAATTTAAATCGTTAGATTTCATTTGATAAGTGTTAGTTTGCATGTGTGCAATCTTATAATCTTGAAATGAACGAATATTGACCCTCAGCTCGTGCAGGAAATCTAAGAGAAGATTTAAATTGATACACTTATGAAAGGGCATTTCAAATTGATACATGGATGCATAAAAATGAAGTTTTCTAATAAAAAAAAAAGAATCTGGAGAAAATAATTAAATATTTTAAAATAGTGGTCACAAAATTTCATATTTTACCAAGTACTAGATTGCCTTCAACATCCATAGTGGCAGTCATTGAAATGGATGAGGTCTGCTCAAGATCTTTAGCCGAAGTTAAAGCTTGGTGATTAATATAGCCCATCTCCATCAAACCATGATTAACATGAAAGGAATTAAAATTCTCGATGACAAGCAAGTGACCCTGCCATGAAAAAACAGAGATTTAGTCCTAACCAGCAGGAGATGGAATGTATTTCAGAGAAAGCAGTCTCGATAATCAATTACTTAAAGTTCCAGGGACGTGAACTTAGTGAGGAGAACCTTCGAATAATAGAAAACATAAATAATATACCAAGCTAAGATGACACTAATTTATAGCTGAAGCTGAGCCACTACTTACTAATTAAAGTTGTAACCAAGAAGATCAATTCTCAGCAATCAGGGAGAAAAATAATGCTTGTTTCTTTCAACACCTTACCTTGTGGATTTTGTGATATTCCTAGCATGATCATAACTTTGAAGACATATAAGGTTACCCCTATTTAACCAAGACTCGGGAATTATAATGATAGTAAAATTTGAGAAATTTTTTTAACTAAGAGATCACAAAAGGCCTAGTTTCTATATTCTATTTAAAAGTGCACATTTTGGGTCCATAACTGATTCCCTCTATCAAAAGAGTACAAGGCATGCAAACATCTCAAGAAAATGTCGGTTATGTTCATAAATCCACACCTTTCTTGGTGTTATGGGAACATCCAAAACAGGTTTTTCTTCCCTGAGCAAATCACGCAGCAAAGTCCCACTCCAACAACCAGCTGCTAACACAATGGCCTTCTTACTGTACAATGTAGTCTTGGACGTCTGAACACCTTCTATCTTCTCATTGCTACCAGATCTGAGGATGTACATTAGTGAAGTTACTATCATCTTATTACTATAATGCTTCTAGAAACTAAAATAATATATTGATCAAATTTATTAATTGAACATTTGAGATCTGAATTAGTTGAGATTTTTTTAGCAATTTTTTGATTTTTTTTTTCTTTATAAGAAGCCAGAGTAATTTTGACTATTCGAATAAACAAATTAATGAGAAATACTTTTTTTCGTTGACTGTTTAGAAGATAACAATAAGATAACACATTATTTAGAGGTGCCAATCACGCTTTTAAGCATCAGGTTTTAGTCAGTTATTAGCAAGCTTCCGTTTTAATTTTTCCTTATTTTTCATGATATTCCATTTTATTAACAAGGAAAATCCATTCATACCCAGTGTTTTAAAGGCGCAAAGGCTCTCTGGAACCTAAGGTGCAAGGCGGGGGCTTTATTTTTGAGGCATACTACATATAAAATAAAATTAAAAATATATATTTACTACAAACATATAAATATTAACATAAATAGTAGAATTTAAAGTAGAAAAATAAATAATTAAACCTTAAATAACTCTTAACTATAAAAGTTCAAACTATAAAATGAAAATCAACTAACTCTTCCTCTACCCCATTCACAAAATTTGAAATGTCCTTTTGTTTTTCTTTTTCATTTTACTCCCTTCATTTCTCTCCAAAGTCCTCTTCTCCGATCTTCTTCTCCGGTTAAAGATGTCTTCTCTCTGGCGAAGAGGTATGTTGAAAAAAGAAAAAAAAAAGCCCTTGAGGCGCGCAAGGTGCACGTCTGAGGGATTCAGAGAAAAGGCGCATGAGGTGAGCGCCTTATTGCGTGCACTGCGCCTTGCTGAGGTGAAGCCCCAAGGTCGTGCCTTGTGTCTTTGTGGGCTTTATTGGGCTTTTTAAAAGACTGTTCATGCCAATATCTTCTTTCAATAATATCCCGCGTCTTCTCCAAGAAAACACAACTAAAAAACACAGAGAACTGGTTCTCACAAGTTGCTTGCACACTCCAGAAATGTATCTATCTGTAATACTATTTTCTTGATATGTTTTTATTTGTTTGACTATTAAGTAAGAAACAAGAAAAAAGGGAAGAAAAAAAATTTCAAAGAAATTAACTCCCAAAAGGGAGAGAAAGGGAAAAAATAACAACCAAAAGACAAAAAGATAGCAAGAACAAAAAATCACCAAACAAAACCAAGCAGGAAAAGGAACCAAAAAGCCACCAGATAAACAACAAAAACTGAGAAGCTCGAAGAAACATAACATATGAATACATATAAGTGTATGCTTCAAAGACTTCATATCTAAATATAGTAAGAAAATCGCAAACACAATATACAAGAAAGTGTTCAAAATAATAGCTGAAATGATGTGATAGTACAAGTTAAAATGACTAATTATTTGTTTCTGTTTATAAATTAGATAAAGAAGATGTCATTCATATTACATGCATAGCATCCAAACATCAACTAGCTGGTGATCAATCAGAACTACAGATATTTATTGTTCTTGTTTTTAAAATTCAAGTGTATTTGGCTAAGAAAAGCAAACCTTAATAAGCCAGTGACTGGGTCATGAAAAAACTCCCTGTATCTTCCTTCGAAATGTCTGTTAGCCTACATGTTTATCATATCTATCAGTAACACATGGCATGGGCTTGATATTAATACATTGTATCTAACATAATGGGATAGGTAGAAAGAGAAAATTAATATTTTTAGACAAAACCTTTCCAATAAATGCTGCAGTACAATGAGCATCCAATTGGGAATCATTAGGGAGAAAGGCAGCCCCACTGCTGTTCCCAATGAGCAGAGCTGGTTCCATGGAAAGCATATCAGCACCAGACAAATATTCAGCTTCCAGTCCGGCCCCAGACAATTGCTTTACCTTCCTCTTTAATATGTCAAGTTCTTCAGCCGTTTTACCAATCAACAAGCTTCCTAAAACAGAAATAAGAACAATAAGAAGTAGGTACAACTCACTCAACAGTCATACAATTCATGTACAAGTGCAACTACATAGTTTTCAGAGAAAAATGCATAAAAAAGTTCAAATCGTATCTTGAATGTAGTTTGTAGGCACAAAATTTACTCCATGAATTTGTATCAGAAATTAACTAACTTAGTTTTGCGCATTTTTTGGGCACAGGAACTTGTCATCATGCTTAAATACAAGTTGTTGGTGGACTACTCCTCTCATCACCAATTGGTTTTCACATGGATTTCCATGATATATAATAGTGCTTACTCTGCATTTTATTCGACAACAGTTACAGTTCTACGAATGCAACTTGCAAGTAAGCAAATGGTTGGCACTTTTCAAAAGAATTGAAACTACCTAATATGTGATCCTTTGGGACATCAAACGAAGAAAGCAAATAATGTATAAGTCAAAATTACAGATACTTGTTAAGAACGAATGATCTATACAAAAAATTGGTATCTCATCATTCTCCAACCTGTCTTTTTCCAACCCAATTCTTCCAATGGATTCAGGCCTTGATCACGCAGGGACTCAGCCAGGCCCTCCCACAGCATTTGACTTCTCAAAGCAAGTTCCCAAATGGCACTTCCAGGAGATTTATGCGCCATCCATAAGTATCCCTGCCCTGGAAAACCAATAAATACATTTCAATTCCAAGAACAGGTTCACAATCAAACAATGAACAACCTCAACAGTTAATAATGAACATTCTCACCGGCACCGGTAGCTCCAGAGCAAGGAACGGCCTTATCCACGACGGCGACGGTCATATCCGACTCGAGAAGAAATTGCCGGGCTATAGTTAACCCGATAATCCCCGCTCCAACGATCACAGCATCAAACTCGAACGAGTCGGCATTACGCGAGGTTGAAGACGGAGATTTCACATCTTTCAAACCACATAACCTCACCGGTCCCCTTTCGGCCGATTTTCTCCATTGATTAGGGTAAATCGGCGGGCATTTTGGATTGAATCTGAAGTTGCAGAAACGTCTGCTAGAACACGAAGCTATGCCGGTTCTGATAGGGGGGCTTGGGCTTGGGCAGCAACGCAGTGAAGAAGAAGAAGAAGAAGAAGAAATCATGTGGTTAGTATGTGAAGCAATACTGAGATTCGTCGTTCAGGCACTTACTGGATTAGTTCATCGTCTGCTTTGATCGATTTACATATGCCATTGACATGCTTCGGGATTCTGCAAGCTCCGCCAAGCTAGCTCTGCATCGTTTATTTAATACAAATTTTATAATTGAGGACATGTGATTTCCTAAATTTAGGACATGTGTTCCGACAAAATTAGATAAATTTAGGATTTAGTTCATGTCATTTCATAAATTTTTAATTGGTACACAAATTTTCAATTAAAAAAAAAAAAACAAATCAATTTTATATGTGTGATGCTTTGTTTTTTTTTTTTTTAATTTTGTTTAATAGGTCTTTTAACTATAAAATAAATGGACCTTCATTATTGTGTACTCATAAATTAAAAAGAAATAAATTTAAATTTCTTCATTCTCAATTATTAAATTATATATATTTTAAATATCTATACCTATTTGTCTCGAAATTCTTTATGAGACAACCCCAATATGGTCATGTCAAAAAAAAAAAAAAAAAAAAAAAAGCTTTATGAGACAAAATTTAATTTAATTTCTAATAAATCATTGAGAAGTTGGAGGAAAATGTGGAATAAGATTTACCCTCATTTGTTTAGGGTGGAAATAATTTCCCTCAATCCTTCACTCTAATTTTTCCTCCAAACAATGTGTTTTCAATCAAAATGTTTTTATTGGTTCTCTCAAAACAACTTTTTTTTTTCTTTATACTATCATTTCTACAGACAACCTTATTCAAATATGGTCTTCGTGCAATTATTAATTTAAAAACGTTTATCCAAACACAGTTTTTCTACAAAATCCCATCCAAGCATGGTTTTTGTACAACCACCTATTAAAATCTCACATTCAAATTACTTCATTTTTCCTACCATTCAAACATGTCCAGGTTTTTTTCTAGTTCTACAACAATTGAGAGAGTAGATTTGAACCCATAAACTCTTAGTGTACTGATGCGTTGAGCTACCACTCTTATTAACAGACATGCATAAGTTTAATGTGTTTGTTTTGTAATATTGAAAATTTAAAATCTATTTGACATTTTGTAAAGTTTAGAAATCGAGTAAATATAAATTTACCATGGTTAAAATATAGTTTTATGGACAACAAGCAAAGCTCCAATAACATTATATACAATCTAGCAACAAAGAATTTAGCCCCAGTTTGATATCCCTTTAGTTTTGGTTTTTTAAATTTAAGGCTACACCAATTACTTTATCATATATTTTTTATTACTTACATGCCTACATCTTACCTATATTTTTAGAAATCAAACCAAAATTTAAAACAAGAAAAAAAAAATTCAAAACTTATTTTATTTTTTAAATTTAATTAACATTCCCATACTAAAAATATATATAAACTCAGCCTAAAAGAATGAAATACACGGTAAAAAAACTAAATAAAAATAAGTTTAAATTTCAAATACAAAAACAACCAAATGTTATGAAACGAGTCATAATCTTCTACTCTCAATTTCATTAAATTTAAAAAAAAAAAAAAAAAAAACAAAACAAAACAAAACAAAAAACCCAACTCTGGTTATATTCCCGAATTACCCCCAAGAAATTCAGCACCAGCGACCAAAGAGCTTTTATATCGTCTCCCATCAAATCAGCCTAAGCCCATCAAATTTCCCAAAAATGGCAGTGGCAAACGTTCACAGGCTCCGCCAATTCTACCGTCAGCCGTCGATCTCCAAAGCCATTTTCTCAAGATGGTCAGCGACGGCCGCCGCCTCGACGGAATCCTCATCGAAGAAGGTATCAGATCGCATCGTCAAACTGTTCGCCGTTGATCCAGAGGGCATGAAACAGGAGATCGTCGGATTGACCGGCCAGACGCTCCTCAAGGCGCTTGCCAATCGGGGCCTAATCGACCCCGATTCGCATCGATTGGAAGACATCGACGCCTGTTCGGCCGAATGCGAGGTCAGTATCGCTCAGGAGTGGCTCGAGAAGCTCCCGCCGCGGTCCTACGACGAGGAGTACGTGCTCAAGAGAAATTCTAGGGCTAGGGTTTTGAACAAGCACTCCAGGCTGGGCTGCCAGGTTATTCTCACCCCTGAGCTTCAAGGTATGGTGGTTGCGGTTCCTGAGCCCAAACCTTGGGACATTCCTTAATTTTACTTGTTTCTCGAACACTGAATCTTTGTTATTGTGCTTCTTTGGCTGTTTCGTTGTTTAATAATTCGTACCCCGAGGTGGTGCATTTGCGAGAGATTATACTCTAATTGCGTTTTGATGCTTCTGTATTCCAGTTGTTCTATCTTCAACTCGTTTAATGGGATAGTTTTGTGTTTGGATTTTCTGTATCTCTTTATTATAGTGGATGTAAACATTTGGAGGATTGTTTAAGAAATTCGCATGCAATTGTTAGAAACTTCGAATATGGAAAACTTTGGGTTCCTTTGGTTTGTCCCAAAAAAAAAAACTCTAAAAATTCTTTACTCTGAAAGGAAAAATGAAAATTTCAGAAGTTCTAATCTGGATCATTATGGGTTTGTCAATTTTCTAGGAAAAAGGCACAAAACTTGATGTTTGTAAACCTTGGTTTCTTTAAAGTTATTGCTCCAAACAATTTAGACATGGTCTAAATTGGTGGATAGTTTAACTGTTGAAATTGGTGGATAGTTTTACTTTTTAAACTCAAATGATAGACATGGTCTTGTATTTTGTTGTGACCTTCAGCAGTTGGAGAAATTTACAGCCAAATTATTTTTGAGCATCTGATTTTTTAGCAAAGCTTAGTGCTAAAAAACACAGCTGTGGATTAGAAACACAGGCATCTCTTGGAATTTAAATTCTGGACTTCTTCCTGGAACTCTTATACTTTCAACAGACAGTTTCGATATGCTGAAGTTTTCCTTTCCCATTCGCCTTATTGGCTTTTGGATTTTCTGTTGAAATTGATTAAGACCTTGATCACATGCTCGTTCACTGCCCTTCCAGAACCTTGTGGCGGTATTTTAATCCATGGTTTCACCATCGTCGGGCTGACCTTGAAGCTTGATTGATTTCATTCTTCTGTTTTGGTTGGTTTTCCCCTCGGTTCAGCCAATATTATTTAGCATTATGCTAATAGAGGTTTTATTTGAGATATTTGGTGGTAAAGAAAATGCATGTCTTTCAATAATAAGTTGATGGAGGTTAGAGAGGTGATTCTAATTTGTTAGATAGTAATTTTCTGAGGTTAGTTAGTTGTGGTTCAGCCATTCATTCCGTTCATTTTTCTTGCATTTTCTTCATGGATTACTTCAACTTCAAAACTTCCCTTTTTCAATATCATTTTTCGTCCTCTCAAAAGGAAGTGCACTGATCTTGGTGAAGAAACTCTTAAGATTTTTGGTTAAGCAGCTCGGAATAGTTGATTATATGGCTGCTTTTATTGTGTTTCCCATTAAGAAAGAGTGATTGAAAGATCAAACTTCTGGCCCTCTGGGATGGATGAGCTACTATGTATGTGTTAATTAATGTGTATGGCAGGGAAGTACTAATAGACCAGTGTGTCTGTCTTTGCAACATTTAACTCTCATCATTTCAAGTATGCTTTAGCTGGACAATCTAATTTTCAAACCTCCACCCATTGTATTATAGTATGCCATTCATTTCACTTTAAAGTTCACAAAGTTTGCTCGTGTCAATGGCATGTTAGAGATGTTGATGAGCCTTGGTATAAGGGGAGTATAGTATAAGCAGGTCGGTTTGCCTCGTTGGTGGAAGTTTGAGGTCTCCAAGGTATGCTCCTTTTGGAGTCGAGTATAATTACTCGAAGGTTTCTATATCTTCATTCAAAATTGGTAAAGGAATAGGTTGGCGAGTATGTAATAGGGTAAACTAGAGTAGCTGTCAGAAGACTGACTGATTGGGGTATTGGAGAATTATTCTATGAGAGTGATAATTTTATGCTCGTGTATATAGGAGAGAGAAACATAGAATCGTTGTGCAAGTTTCTTTTACCCCCAAATTGGCAGGTTGTTCGAGTTTAAGGGTATTGAGGAAATTTATATTTTTGTTTGGATGGTAGATCAAAAAGAAGGATAGAATGAGATGTTTTCATACGGAGCTTTCCAATGTTAGAGACTTGAGGTATCTTAGGTATGTTCATTTATCGATTTCAGGTTTGAAACTTACAAACAAACTTTATAGAATCTTTTGTTGAGGTATGGTTGCAGGTACCCTCATATTTGTAGGGAGTAAAGTTTCAATTTTCCGATTATATATATATA
>JBBMKA010000002.1:499223-518886 GCA_037833695.1 Sechiopsis laciniata
ATTGCAACAAAAGATCCAAAGAAAAGTTAGATAAAAGTTAAGGTAAATAATCCAACATAAATAAGATAACTCCAATTTATTATAAAATAAAAAAACAAAAAGAAACAAAAAAAAGGTAAAACCAAGCAAAGAGAAACTTTCAAGTGTTTGTAAACAAAAGTTAGAGAACTATATATGTATAGTAATGATAGGAGATCATTGTTACCGAACTCTTGAAATGCTAGTTAATCAAATATAAATTCAAGTGTAAATTCATAAATTCTAAAAATTAAAGTTATAAAAATGAAACATAACTTTTCATATTCTAACCCACCTATTAAATATATTCTCTAATCAACCATTAAAATATTTATATGCAATTAAAGAAGAATAAGTGTTAAAATTCATTAAAGAAAAGGTTACCATTTGAAAATAAAAGCAATACAATCCGGTAGTTTAAGAGAGTTACTTGTGGCATGTAAATATAAAGATTCATTAAGGGGTAGAATAGTCTAAAAATGATTCTCCCCTAAAACACATTTTAAATATTATAGATTAGAGATTAAAGATGAGAGATAGAGATTAGAGATAAGAAAAGTAAACATGGTGGTTCATAAAAGAAATAAATAGTGATATTGCAAATTTAAGTGGGAGAGTCCACAAAATATCTACATTATAATATGTACACAACACTCAACACCACTAAATCCAACAGTGGAATTGTCCACCATTCTTTGTTCTGGCCAATCTCAAAGCAAAACAGAATCCAGAACCTACTACAAGTCTAGATTCCACCAAAAAGAATAACAAAAAAGAAAAATAAAATAAAATAAAATAAAAACCCTGATGCACACAAACATAAAGATGCAACTGCCAAAGATACAACTCTAAACTAAAGAATTTAATTCTCTTTTACATAATTATTTGAGAAGAAACTGATGGAGATTATAACCTTCAGTACTAATGATGAATTTATCTTCCTATGATTTTCCTTTCCCTGTTGACCCCTCTCGTTGGTTTCGAAAATGGCTGAGCAGCTGTTGTGCCTACAATGTATGAAAAAAAGGTATTACTCTCCGCGTTTTTAACACTATTGGCATCGATCTTGAACCGATATAAAATATAACAGAATTGAGTATCTCATAGTTCTAGATCATTCAATGATTTGTCTAGATACTCCATCAAACATGGGAGGAAACTGCCCTATCACATAAATCAGTCTACCTTTTGGTTAAAGCATTATGCATTCATCCTAACTTTACATATTTAATTAGTATTCGATGGTCTTCCATAAAATTATAAAACCGCGTAATGTCGACATCAGAATTTGAACCCACTCAGTCAAGGTACCATAGATTTGAGTCTATCTCCTTTACCACTACGACAAATTAACTCTTTTTTAATGACATTCTATTAAACTAAACTACAATCTTCTAATAGAAGACCCTTTGAAATGAGAAAACCAAATTTTCAATGAGATAAAATGGAAATAATACAAGGGAGACCGACAAGCCAGCTAAACAACCGCCCTCAGACGAACTAAACAAAAGGGGCACTTGTGACTAAGGATTTTTGTTATAATTTGTTAGGGTTAGAGTTGGTCTAGTGGTCAAAGAGAACCTTAAAAGTATAAGAGGTTATGAGTTCAATCCATGGTGACCACCTAAGGAATTAATTTCCTACGGGTTTTCTTGACAACCAAATGTTGTAGGGTCAAACGGTTTGTCCCATAAAAATAGGATATGTGCACGTATGCTGGCCTGGCCCGGACACTCATGAATGTTAAAAAAATGAAAAATAAAAAAATGTTAAGGCTTCTCTTGGATAGGGAGAGGGGATTTAAAAACTAGAGTAAACAAATACAATCGGTTAGTTTTTATTCTAATATGATTCATGACTAAAAGCAAAAAGCCATGTGTTAACTTCCCAAAATAAAAAAAATAGATTACCTTTTCTTTTGCTCTAGGTGTGCCACACTGAGACAAGGCAACAAGAGGTGGAACAGCTCCTTCTTGGAGAACCAGAGTACAAAACTTGGAACTATGAAGGCACAGTTGCAACAGAGTAGATGCAGCATTTTCCTTTCCTCTCATAGAACCAGATTCAACAATTTCTACCAACAAGGGTATACCCCCTTCCCGTGCAATTGCCAATCGTCCCTCCGAAATTGTTGATAAATTAGCAAGAAGTGCAACAGCCTTGTCAACCATACCTGTGGCAGTGTCTAGAAGCCCAACAAGGTACTTAACCGCTCCTGCTTGAACTATACGAACCTTATTTTCATGAAAAATGGATAAGTTGAACAAAGCGGTAGCCGCATCTTTCTTGCCCCTCAGAGTACCCTCACCTAAGAGATCCACCAAGGCTTTAACTGCACCAGACCGTCCAATTTTGGCCTTGTATTCTTCTAATACAGAGAGACTGAATAAAGTTGCTGCAGAATTTTCTTTAGCAGTAGAGGTTCCTGTCTTCAAAACATGAATTAGTGGTTCTATAGCTCCTGTTTGTGCTATCATAGCTTTATTATTTTCATCAATTGATAGGTTTAAGAGAGCTGTAACGGCGTGCTCTTGTATCGGCTTTCTGTCAGAAAATAACAGTGAAAGTAAGGGTCCTATGGCCCCACATTGGCCTATTGTAACACGGTTCTCTACGTTATCCTTGGCAAGAAGCCTTAATTCTTCTGCAGCTTTCATTTGAACTTCATCCCTTTGACTCTTAAGGTCTGAAATTAATTTCTTGATGTGCGAATCTCCAGACGAGTTATCAGACTCCGGTTCGACAGGAATTGAGTTACCTGTTGTACCATTGCAGTTTTCATTCTCCACCGTGCATGATTCTATTTTACAAGACTGTAATTGTCCACCTTCTGATGATGAATTTAACACTGATGCTTCATTATGAGATGCAGTATGATGTTCTGATGTGATTTCTCCAGATAATTCCTTTATATTTTCATGTTTAGTTGATATCTTCAACTCATTCAGTGCCAATGGAACATAATCGATGCTAGAGAAAGCAGTGGAGGCTGATACACTTCTGCTGTCGATATACGACTGCTGAGGGGAAGGGTGGTCAAACTTTTTGGTTTCATTTCTCCGATCATTAGTTTTACCCCCGATTAAACTAGTTACAACGTCTTCATTTTGCTTGGCTCCCTTTTCAACTTCAGGAGATGATCTTGCAGTTGAATTGCTACCATGTAAAGAATAATGAAAGCTATCACTTCGATTTGAATCCTGCTGCGATAACTGAACCATATTCAATTTGTTTTCATCGCACCAATTCAATATCATGGCTTTAAAGTTGTAATTGGGAATGAGATTTGTATGAGTGAGCGTTTGATGAGTGTTGGGGCAAATGTTCAGCCCACTATCGATCCACTTTTGAATGGAGGACCTATCATAAGTTTGGCCAGATGCCACAGTTACTGGATCAAGCATCAGCTCCAAAGACAATGGGCAACGAAAGTACGACGGAACCGAGACACCATTTATCCCACGAAAGTGGTCCTTTCTAACCATCCAATCTCGTATACGGATAATTAGATCCATAATTTGATTGATGTGATATAGTTCCTCCTTTGCATTGTTGCGTTCAGCATTGATTCTCTCCTTTTCGACGGCTATAGTCTCCTTCAGAAGTTCTTGATTCGACATCAAATGAAGCGCTTCGATAATTTTTAGAAGATGTTCAGAGTTTGGGCCAATGCCACTTCTTTGACTAATTAGAGCCTCTTCTATAGATTCAGATATTCTTTCTTGCTTCAATGATTCAAGGCCTTCAAGACATTTCTGGACAGTTCATTATGACATTTTTGTCAAAAAAAAAACAGACAACTAAGACAAAATATGTATCAAAATCAAGAGAACTCCTCTTAAGAAAGTAAAATAAACTAAAACGTGTTGTAAATGTTTCCAAATTTATACATACCTGAACAGTATTTAGACTTGCGCTACATGATACCGATTCCGACAACTTCCATACAATCTCACAAATCTCTTGCAAAGAGCTTTGAATTTTTATAAGCAGAGGATCAAATTTCAAAACCTAAAATGCATACAAAACAGAGAGACTATTAATTCTAAATAACTAAAATGAAAGGGTCTATTCCTTGCCATAAGGGTAAACTCAACTAAACTTCCAAAACTGACATTCTAAATATTGCAAAATGAGCTGGATAATGAAAATAATAGAATGAGAATTATGAAACACAAGTTTCTGAATATTTGTCTTCAATTTCCAGCTCTTGAAATATGACAGTTGCTAAGAAGAACGCCTAGCTAATTCCGGTAAGCATGCAAGAGAAGTTACTTTAATGTGCATCCTAAGGGATATGAAGTCGACGACGACAAAATTGAAATTGGAATGTACGTAAGCTGAATTTCGAGGTGACTTACGCTACAAATTTTGCTCATCTTAGGACACCAGTTTTCAATGAACTCCCGAGCCTCGTTAACAGTGATATCGAGCGATTCACATTCTCTATAAAGTAAGTCATCTGAAGATAGTTTGAGGCTAATGACATCATCAAGCACGAGTTTAAGAAGTTTTAAGAAAGCAGCGAGATTTCTGCAGTTGTTAGGAAGAGGTAAAGGCTTTGTAGTGTGGCATGAAACTAGATGAATGAATCTGGAAATGCTGTTAATCAGACGTTGTACAGAGGCTGTTCCCATCTGTCCTGATTTCAAGGATATGTGACAAAATTAGCAACAAGAAAAACATGATATATTGGTTAATATAATGTACGAATATAACCTCCCCATGAAGACAAGACATTGAGTTACATTAATGAATATTCATATACATCAACACAGGGATTTTTTTTTTAAAGAGAGGTAGGTACGGTTGGTCACAATAAAGAGCAATAGGATTTCATTTTACTTTAAGAAAAACAAATGGAACAAGTAGAAAGATAACATTCTGAACAGATTTATCAACCAGAACCATCATGTAATCTACTCTACCAACCGGGCAAAAACAGAACTTGCCCAAAGAACCCTAGATTTCTTCTTGACGCCCAAACCCAAAAAATTGTAGCAAGAAATTTATCATTTTTATTTTTTTTCAAAAAAAAAAAACCAAAAATATCTCCATTGATAAAATGAAAGTGTTATAGAGGAGAGGGTCAGGTGCTGAATTTTTTTTACAAATGGGATGGTATGGAAAATAAAACAAGTTACAAGATTGAACCTCTAAAAGGGAGGTCTTCTTGTCATCCGAGGGATTGTCTCAAGAATCAGCTACACATCCAATAGATGTACACGTATGTCAAGAAATCTTCAACGGATCCGACCAAAGGGAAGAAGGAGAATGACAAAACCCTTGTCAGTGCCAGGTGGAAAAGCAAGTGGAATCACCGGTAAAGAGAAGTCCTAAGAATTTTTTATTGCATGAAAGTTACTGATTTATTATTATTAAGAGTTCTGTCCAAAGACAGAAAATCCATCAGACATAAAAGAGCACCTCCAATTTTGTCCATCATCTAGGAAGGATAAAGGATTTTGGAAATTCAACTAATAACATCCCTTCATAGAATCATTCCAAAAGGAAATCCAGCTACCACAACCCAACTTAAGAGAAAGGCATTGCTAAAGAAGCTTTTCAGCAGTAGAACCAAGAACTCTTAGAAATAGTAAAATTTATTGACAAGAAGAACCAAGCTCTTCAGCTATCAGATTGTCATGAAATCAGTTTCTTTCACAATAGAACCATGGAATCCTATTATAATTTCAGGTTAACAAGAAAACTGTATTTCAAAGCTGATTCTAATTTGAATGAAATTATAATTCCATAATAAATGATCAAATAGCTATTTCAGTCCATCCTAATTTCTATAACAATGTTGCCAATTATAATTTATAATGTTAGAAAACCACCATTTCTTAATGTATTTCGAAGCTGATCAGCTTTGCCCCACTACATATTCAGGGCACTCACGTCCATCCCAAGGCCCGGAGCAAGGAGACAACAAGGGATTCGACAAGTGACCTATTAAGGTCACTTGTGGGTTTCGAACCTGTAACCTCTAAAGGAGCCCGCCGGGGAGAAAATCACCATTTCTTAATTACATACTGCAATAGGGAGATTTATGATCACTGCCATTTGATAAAAAATACAACTATAAGAAAAGGAAGGAACCATCATGGCTTGGCCTATTGGTCAAATGAGGGTCTCGTAAATAATAAAATGCTTAGAAGAGATTATGGGCTCAATCCATGGTGGTCACCTAACAAGGAATTAGTTTCCTAAAATTACTGTCATGTTGGGAATATTATCACTTTCATTTCTCACATAAATCCCTAGGAATTAGCAAGAATTTGAAAATAACAGGCAACAATCTTTTCACTATCAAAGAGCAGTCGGCTGAAGAAACTCCACACACCAAGGACCAAACTCTGATCCAACCATTGCCATTCAGGTAAAAAAAGTAGCATTGCAACACAGTTCTATATTCATTCACTTGATAAACAGGAGATTTCCATTTCCACTACCAAAACAAATTTCCCCCAAAAAGCATAGGCACCAATCAAACACATGGAAACAATCTGATAAAACAGGACCAAGGAATAGCCCCTCACAGAAACCCACATCGCAACCATAAAAAAAGGTACAAACTCATATTCCAAGTAAACAAAAATGAACCAAAATCCACAAAAAAAATTATAAAAAAACAAACCCCATCATTCGAATCCACGAACACATTCACAAAAAGGGATTAACGCACAATACACAAAACAACCCATCTTACCTGCGACTTGAAAGAGGCGAATCACGGCACAACCGGATCAAAGATGAAAACCATTTCACAAATAATCCATGAACCCTTTTGCAATGGCAGCTTTAAGAAGCGAGCGAAACAGAGGGAAAATCAAAGGGAAAAACAAAAAGAGAGAGAAATGGGGAATTTCTGCAAGTGGGTATACCTCGTTTCGGAGCTTTGTTGTTTTCTGGAGGTGAGGAAAAAAGGGAATGGAGGAAATTGCAATGGAAGATTGACAAAATGGGAAATGGAAAAAAAAAGAAAGTAAATTTAGTTTAAAGGGCAATGATTGGATTAGAGGGTAAACAAAAGAAGAGCTAATTAATGGATGATGAGAAGTAATGGCTTCCAACAGACATGGATTGTCACTTGGCCCTGCTCGAACGTGTATTACCTTCTGAAATTACAATTTAGGCTTTTATCTGTACTCAAAAAAAAAAAAAAAAAAGGCTTTTATCCACGGCTTTTATTTATTTGTTAGGAAATTGCTCGACATACAATTTTCTTTCTTTTTTTTTTCGTCATTTATAATTATAATATTTTTTAAAAAACAAATAGAGGAATAACATAAAGTATTCTTCTTCTTTTTTTTTTTTTTTCCAATCTTACTTGTCATTCATGGCGATCAGCTAAATTACTATTTGATAGGTAAGGTCATACTATTCCTTTTGATGCTTATTTATTTGTTTGTTATTGTGTTTGAGTATCTAAATTTTAAATTACCAGTTGCTTCTTTAATTTTAAGTTCTTTTTCTTTTAAATTCAACACAACAATTAGGATGAAAATTTCAATCTATAATCTTATGATTATTTGGTTTTACAAGATGACACTAAACTTATGTTTTTTTTTCTTTCAACTTTTGTGCTTATTTAATTTTTAAATTAAAAAATTGTTTAATAAATGTTTGAATTTATAAATTTATGTATAAGTCTATGATTTTTTTTGGTTTAAAAAAAAAGTCTATGATGTGTATAAGATTTTATGTTTTTAATTTTGTATCTAAAATAGGTTCATTTAAAAAAAAAAAAAAATAGTAAATATGTTATAGAAACTTTAGACATCAATTGAAATTTAAGAAGCCATTTCATTCACAGCTTAATGACTTTTTTTTTTTTTTTTTGTCAAAGCATTTTTTCTGAATAAAATTAGGAGATTGTGAAGACAAGCCAGTTGGTAGAACAAAAACAATGAAGATAATAAAGGAAAGAAAATAGTTTGAAGTTAATCTAAAAAGGTGGCTTTTTTTATAAGTAATCAATTGATATTGAGAAAGTGGTTTTTCGTATAATATGATTGAGTGGCTTTCTTTTTTCTTTTTTCTTTTTTTATTTTTTATTTTTTTTTAAGGAGTGTTAGTACTTCCATGTTGGAATGGTAAAATGTATGAATTTTGAAATAAAAAAATATGTTCTTCTTCTTCAAATAAAAAGTTACTTTTTCTTGAAAAAAAACAAAAAACAAAGTGAAAAAAATTGTTTGAGTACTATTGAAGGTAATAGATGCGGCAGAAAAACCTGTTTGAAGGAATTGTAAGAAAAACAAAGTTGTTCTTAAAGAACGTAGAAAAACTTTGTTTGAATAAAGTTGTTTAGAAGAATGGTTAGAATTAGAGGCTGAATTGAAGAGTTGGAATGTGGGGTCGAGGAAAATTTTCTATTCTAAACAAAGGTGAGGTAAATTTTACCCCATGTTTGATACAAATCCAACCACTAATTCTTTGCATATGCCCAAAAGACCTACTACGAAAAGTAAAACAAAGAAGATTAAAAAACATATACACTACATCTTCATAAGCTTACCAATGTACAAGAAGACGATGAAATTTTTTTTAGCCCAAAATCATTTTTAAGACATTAGCATAACAAGTCAAAAAGAAAATAAATGAAGATGACATGAAAAAAGTCATAAAGTTTGAAAGATAGTATGGGGGACAAAATTATATGACATAATTTGTGAACATATTGCATATTTTGGATTTTTTTTTATGTCAGAGCTCATCAAATGTGCTCATAATTGCAAGTGACATTCTAGAAGAGTTTATTTGGTATATTTAAAATATATCTACCTTTTTGTTCATCATTTAAGCCTCTTAATTGACTTTTGGCTTTTTATATCATTTTCTTTCTATAAAATGCATTTAATAACTTTTAGAGCCATTTTGTATTTCAAGGCATTCACTACCATTTGTCCTTTAAAAAGGTTTGTAATACCCCATTTTGTGAAGATTATTGAATATCAAAACTTTGTTTTCTTGAACCTCATTAGGATATTGTATTTCTTTCAAATCTTACTTTAGGTTTCAAGTTCAATCAATTCATTGGATTAGTCTTGATGAAGCTAATTATGGAGTGAGTTGTCTTAGAATTTAAAAGTGACAATTATAGGTTCTAAGCGTGAATCTGAGAGTTCTTCACCATTCTAAGTTAACTCTTGGTTGGGATCAATTATTAGTTGTCTTAATCGTGAATTTTTGTAAGGATTCTATAAGAACCTCTAACTCTGTAAAATCAAGCAACGTTGGCGTTTATCAATGTTCCTTCCCCCAACTTCCCCTTATCCATGCACGCCCTCAAGGTTATTATTATTATTATTTGTATATTCAAGCCGAACAATGAATTGAAATTGGATCATATAGTGCTTCAATGACTACTATGCTCAAATTTAATTTATATGTATAGTTTATTTTTGTATCGGTGAGTGTATGAGGCAACTTACATAGACTTTAACTATTTTCTCCGGATATATCATCTAATCCTACAATATTTGAATGTCAAGAAAATATATATAAAAAAATTTAGGCAATTATCATGAATTAAACTCATAATTTCATAGGATCCAAAAATCTTAGTCAATTGTACATAAGAGAGATTAAAAATTACTTAAAAAATAGCTTCATTTGGCATCGTTTATGCAATGTACAAATCATTAATCAACGAACAAAATTTAAATAATGGCTCGACTGGTTGAGATATATACCATCGACAAAAAAGTTAGAGGCTCAAAATTTTCACTCCATTGAACTGAAAAAAAAAAAAAAAAAAAAAAAAAAAAAATAAGTTGTCAATTAGCCTTGAGGGAATAATGTTAGAAAACTTTTGGCGAAATAACTTTTTCAAACCCAATTATAAGGTCTATATATAGGTTGTTATTGTTGTTGTTTAATCTTTGTAGGCTTGCATAGAAGCAATTGATTAGACATTGGTTTATCAAAGATGGGGGAATCTTTGTACAAGTCAATGTAAAAGCTTGCAAATGTTGTTTATTGTCTGTCTTCCTAATCACTTTTGTTAGACTGTTTCAAAGTTTTTCCCCTTTTTTAATATATATATTTTTTTAATAGAAGTGCACATAAAAAGTTTGTTTGTTTGTTTCTCTATACCTTTTTATGGTATCTTTGTTAATCAAATAGCTTCATATTATCCTTATCTTGTTTTTAAGTAAAACGAGGTAGATTATTATTTTTTTTTAAATATCCAACTCAATCTTTTATACGTAATAAGAAAACGATAATGACTAATTGTGAATTTATCGACAATTTGATTATGCTCATTTAAGTTCAATTGTGAGTTTTGTTTAAAAAACAATTGCATCAATGTTTTATATCATAAAAGAAAGAGCCCTTAATGCCTTATTAGCAATAAGAAAGGGATGGAGACATAATGTAAACTTGTTAATAAAGGAAAGGCCGCTATGCTCCAATGAAATTCGATTGATAAAAAAAAGTTTATGATAAAACGGAAAAATTGAAATCAAGATTATAAATTTTTGACGAATTTGATGTTGAGAAAATTTACAGACATATAAATTCATTTTGGACAATTAAACTTTATTATTATGAAAACGGAACAACAATAAAAGAAAACAATAAAGAATGTGAAACAAAATAAGATAATTTACGTAGTTCATCAATAATGCGTTAATTATGTTCCATCCACAAACAAAGAAGGGAACAATTTTATAAATTTGGAGATACATAATACATAATGTCAATAAAATTAGACATAATTTAAAAAAATTTTATATATTGCATTCTCATTAAATTCTAATACAAACATATGACCAAAAACACATAAACATCCGATACATGAAATCTTAAACAGAATTACATATTTTGTAGGTTTCTCGAACATCGCTCTGAACTTCTTTTTAAGAACAAAAAAATGGTCCATTCATAATCATCGGCAAATTAAGTGTATCCAATATACAAAATTAAAGGACTTGATAAATTTATCTAATGAAACACTTAATAAAAGAAGGGGCGACTTATTTAGGGTTTAGGTTAAAAAGAAAAAAGTAAATTTAACTTCAACTTCTTCGAAGAAATCCAAATTGAGGTCAAAACAATCCGAGCATGTGGGGTAGGTTTGAACAGTGCCCTAAGAAGATTCTCCGATTTCTATGCTTTCTTTTTCGCTCTGCAATTTCATCTATGCCGCAATCTCTCCCTCCACCACAATTTCTCCCATCGCATTTCCCTTTCCAAAATCGATTCCGAAGAGGCACAAACGGCGGAGTTACGAATTCGGATTTGGGAGTTTTTTATTCTCTTGCTCTTCCAGGTTTGAACCCTAATTTTTTGTTTTTCCGAGTTGGAAGCTGTTTTGTTCTTATGATTTTTCTCTGGTTAGTTTCTTCTTTTACTTGTTTAGTTTGTGTTGCTTTCCTGCTATGTTTGACGTGTTTTTTTTCCCCTTATTCTGATAGTTGACTTTTTTTTTGGGGGGGGGGGGGGGTGATTATTGGAATTGAGCGTCTAATTTTTTTTATCATTGCTGAAATAGGCTTTTTTGTTGTAATCTTGTTGTGGTGTGTCCCTCTCTCTTTTTTGATTTCTACTGATGATTGAGATATTTAACCAATGAAAGCGGCTCTATCTTAATGTTTGTATATCTATGCAGCCTTTTTTTTTTTCAAGTACTTAACTGTCTGGGTTGTTTTTGGAGTTATTTTCCGTCCAAGAAAAATACCCAGTTGATTATAAAGATAAAAAAGAAGAAACTTTTTCTCACTCATCTAGTTATTGGGGAACTTAATGATTTATAAATTTCACTATTTCCCTTTGTTGAAAATTTTCTGTATTCCAGGTTATGAACGTGTTTGTTTCTTCCAGTTGTGCTACCACTTCGAGTTGCAATTTCATTGGATTGTTGGAATTCCAAGACATATTGATAGTATGAGGGGTTTGATTTAGACCCGGAGTGTGAAATTATAATTTACTGGTGCCCAACTCCATATGCTCTATTTCCAGTTATTAGTCTTGGAAGATGTCGTGGGTGAAGGGTAAATCTTCTGGCTGGGCAGAATTTAACCTTAAGCAACAGAGTGGTGGCCTTCAAGATGATCCGGAACCATTCCCACCAATGTCAACTGTTCTGTCCTCTGTCCCACCTCATGAAAACTTGCATAGTCATAATGGCCGTTCAGGGAGATCTTTCTCATCTGCATCCCTTCCTTCTGCCGATTCCTTAACTTTGCCCGAAAATTTTGGCACAAAAAAGACAGTACTTGGTGATTCTAGTATCCAAAGTGGCAAGAAGGAGGTTGAAGAAACCGCTGATGCTATAGCCTTTTGGAAGCTTAAGGAGCTTCATTCTTGGGCTGATATTAGCTTGATTGTGGATATAGTGGAAGCTGTAAATAATAACTTCAACGAGGCGTCTACTTTATTGAAAACAATGGTTTCTAGTGACAAGTTTGAGATCAATAATGAGATGAGCACCTTAGAACTGCATTCCTCTAATGATCTATTTTCGGTTAGGGGTAAATCTCATGGGGTAGCAGTTAACCTTAAGACACAGACTAGAGGCTTTCATGATGAAATTGGCTTGGAACCACTTACATCAGTATCATCCGGCCTTTCCTCTTTTTCACCCTGTGAAAACTTGCCCAAAGTTAATGGTCATTCAGGGAGATCTTTGTTACCTGCACTACTTCCTTCTGGAAATTCTCTAACTTCGACAGAAAACTATGGTGCAAAAAAGACGGTACTTGGAAATTCTAGCACTCGAAATGGCAAGAAGGTGGTTGAAGAAACCACTGATGTTACCTTTTGGAAGCTTAAGGAGCTTCATCCTTGGGCTGATTTTAGCTTGATTTTAGATATAATGGAAGCTGTAAACAATAACTTCAACGAGGCGTCTATTTTATTGAAAACAATGGTTTCGAGTGACAAGTTTGAGATTAATAATGAGATGAGCACCTTAGGACTGCATTCCTCTGTTGATCTATCTTCGGTTAGGGGTGAATCCCATGGGGCGGCAGTTAACCTTAAGACACATACTAGAGGCTTTCAAGATGAAGTTGGCCTGATACCACTTCCACCAATGTCATCCGCCTTGTCCTCTCTGCCACCCCGTGAAAACTTGCCCAGAGTTAATGGTCATTCAGGAAGATCTTTCTCATCTGCACCTCTTCCTTCTGGCAATTCTCCAACTTTGGCAGAAAACTATGGTGCAAAAAAGACAGTACTTGGAAATTCTAGCACCCGAAGTGGCAAGAAGGTGGTTGAAGAAACCACTGATGTTACCTTTTGGAAGCTTAAGGAGCTTCATCCTTGGGCTGATTTTAGCTTGATTGTGGGTATAATGGAAGCTGTAAATAATAACTTTAGTGAGGCATCTACTTTATTACAAATAATGGTTTCTAGCGATACATTTGAGATCAATAGTGAGATGAGTGCCTTAGGACCGCATCCCTCTAATGATCAATCGTGCAATCGGAAGAATGATGTAAGTATATCATTCGAAAATATGGTCAATATTCCCTTTAGTAGTTCCACACTGAAGGACGTGCATCAGGATAATAATGCATGTCAAGAAGATGATACAAAATTGATTAAAAATAATTATTATGAAAGGAACTTCTTTCATGATGTTGGAAACCCAAAACTGGCTCTTGGCTCAACGTCTGTTCCTATTGAGCCTGAGTGGGAAGAAGATGATATTTACTTGACCCATCGGAAAGATGCCATAGCAATGATGAGGTGACTTATTGGTTTGTTTTTCTACTTCAAGTTAATTTGTTTCCATTAGTAGTTAGTTCATATTTTTTGTTAAAATTCCATGGTATTAACTTTGGCCCCGTTTGATAACCATTTCGTTTTTTGTTTTTTGTTTTTAATTTTTAATTTTTAATTTTTGGTTTTTGGTTTTTTGTTTTAAAAAATAAAAAACCGTATATGTTTGATAACTGATTTTAGTTTATGTTTTTAAAAACTAAAAACTAAAAAACATATTTGATAACTGTTTTTTGTCAACATTACATTTTGATTTGATTTTTTTAGTTTTTTTCAATTTATTATTAATTTGTTCATGCTTTTTTAAAAGCAAAAACATAAACATGTTTTTAAAAGCTACTTTTTTTAGCTTTTAGAATTCCTTTAATATTTTAAAAATGTTTTTAAAAAATTTTAAAAACAAAAACTAAAATTGGTTATCAAACAAACCTGTTTTACAAATATTAAAAACAAAAACAGAAAACCAAAAACGAAATGATTATCAAACGGGGTCTTAGTGTTTTTTTTTATTCTTCCCCACTAGATTTGTTGGGTTCTTTGTATTTATTATATATTTTACCTCACGTGAGAAGAATGTGTTAAAGAATTTATGTATTTGAGGATCTCTTTCGTAGGTTATACCTTTGCGTCCTTGAGTTATTAGAAGAACAATATTTATGTTAGAAAGTTGACATTTTAAGGAGAAATGTTCAAGTCCATTTCCATTTATTAAGCTTTTTATTCAACATGACCCTGTGAACATTACTTTAAAGAAATATTAAAAACTAATTAGTGGAAGTGGACAATTATTCTTTAGCTAACGGCTTACTCTTTTAAACCTTGTAATTCAGTAGACGCTCCAGTGTTGTGGCTTTAGTTTTATTTTTGGATGTAGTGTAAAATATATGGTTCTTGGGAGATGGTTCAATTAATCAATGCTATAGGAGTTGCTGTCTTGCTTAGTATAAGAAAATGGTGTTTGCAATTTTCTGTAAGGTATCTAGTTTCCAAAAATTCACTGAACAGTACCAAACACCAGAATAATAGAAAATAATATAATAGTAGAACTTCACTATATATTTCTGGACAAATACTCATAATCTAGGCTATACTTCATTACAAACACTAATGGAAATAACAAGACAAAAGATAAGAGAAACGACAACTTCGAGAGTACCGTAACCTCTCCTCCATGTCCCATGACTTAGCCTCAAAATAAGACTCCCCTTTCTACAAACCCAACCCCCACTATTTATAACCTATAATTGTTTAACTAATACCCAAAGTACCCCTTAGATAACCTAATAACCCCAAACAATCCATATTAGCACTCTTACATTTTCTTTCATTGGTAGGTCGGCATCTCAACATTCAAGGGCAGCCACTAACGCATATCTGAAGAAAGATCATGCTTCTGCCAAGTATCATTCATCAAGGGCTCATGAACAATGGCTAGCTGCAAAAAAGTTAAATGACAAGGCAGCTAAAGAAATTTTACGAACGAGGAATAGTAAAAATGGGCTCTGGAAATTGGACTTACATGGGCTTCATGCAGCAGAGGCTGTTCAAGCCTTGCAAGAAAACTTGCTGAAAATAGAAACTCAGTATGCCTCTAATCGGTCGTTGTCCCCAAAGAAATCAAAAAGGAAAGGGTTCCTACGTGCTTCATCCCTTGAGTCTCTTAGTTGTATCGACTCAAAGTTGAACAAAGAATCACAATCACCATCATCTAGGCATAGGCCCACATCATTGGAAGTCATAACAGGTAAATTTGTATTTGTCGCTGTTTAACTCTCAACATTTGTATTTTCTTAAAGTTACGTTTTCTTTATTTTTTGTTTTGATGTCTTCTAATGTCTTTATTTCATTCTTTTTGCCTTTGTTTTTGTTGGGAGTGGAATCATTGTAGGACAACATAACTGATAACTTTAGAGGCTGAATATCTTTGTATGGGCTTTACCCTTCATCAATTCCAGAGATAGATTGAGATTTTCTTTATGAATTAAAATTTTTGTTTCCAGTAGCACATGGGACATCGTGGTATGCCGGCGCCCGGCCTATTATTTAAAAGTTCTTACTCTTGTATCTAGGGATCAGTCATAGACACTCTTGCAAACCTCAGGTGCTAGCCCTCCATGGAAACTTCTGACTACTTTACGAAAATGATCTCTTAGCATTTTAGCCCTCCATTTTGGATGGTTAACCTTAAAAAAATGAGGTTCTGTGATGCACCCCAACAGGTCATTTTTGGAAGCTTGGGTAGAAAGGACCTACTGAACTTCCAACGTCTCCTTGGAAACTTCTGATTACTTTATAAGTTTTGTTCTTCTCTTTAGCTTTATATTGGGTGAACTTTCAACGTCTCCTTGGAAACTTTTGATTACTTTATAAATTTTCTTATAAGTTTTGTTCTTCTCTTTAGCTTTATATTGGGGTATCCCTTTTCATATTTTGTATTTTATTTTATTATACTTTAAATATTCTTATATCCATTATCTAAAAAAAAAAAAAAAAAAATCTTATGTCCAAATGTAAGGCTTAGTTGTAGGCAGTGTTTTAAGGGGCTAAAAGCAGCCTTGTGGCTTTTTTTTCTTGACGAGGCGAGGCGGTATGAGGCGTAAGCCTCAATTTTAATTAAAAATGTTATAAAAAATTTAAATTTGTGTAAACATGTATGGTAAAACATATTACTTACGTAAAAATACAAAAAACATAACACCAACACTAATAGGATTGAGATTTTTTGGAATAAGAAACGATTTCATTTATGAATGAAATATAAGTGAATTCTCCAAGCACCTATAGTGAATACAACAAAGAATTCTAAAAGGAGATGCTATAGGAAGATAAGACAAATTGTATCTTTCTAACAAAAGAATCCATAAGAGAAAATCTATATTGTTATGGTTCAAGCCCTTATATTATAAGAATGAAGAATATTAATACTATTCTTCTAGTTATTCTACGAGGCGTGGGATTTTAAGCCTCAGCACGTTATCATCGAGGCGTAAGTCTCTCCTGTGTGAGGCGTAAGCCTCTTATGATCCAACAGAGGTGTAGGACACGAGGTTAAAAGTTAGAGCCTCTAGCCTCAAGGCGTAAGACTCAGTAGCCTTTTAAAACATGTGTTGTAGGCGCTCCTTGGGAAGAGAGATTTTTCTGTTTCACTCAACCTCAGTCTCCAAAAACAGGCACTCTCACAAAAAAGGGGTGGAAAATCTCCTAGTAGCTCTTTCACCACTCTAGCCTCCTTACTGGGAACTATTAAAAAAGGGAGGGAAATACATAGGAAGGCTTGAAAAGACAGATAGGTACATAAATCAGTTTACTTTTGGAAAAAAGTACTTAACTATCCAACTTTCTGTGAAGGGAGTCCTAGAAGGAAGAAGACTTGGGATTGCCTTGCAAACAGAACCCAAGATAAGTTTGCCAGGTGATCATTTTGCACCCAAACCAACCTGCAAAATGAGGTTTCCTATTGGAACAGATACTACCATTAATCAGATACTAATGGAAACATCAGATCCCTGGTGCATCTTACCTGTGAGGACTAGGAGGAAGGTACCTGGGGTAGTAACAAGCTGTTAGTTATTGGGGGAGTGACCGGGACGGTACATGTTTTCGTGATTTCGTAATAATGGACAAAATACAAGTCTGTTCAGCTGAGGCTGGGAAGGGTATATTAGACATGACAATGAGTGCGTCATAGATTGGTTGAGCTGAAGGGAGGATTTAAATGTTACTACTGTCATTAGCATATTTTTCATGAAATAATGAGTTTCTTGTGCCTACTTTTGATTCAACTACCGCGATCGAGACTCATGGCGTTTTGTTCCTTCCTGTAGGCATAGGTAAACATAGCAGGGGGGAAGCTACTCTACCAAAGGCCGTGACAAGTTTTCTTAGTGAAAATGGGTGAGTCTTGCAAAATTTTGTGATATTGTCATTGAAGTCATCTTCTTCTTCACTTTGCTTTTAACCTTTTGGTAAAAATGCTTACAGATTTTACCACTTGGTAATTTGCAGGTACCGTTTTGAGCAGTTGAGGCCTGGGACGATCAGCATTCGGCCAAAGTTTCGTAGGTAAATGGCTAAAACTCCCATGATCGGTTATGGCTTCAAGAGAATGTAAGTTATTTAGTTAGAAAAATGGATTTCTAACTAAGCGCTGCTATCTAAATGGATTTGGAGATACTACACTGAGAAGCATGCTTTGTGGAGAAAAATCTTGGAGGCTAAATTTGGTGATTGTTTGTGCAATAGTCCCTCTGCTCCCATAAAGTCATCTAAAGGACCATGGAAACCGATCTACAGTTTAAGGCAATAGATTCTGGACAGAATATCCTTCAAGATTAGGGATGGAAACGACACTTTCTTGTGGGAAGATGCTTGGATTGATGATACCCCATTTGCCAGACAATGTCCTCTATTTTCAACTTATCGAAGCATAAAAGATGAAGATTAAAGCGCTATGTGATCCGACTCTATGCTATTGGAATCTTGGCTTGAGAAGAAACCTGAAAGATGTTGAAATTGACGAGCTTGGTTTATTAACTTCTTTATTGAGCCTTATCAATTTGACCGATGGTGAGGACTTGCCTATCTGGAGACTGCACCCGAGGGGAAACTTCTCTGTGCACTCGATGAAGAAATCTTTATCCCAGGTTCCCGAGGCAAATGCTTACAATTATGCGGATGCAATATGGAAAGGAAAATTTCCCAAAAAGATCAAATTTTTCTTATGGGAATTGTCACATGGGGCTATATTAACTCATGATAATCTGCAAAGGCGCCTCCCCCACTGTACCTTCTCACTACAGTGGTGTGTAATGTGTAGAAATGGAGCTGAAACACCTAATCATTTATTTCTCACATGCCCTTTTGCTAACACCTTCTGGAACTTCATCAGAATGATTTTTGTTGGCATTTGATCCTTCCCAAAGATAACCAATCCCTTATTATATATGTTATTTTGGGCCACCCTTTTCATCATGAAAAGAAATTACTATCAGAGCATTTTATTAGAGCATTCTACTGGACGCTATGGAACAAACGAAACAAGAGGATTTTTCAGGATTCATCAACAACATATAGCCGTTTTTTTGGTGTAAACTTGACCCACTTTTATTATTATAGCTTTGATTGTCTTATTAATCATTGGAGAGCTATCATATGATCTCTGAATTTAATATTTTGTAATAGACTATATATTATATTGTGATTTCAATATCAATGAAAGGTTTCTTATCCAAAAAAAGTTATTTAGTTAGATTAGAGTAGTTGTGAAGATTGAACTATAAAAGGACAGAATGTTATTTAGGAATTTTATCTATTGAATTGAAATCTTGAACCTTTGTAAGGTTGTACAGAAAAGCAAAATTAGCAGTGTGGTGGTTTGATTGATAACCATATTACTGTATCATTATGTTCTTTTTCTTGGAAAAGATTCCACAGGCAACATCTTCCAAGATTATTTTAGTATGAATCAGTAAGAATATCCAGAATGAGTTTAAGTTTTAGCCCATATTCAGAGAGATTAAACTATTTGAAGCATACACAAATTCTAACTTTTTAAAAAATGCATCTTGTGTATTAAATACACTTTCATCAGGTTTCAAAAAAAACAAAAAACACTTTCATCATCTTTTTTCTACTTAAATTTTTAATAATTATTTGCATTGATATATGTTTAATTGATCTTTTTTATTTAATGTATTCAATGAATTGTTATATGTATCCCCTTAAATATACCTTTAAACATTTTAAAGTCCTGATTTTCTTTTAACCTAATTGACTCGTCAATAATTATGTGAGTTTTAACAAATGCATCTTCTGGATGCTTTACTGTTCATTCTATGGTGAAGATTTTGTCCCACAATCCGGAAAAGCAACCTTTTAATCTCTATGAGACTATCTGGAAAGGAAA
>JBBMKA010000002.1:518986-542020 GCA_037833695.1 Sechiopsis laciniata
TAAACGGTGGGGCAAACACGGGTTGGGTTATTATAACCAACCCGGTCGTTTACGTAAACGGTGCCCCAAACATACCCATAGTTTCAATCTAGATTCGTCTAACGAAATAAAATGGAAATTTATCGTGAATAAAAAAAAATATAAGGTCAAAATTTCAGAAAAAATTCAAATTAAGCTAACAAATTCCTTCAATCAAATTAAATGGATAGTTTCAACCAAGTCCTATTTAATTAAATAAAATTAATAACTTCAATCAAATTAAATAGATTAAAAACAATCCAAATAAAATTAATTTAAAATACTTTATTCGGTATGAAATACTTTTAAAAATATATTATAATTAAAATAGTCTACAACAAATTTTCAAAAGAAATTGTAGTAGTTTTTTTAAGTTTTAGTTTTTTTTTTAGAATGAGTTTTTTTTAGTTCTATCTAATGTGAAAGTAGTAGTTGTTTTTTTTTTATCGTGTAAATTTGTAAGCATTTCTAACCTTTTTTATTTTTAGGATAATCCATTCTATCCTATAAATTTTTATATTAAGATATATGTAATAAAATAATTTTAAGTATATATGGTCACCATAAATTAAACTTATAATTTTTTTGTTATTATATAATGTATTTTGACTAGTAAGCTAATCTATAATGGTTAGTAATTGACATATCTATTAAGTATAATCAAATGAATAATCATAGGTATAGTTGGAGCACATATTAAAAGGGTAAATTATATCTATGGCTTCTCAACTTAAAAGGTTTGTTTTGAAGAATTATTGAATGAGGTTGCTTATATGAGGCTTGTGCTTGTTTGAACATAAATAATAGTTCAATTAACATAAGTGTGTATTTATGACTAATATGTCTATATTTACTTTTGGTTATTGAACTAAAAAAATCTTTTGTTTTTATTTTTACAGGAAAAAACATCTTTTATTAATTATAATATAAATACTAATTATTTCATAGTTTCTCTCTAGTATAATATATAAAATTGTTAGTAAATTTTTCAATAAACAAAAAAAAAAATGTCAATACATTGTGTTGACTCCCTCCAATAATGTTTTGTCTTATATTTTTTTTACATAATTTTTTTGTCTATGTGCTCCTTAAACTTAAAAACGTCTTTAGTAAATTTCTAAAAATATCTAGTATACAACATTTTAAATTCAGCCTAATTTAAAATTCGAATGGATAATCAACTAGTTACCATAAATTTGTAAACATTTAAAATGTTACATACTAGATATTTTTAATGTAAGAAGTTTATTATTATTATTATTATTAAAATGTAAGATTTTAATGTTGTAAGAATATATCTTGAAGGCCAAGAGATGAGGAAGAAGGTTTTTTTTTTTTTTTTTTTTTTTTTTTTTTTTTTTTTTTTTGTACATGCACTTTGTGGGAAATGTCCAAAAAAATTGGCAAACAACATGATGCCTAAGGAAGGAAAATGCTCCCTCATCTTTTTTTGATAATCCATTATTTTCCAAATGCTTACCCTTTTGTTGGACAAATGGCATATGAATGTTTGGCACAAACCCTTCCCTCCTTTAAGGTCCTTTTCAACCATGATTTTTTTGTTATAAAAGTTGTCACAATTACACCCCATTGTCTCCCTTGTCCTTTTTTTTCCCCTCTTCTAAAGGAGTTCATCTTTTGCATTAATTGAAATGATTATATTACTCTTTTTTGTTATGGTTATTGTGTGTGTGGGGAGATCTTGAATTCTGAGAGTTTGTATTTATCATAATGTATCTTTTTTAGACCAAAGGTGAGATAGCTAAGAGAAAAATAATACAATTTTGAGACTTTATAAACTAAGGTTTTTTGTTTTAATTTTTGATTTAGTTGTGTTCAAATCATTCTTGTGATTTATCTTTAAAACACAAAAACAAATTACTAAGTAGAAATGTTTTAGAAAATATATATATATAGTCAATTTTAAGTAGTTTCATTTTATTAAACAGTAAATTTGAATTTTTTTTTTTTTTTTTTTGGCAACTGAATAAATCACCAAAAATCTCAAATAACAAAAATTTTCAAACCTAACTACAAAATGAAATAAGTAAAAACACTCATTACAAATTTACAGCTAGGAAGCAAAATTACGAACAAAGTTATTTACATAAATACATTGGTTGTTAAATTTCAAAGACAATACTCTATAAATTGAGATGATTAGATATAATTATTATAATTCATTAACAACGACATTAAACAATAATAATAATAATAAATTGCTAAAATTTAGGGGTAAAACTTAGAAGCCATGCAAAAATCATGATGAGTGTCATTTGAGCATGAAAGTGCTCCAAAGTTAATGTGTGAGCATTAGAGAATTACATTTAAAATTTTTTTATTTTTTTTATTTTTGCTTTTTTTTAATACAGATTTTTTTTTTTTTTTTTTTTGCTAAATGTCCTTATAACATGCTTATTTCAACAATGTTTCCTGCACCACACCAGCAAGACATCATTTTAAGAATCCCATGATGTTTGTTTTAATAGTGGGTGATATTGGGATTATTGCCATTGTTTTCTTTTTTCTTTTATTTTTTTTTAAATTTATCTTCCATATTTATTTCATTTTTTCTATATATACTTTTAAAATCTATCTAGAAATTAAGTTTGGTTTCAATTTTTCTTTTTAAAAAATATTTTCTATTGTTTTTCCTTTCATAAAGTGTAAGTTTATTATGTCATTGTATTTTTCCATGAATAAGTTTAATTGTAAAGTTTCTTATTATCTTCAAAATATGAGATTTGGAATGAGCATAGGTGTTCTCGTGTGTGACATAGTGGGAAAAAATCCATTCATAATTTTTTAGAGCTTACAAAATTTGTCAAATTTAAAATTAATTACAAATATAATCATTATCATTTCTCAATTTTCTTTAAAAAATATGTATGGTATTTTAAGCTTCTCTATTGGTTCCTACTCGCGGGGAGTGATTATAGGAAAAAATAAAATCTACTTATTTTTCATTAAGAAAAACAAAAAATACAAAAACAATGTTGAGAAAGGAAATGCCTATGTTAAGAGAAAGGAAGAGAGAAAAACCCTATATGGTTGTTATGATAGGAACACTTGAAATTTCAATTTAGTATATTAGTCTTTTAAGCTTACGAATTTGCTGTACTTAAATTCTATAGGGGTTGGTAATATATTGACAGATGTATAAATAATTATGTAATATAAAAGAGTATTTAAATCACTACAGTCAGAACCAAACAAGAGCGAACCAAAAAAAAAAATCAAAATTAAAAAATCAACAAGCTCTATTGGCATATATCATGTAGAACCTAATATCCAAGCTAGAGATTATAAGTTTGGGTCCCAAATCTATAAATATTTTTGTTTTGTATTTTTTTTCTTTTTGAATTTGAACTCATAATTTCCTGGTCATTGGATATACATTAATACCGTTGAGTTATTGTTTTTCTTTACCAGTATGTCATAGATTTATTTTAGTAATAAATTTGTAACTCAACATATTCTAGTACAAATTATTTAATAAAAACTTTATACTAATAACATTTTTTGTTCATCCATCTACGAAACAAAACGCTTAAATGCTGAATGGGTCAGTGGCGCAATAGTTTCATTGTTTGGTTGTAAATCAGTTCAACACCAGCGTCACAGATTCAAGCCTGAAAATCGGTGTTTATCTCCCCTCTCCCAATAGTCAAAAGAAAAAAAAAACAAACAAACAAAACGCTTAAATTAACCAAAGAAAAAGACAAAGTAATACCCTTATATTAACAAAGTATTCGAAATCAAAATACATTTAAAATTTGTGTTGAAGAAATAATGAAAATTTACCACAGTGATTTTGATCCTTCTATAAAGAAAAAAAAATAACAAATATGAACATTTGGCACCGATTTACGTACTAAAATAAAATACAAAAAGTTTAGAGATAAAACGAAATAAATACGCTAGATATTGAACAAACAAAGTTGTCCCACATAGCTATGATAAGAAAAAAATATTGTGTATATAAGGCGGAGACAACACCTTTATTGATATGAGATCCTTTGAAAATAATATAATATCCATGTGGAAATTTGTAGTTGTTTGTTGTCTCTAACTCGAGATAAAATATCGAAACAATATCATTTTAATAATGTATGTATAATAAAACACAAATAAACAAAGAAACGAAATGATCACAAAGATCAGTGATGAAAATCTAATACAATCAATTGCGCCTAAAATGTTTTGCTTTTTACTAAAAAAGATTCAATTTGTCCAAAGCGATTTCAGTGAGTTTATCTCAGCATTCCTTAGCAATATAATTCAGCATTAATCATATCATTATCTTTTTTAATGGATTATTTTATTGTTTGAAAGGAAAAGCGATGGATTAATTATTTCTTGTAGCATGATTTAATAGGCAAATTATTTCCTCAACTTTGATTTTAGTCAAATTTTTGTTTGAGATGTCATATGTATTTGAATTATTATATTACAAAAGAAAAAAGATATGGTAAAGTTCTTACAAACATTGAAAGTGTTAAATTTATGGTTAAGTCATAAGTCTCTATGAACTGTTATGTTTCTTGAATTTTCAAAAAAAAAAAAAAAAAAAAAAAAAAAATCACATTGATTCCTGACACATTCAACATTTTTTTTTAAATCAACTAGCTTATTCGATATTAAATTATTTTTTTATTTAATAAGACATAACTTTTAATTTACTATGCAACAAGTTTTTGAGTTTTTAAAAATGTTGAATAGGTTAAAAACTTAATTATACACACAAAATTGAAAGCTACATATTAGACTACAAAATTAAAAATATAAAGATTTTGTAGATACTTATATATTAATGTGTCGTATCAAATTTGAAAAGAATAAGTCAAAATAAACATAATTCAACTAATATGGTATGTGGTTGGAGTTCTTCAACCTCTATATTATGATTTAAACTTTAAATAATTTTATAATTATTAATTAGATTATACAAGATGGACTAAAAGTACATTTATGTTACCCATTATTAAAGTTTTTTAATTATTTATACAAATATTTTAAACATTTTCATATGGGTGGCTTGAGGGCTACTATATATACAATATACATATATCATCGTATCAAATATTAATTTAATTAAATATTTTTTTTTTAGTTCAACAATAATGGATGAAGAGTGAATTTGAATTAATGATCTATTAATCATAGTTAACATGCATTTTTATGTCATAATTTTTTTTTAAGAGTGATGTAGTACAATGGTTTTCTTTGGGGGTGACAAACGAAGAGAAAGGGTCAATGTCTACGACTAGAAGTTTAGGTTTTTGGTCTAAAAACGAATTTGGAAAATTTTATTAAGACAAAAAATCATTGATATAGCACAATAGTAACTTCTTTTATTTTTTCTTAAGATTTTGTCTTTAATGCCGAAAAGACTAAAAAAATAACTTGAAAATGTTTATTTATTCATTTCATTTGACCAAATATCATAGCTTTTCCTCAAATTAGAAATATTTCTCCATGATTTTATGTTGTCGTATGTGATATATAGAAAAAGAAGTAAAGAAATAAGCATAGATAAAAGAAACTAAAAGAAAATGAATAAAAAATAAGGCAATGAATACAAAGAGACAAATGAGAATGATTTTATATCTCTTTTTAAAAACGATTTTACATCTCTCTCTCTCTCTCTCTTTTTTATAACATTTTATATCTCTTTAGTTTGCTCTACAGTAAAACAGGTCAAATTATCGTTTTTTGTAATTCAATTACAGTTCTTAATTTAGAATTTTGATTTCATAATTTTGTTAGTAGGGATAATTAAAATTACTTGAGTCTCCTATTAAAAAAATGCATAATAGTTTGGCACAACACCATCATTAAAAAAGATGCACCAAATAAAATGATATATAACAAAATTCATAATATATATTATTTTAAATAGAGGCTAGGTTGAGAGCACACGCCACTTTATTTAATTTTTAGTTTAATAATCACGACATTTTATTGTATAAGTGATATATTTGGGTTAAACAATCAGTAATCATTTATCCGATAATTAAATACACTTGAAGATGAAATGAAGTTGTATTATGAAAAATAAAATACAAAATTCTTCCCTTTTTTTTTTAAAGTTATTCAAAAAAATACGCATCAACTTTAAGATTGAAATATTAGAAGCTCTATTATATTATGGAGAAGCATTTTGTTGAATATACATACACACACGTGTATGTATCTATATATATATATATATATATATATATAATAAAAGTAGATGGCAAGAAAAAACCTACTCATTCGCACAAACAAAAGACAACAATAGGCGAATAGAAGAAAATTTCGATAACAATTTTAAAAGGTAGGCTTTTTTGAAGACTAGCTCATTCCACTCGGAATAATGTATTGAGCATTCATCTATTCACCTTATTTAAGAAGAAAAAAACGAAGCAAAACATACTTGAAAGAGTTTAAAAGAAAGAAATGTGTCAAAACAATATTACATATAAAAAAATATAATATAAATTCCAAAATTGCCCCTCCTCTCAAAGAAGTTAGGGAAACCAACATCATAGCTAATAGATTTTATAGCTTAGCTTTTTACAAACATGTAATCTACAAGATGAGTCCTTAGTCTACAAAGTAATGAGTGATAACTTTGATCTCTCAAAATGTCATTCAATCAATATTGATTGGCGTCAAAATGGAACGCCCATTTGAAGATCAAACTTGTATAATGCATATATGTGACATTAGTGGCCACTATCTCAAATAATAATTTATACCCCTCCTTACTATATGAATGTACATTAATTCCTCTTTTTAATCCCTTCTTATCATTATTTACTTTTTTACAATGTGAAAGATACAAAAAGAACAGCGTTTGAGTTGAAACTTAAAAATATTCGATGAACATAATCCAATTTTTCTCCATTAAATATAAAAGAAAGAAACCATAAAAATGCATCGATTTTTTACTTAATGATTTAAAATCTTACCTTTTGTCTCATTGAATAGTTTGTCATTAACTACCCTTGAAATTCAAGAGTTATCATCAAATTTTCAAGTTGAATTATAATAATATGCAGTTTCAGACAACACCTTTTCTCCATAGAAAAGGAATAGAGGAAAAGATCAAGTTTAATTTAAATTATGTATCAAATATAATTTAAGGTTAAAAAAAAAAAAAAGGTCAAATTTGTTGGTGTTTTTTATTTTTTTCTAAAAGAAAATTATTCGATTAAGTATGAATTATGTTTATTTTGAATTTAGACTTATTCCTCATAAATTATGTTCTTTTGAAGGCAGATTATAATTTTAAGGTACACCGTTTTTTTTTTTTGAGATTGTAAATTTTTATTGTGTACTGTATTTGTAATTTTTTGAGTTAAAATATCGCTTTTGTCTTTATTAGGTGGAGTTTGTTTATTAGAATTTCAGTTTATGTGTATTTTTAATCAAATTTAAAAGTGATCTCATTCCATTTAAAAAAAAAATGATCTCATTAAGTTAATTTTAATTGAAATTAATTTAATAATATATTTTTAATACAAAAAGACAGTAGGTGTATATATCTAATTAAATTATTAAGGGAAAATAAATCAAGATTAATATTTTTAACCAAAAGAACATGTATGAGACAATGTTAAGATTAGTTGAAGCATAAGATTAAAATTAGATATTTAAAAGTACAAAAACAAAAATAATATTTTAATAATTATTATTATTATTTTGTCTTGTACTCGTAATAATTTCAAATCTGATAACCTTTTCAAACATTCTTCATTAGTGTTTTTCTAAAAGTAAATTGTAATCAGATTAAAGTAAAGAAATCTCAAAGGGAAAATTGGTACAAGCACAACTAATGTTGCTTGGTAAAGCGAAAAAAGGGAAGGAGGACAATTCTCCATGAGCACAAAACTTTCAAAAGATATCTCAACTAATTTAGCCAAAGCAAAGGTTAGTTCATCAGATTCCCTTTTATACCAAATAAAGGATACATTGTGAAAGCTCATAGTAAGAAGTTTAATCTCGCCAATCATACTTTCTAACTCCATCCTACAAGATAATTGATTATTTAGTAATTAATGATTTCAAAAAAAAAAAAAGACTAGGTGAGTGAATCACATTCTACCTAAAAATCATCGAAATTTATATCCGTATCTGTAATTAATCAAACAATTTCCTTCCTTTGTGTTATTAATTTTGATTAAAGTAATTATTATAGATTGACTAGTCGTTAAAGAAGATATTAAGACCCTAAGAAGATATATTCAAGTTAGAAGTTTGATAATAAAATATTATGGAGATTTGACAATAAATTAATACCAATGCTCCACAATATTAAAATATATGTAAAAAATCCGTCATCAACTAAAATTAGACAACTACAAAAAAATATGCAGTTTTACCTCCTACTTTTTTACAAAAAATAAAAAATAAAATAAATCAAAGCAGCCATTGTTTGTTATCATAAATTAATTTTTATAGTTTTTTTTTTTTTTCATTTGTTCATAAGTATGTCAACTCACAAAAAAAATATAAAATAAAAACAAACCATTGGTGGCCCCAACAAATCTAAGTTGTTAGAGAATCCAATGATAAAAAAAATATCACATATATTTTAATGAAGAAGATTAATTAATTAACAAACCTACAACAGCACTAATGAAATCCAATTCATTCAACATTGTTCATGATTGTTTTGTTTGATTTAGTGTTTATAAGCGATGTAGATTTAGCAATCAACATATAAGGAGAAAACAAAACACATTCCCAACAAGTAATTACTATATTTATATATCACTTTAATATTGGCCTTTGTTATTATTGTTTTTCTTACCAAAAAAAAACAAAAAGTAAGAGTATAGATTGAGATAGATTGTTAAACATGTGTTTAAAAAATTGTTTACTCGTTTAAGAAGTGAAAGGGTTGAATTCATCCGCTTGAATAGAAGCAAATATTAAAACAATAAAATAAATATCGTAATTATTTAATTTCTAAAAATTTGATTGTTTTCTCCCTTTTCTATAATAGTTTATATCTTTTTTTAAAGCTTGAATAGAATTTCAAAATCAAGAACAAACTTTCTTTTTCTAGAAGTTTTTTTTTTTTTTCAGAATTTAACCCATTTAAAAAACATTGAGAACAAACAAAAAGATTCCTTGATTTTATATATATATATATATATAGAGTATAAAATTTAATTTTCAAAAACTAAAAGTTAAATAGTCAATAAATCGATCATATTTGTCAAAAAGAACAGAGTTTCAATAACATCTTGCATACTACTTAAAAAAACAAACAAATAACCTCGAGATAGATATTGTGGTTTTTTTTATAATCTAAATATTATTATAACTCTAATAAAGCAAGGAAATAAACAAGATAATATAGGTTATGATATTTAAAAATGATATAACAAATAAATAAGTCCAAAAATGATTAATTTAAGAAGGTAAGATATTTGAAAAGCTTGCCAGATAACAATAGACATAACAAAAACTTGCATGATGCAATAAAAAGATTCTAATTAAAAAAATTCTCTTTTTTTTTTTTTTTTTTTTGAAAATCATGTCATAAATTAGCCTCTTAAAATATTACATTATTTTTCCAACATGAAGCCAATGATAGGGAAGATGCTCCCTCCAAAAAACACGGCATTTCCTCATTATAGAGGTAGGATCCGTCCAACATAAGAAACTAGAAATTTTTTGCTTAACTAGAAAGTCGATTACACTATTGTAGAGCAAACTATAATTAAAATAATAATAATAATAAAACTTTCTCAATTTTGAGAATACCAGTCAAATGCTTAATATCAACAATAATATTGTTGAATTTTAAGAAATATGAACAGTTATCATCAATAGCTTTAGTTCCTTCTGAAACATCAAACTCTACCAGAACAGGGGTAAAAAAGGATTTTGAAACTTCTAAATCTAAGATAATCCATTTCTCAAAGCAACTCCTTCTAAAACTTTGACCGACATATTCTTATAATTCGAACTCAAACCAACAAGCTTAGCTCGACTCTTCCAATCACGAATCACTCATCTTGTGCCTCCTCCTCAAAGTTTGGCTTCAACAGAAGCATCCACATTCATCTTCCAAAACCTCTTGGGGGAGGGGCCTCACACTTTTTGACATCGATGGTCTTCTTTGAAAGATCCTTTCTCCTGGAATCAACAAACACCAAATTATAAGAATTAATAGCTTTTTCAATCATACACCTAAGATTATGGAACTTAGAAGTAGTAACTCCATTTAGAACTTGATTCCTAAAGTTTCATAAACACCACCTAACAATAGTGCATTTAAAAATGTTCATCTTTTGGATCTTATCACTTAAAACTTTCCATAAATCGATAACCTTGTTAGAGTTTTTGAAATACTCATTGAAGTTAGAAAACCAAGGGAAAATAGACTTCCAAATCCTGATAGAGACCGGAGTCCTTAAGAATATGCGGATTAGATTACGTACTCTTATTACAAAGGGGACAAAGTTCTAAGGCTAGAACTCCCCAAATTATGACCTAGATTTGTAAAGTACATCAATACATTACGATTTATTTTTATTGAGATAAAGTGAAGAAAAACTATATCCAAAATTCTTGTCAATGATCATTCATATACGCTTAGTATAATATGACTTGATTTGACAAGGCAAATTAACTATCATCCATGACTAATTGAGAAGGTTCGATAGTTTAGCTCATGAAAACATGTTTTACTATAACTTTCCCATTAATCGTTTCCTCAACATAAGATTTGGTCTACGATAACATAACATTTTTAATTTTCATAATCCATTTATTGAAATCTTTATTCATGCATATCTAGAATCTTTAACATTATCGTAAGAAAAATAAAATAAAGAATCTTTAACATTTTTGCCATTTAAAAAATCATATTTTATCTTCTTTTTAAATAGTGCCCATTCAATTAATGTTACTTTGATGCATCGTTTTCAAACCTATTCTATTGAAACTTTAGTAAACTTTACGAATATTTGTCATCATGTATCTCATTTGATTGTTAAGAGTTTTTTTTTTTTTTCAAAACACAATAGAGTTCTTTTCACCAACATTTCAAATGTCAATTAGATATTTAAGACTTAGTTTCTTACGATTCTCCTTTACAACAGAATGGTATAGGAGAAAGTGGTCTATCACTTGAAAATAATCAAAGTGCGCATAAATTGACTCATACACTAACAAATAAAAAAAAAACATTTCGTTCATTTTAGTCATATACTAAAGTTTTTGTCCAATATTTATAAATCATATTATATATATTTTCTAGCTATTATGTGATTCAATTTAAAGTTTGTCCTGTCAAAAGAAACATAACCTTAATAGCATCAATATACGACATAATAATCACGATATTACAAATTCAAATAAACCAAGGCATAAATGTTGTTGAATTAATATCTCAAAAAAAAAAAAAAAAAATCATGTTGAATTAAAAAAAAAAAACTTTCGTCATAAAATCTCGCGTAAAAGATATTCATTAAGAAAATTGAAATCTTAAAAGAGAAGAAGAAAGGTAAATGAAAACAAATCTATTTCAAATAGTAAAACATGCCAGGAATTGAATATTACATTCCACTTTACTTTTATCTTTCTTCTTCATTTAAGCTTGGCATCTAATTTATTAAAAAAAAAAAAAAAAAAAAAAAAAAAAGAAAAACAAAAAGTCTTCTTCCCCCCCAGACATTTGCCCTAGCAGTAGCTGGTTTTTCAACTTTCATCATCTTTCCGTTTCAATCCTCCGCCATTGCCGCTGATGCAAACTCCGATTCAAGCTCATCAACCGGCTAAATGGTTTCCAATACTGTTTCTTCCTCTCTTTCCAAACACAACCTTTCGTCTCCATTTACTCGATCGCCAACAACCCCATCTTCAATTCCCCGAAATTCGTCTCCAAAACCTACCAAATCCCCGCCCAAATTCACTTCATCACCGGCAAGGCTTCCGAAGTTTCTTCAGAGTTGCAAGAAAGGTACTGTTTCCGCATCAGAAGCTTTACATTTCTTTGATCTTATGATTCGTGCAAAACCACCCACCCCTGTTATGTCTTCATTCAATATTTTACTTACTGGACTTGTTAAGACTAAGCATTAGTTCTCTAGTTTTTCACCTATATTCTAGAATCACCTTAGCCGAGCTATTGCCTAATCACACCACCTTTAATATTTTGCTCAATTGCCTTTGTATTGTGAATCGGATTACTGAAGGTCTTGCGACTGTTGCTAAGATTATAATGACAGGTTATATTCCTAATATAGTCACTGTGTATGAATCAAAGGATTACCGAAGCCACACGGTTATTTGTTACAATGCAAAAGTTGGGTTGCAGTCCTAATGCAATCACTTATGGGACTATAATCAAAGGACTTTGTGAAACAGGTAATACTCGATGGAGCTAGACTACATGGCATTAGTTGTGAGCATGTTGTTGTGTGTTATAATATGATTATGAATGGTCTTTGTAAAGATGGACGAGAAGACAAGGCAGGGGAGCTTTTTGAGGAAATGAAAGCTCGTGGACTGCTTCCGGACGTGGTTTCTTATAGCACTCTTATTCATGGATTTGGTTATTTTAGAAAGTTGAAGGAGGCTAAATGTCTATTCATTGAGATGGTAGATCAAGGTGTTCGACCAAATCACATTTAATATGCTTTTGGACATGTTTTGTAAGGCAGGAAAGGTTACCAAGGCTAAGGAATTGTTGGAGACCATGATTCAAAGAGGTATTGTTCCTGATGCGTTTACTTATAATATATTGATAGATGGGTTCGGTTTGGTTGACGATCTGAAGAGTGCGAGAGAATTGTTTCTTAGTATGGCAAGTAAGGGGTGTGAACCTAATGTGATTAGCTATAGTATACTAATCAATGGCTATTGTAAAAATGGGACGGTGGAAGAAGCGATGAACCTTTACAAAGAAATGATTCAAGTGGGAATTAAGCCATCTGTGATAATGTATAATGCCTTGTTAGCGGGTCTTTTTCAGGCAGGCAAGGTTGATGATGCAAGGAAAATATTTGGTGCTATTACAAATCAAGGCCACTCACCAAATTCACGTACATTTAATATTCTTTTGGATGGGCTATGTAAGAACAATTGTTTGTTAGAAGCAATAGAATTTTTTAACAAGCTCTCAATCGATATGAAATTGAATGTCAAGATCTCTAGTTGTCTTATACATGGCCTATGTAAATCAGGAAAATTTGAAATGGCTTGGGAGCTTTTCGAAGAGTTGTCTCATAAAGGATTTGTTTCGGATGTCGTGACTTATAATATTTTGATCTATGGGTGTTGTAAAGAAAGACAAGTAGAAAAGGCAAATGATTTATTTCATAAAATGGAAGAAAATGTTTGTACTCGTGATGTAATAACTTATAATACACTCCTATGTGGTTTTCATGAAAACAATAACGAGAAGGAGTAATTGAACTTTTGCATAGGATGGTCCAGAAAAAAGTGGTGCCAGATGCTTCCACCTGCAGGTTTGTCTTAGACATACTTTCAAAAGACGAAGATTATCGAGAATTGTTTAACTTGCTTCCATCATTTCCGATCAAAGAGCGTTTAGGTTGATTACAATTCAAATATCTATAGACTAGTAAAGAATTATCTTTACCATGGCTTGTAGTTTTTGGTTATTATTTACCTTTGTGCAATAGTGTGTAGCTACGAAAGTTTTAAGTTGAGAATAACTTTGCCTCTCTATTCTTGCCTATTGTAAACTTTATTATGGGTACGTCTTATGCATCATTAATTGATGACTTCCGTATGATTCGTAGTTAATCTTTCTGATCTCATGCTTAACTTTTGAGGTTGTGAAGTTTGAAGTTTTTTTTTTTTTTTGAAATCGGGAAATTGGAACTTCGTTCCACTATACTTGGAGTATCTACGCCCGTCCCTAGGCCAAATACCGGAAGATATCGAAGAAATGAAGACACAGGACTTGTCTATAAATTAATGCCACTTGTAAATTTCAAATTGTAGAAACACATACAAAAAAAATCAGAAACGGAAACAAGAGAAACTTGAATTGAAAGTTTCTCATTTTTGAGCTAAATATTAGAAACGTTTCTTTTAATTTTGGGAACGAGAAACGGGAACAGTTACCAAATAAGTCTGTTTCTAAAAAAATAGAAACAGAAACGAGAAATAGAAAACGGGAACGTTATCAAACGGGCCCTAAGTGTCACATCAACATTACAATTTGACCTTAGACATTTAGTAGTTATGAGACATTCCATTCCAAAATAAACTTTGCAAACAGGCAAAAACAGGGAGGTAGAAGTCAAAGCAAGTTTATCAACCATAATGTTTCCAAAGAACTAAAAATATATATCTTTCGAGAAACTTTACTCAAAATTTAGGAAATAAAAAAGTATTTTTTTTCTACAAATATATATGCCAAATTTCAAATTCAAATTAGAATAAAAAATAAAAAATAGAAAGGAAAAAAAAAAAAACCTTTTTAGTTCATACCTTTTAGTTGGCGTTTCATTTTGATCTCTATGTTTCAAAATCGAACACTTTCATCATTGACATTTTAATAACACTCAATTTTAGTCTTTGAGATAACGGAACCGTTTGTGAGATAACAAAATAACTAGGAGAATAATTAAATTAATTTTATAATATAATAGATTGATGATATAGTTATTATGGTGCTTACATGTATTTTATTTCTAAAAAATAATTAAAATGAAAACTCAAAAAACACATTAAAAACTTTTTAATGTTTATATATATATATATATATAAAGATGGCAAAGAAATAATAATAATAATAAAAAAATCAAAAAATCAAATAAAATTACGTATCATCTTTTCCATCCATTTTACCTCTTCGTCATGGTCGTTAAAGTTTTTTCTAAAAAAACAGTATGGAATTTTTCCAATTGGGATTGAACAACACACTCGAATTCAGCTTGGATTTCCATCCCATAAAGCCCACATCCATCGCTCATGAAGAATTCCCTCTCCATAAAATTCAGAGAAAAAAATGGAAACCCCCAGATGAAGAATTCCCTCCCTCATTCATCCTCTTCTACATCTTCCATTTCATTAAATTCTAAGGTCTTGTTTGATAATCATTTAATTCTTACGATGCATTCCATCTTTCCTATAATATATCAATCTTTCTTTAAAAAAGTATGTAAATGCTAACTACATTTCAAAAACAAAACAAACTTTTGGATATTTAGTTTTTAAAAATAGACCAATACTTAGGTAAGAGTGGGTAAATATTTCCCCATCTTTAAAATCACATTTTTTTACTTTTTTGTATTTCTCTCCCTACTCTAAATCCTAAGCCGCAATGGCCACTACGTCACCGCCTCCAAAATCTAGCCATAACATAATCGTAACAGTATGCCTATTCACCTTGACCCTCAATTGGCCCAACAAGAACGAGTTGAAATAGATTTTAATTCATAATTTAGTCGTGCTCTGTTTTTTAAGATTTTGTGAAATAGAAGAAGATAGATAGTTAATTTTATTAATTTTTATTATTATTCTTTGCCGCTTTTGTTTACAACTAAAAACATTAAAGAGTGGGTAACGTGTTTTTTGAGTTTCCATTTTAATTGTTTTTTTCAGAAATAAAATCCATGTAAACAGTAACATTATAATAACCACATCATCAATCAATTGTATATTAAAACTAATTTAATCATTGTCATAGTCAACATTTTGTTATTTCACTAACGATTACGTTATTTCAATAACTAAAATTGAACATTATTAAAATATTTGGTTATAAAACATAAAGACCAAAATATAACTCCAATCAAAAAGTAAGGACGAAAAAGGTATTTTTCTCTAAAAAATAATAGCCTTGCACAAATTCAAAATCGAGACATCAAAACTGGGTAGGCTATATGTGCCGTTGGTCAATATGGCAAAGTACCAATTTGTCATCAGATTTTAGAAAAAGGAAACAAAATAGAAGAAACGTTTTTTTTCTTTTTTGTAATTTATAATAGGGTAAAATACCATTTCAGTCCCTGAACTATTATGTAAGTTCTATTTTGGTCCCTGAACTTTCAAAAGTTTAATTTTAGTCTTTGAACTATCATTTTTGTTTCACTTTGGTCCCTAATATTTTAGATGTCCAATTTTAGTCTTTGAACTATCTGAAAAGTTTAAAAATAATGCTTGAGTTAAAAATAAAACTTAACTTAAAATGGATGGTGTGGCAAAAAAAAAAAAAAAAAAAATTGTTACTATCTTCTTTCCTTTCACACCTCTCTCAAGACCTGTAGTTAAAGAGGAAAAAAAAAATAGAGCCTTAATGTCTTTTCTTATTATATTGCTCTCTCCTTCTTTTCAAACTCAATCTAAATTTTTGTACTTGTACTTTGATGTATTCATCAAAATTTGGCGCAATTTTGTAATGGGTTCTTTTTTTATTTTGTGTAGATCGGCTCATATGGGGGAGGTTATCTCCACAATTCCAAGTTCATATTCTTTCCCAACCTATAGTTCACTACGAACATGCTTGTTATTTCCTTTTCCATTGCTCCTCATAATGAGATTGCCTTTGTTGCTACTCCACCGATTTTACTATTCATACCTCAAAAGTTGAGAGGAAATCAAAAGAACAAAAGGGATCCATTACTTTCCTCGTGCCAAAATTTGCTCATTTGATGTGGAAGGATAAAATACGAGGAAAAAATAAAATAAAAAGCAATTTTGACCCAAATTTGGCATGCTGATTTTTTTTAAAAAAATCTAGTCTAGTGAGATATGAAACTAAAGATCAAGTTTGGGAAGGAGAGAGCAATAGAATAAGAAAAGACATTAAGGCTTCTTTTTTTTAACTGCAGGTCTTGAAAGAGATGTGAAAGTGAAGAAGATAATAATTTTTTATTTTATTTTATTTTTTTGCCACATCATCCATTTTAACTAGGGTTAAGTTTTATTTTTAACTTAAAGACTATTTTAAAACTTTTTAGATAGTTCAAGAACTAAAATTGAACATTTGAAACTTCAGAGACTAAAGTAGAACAAAAATGATAGTTAAGGACTAAAATTGGACTCTTGAAAATTTAGGAACCAAAATAAAACTTACATAATAGTTCAGAAACCGAAATGGTATTTTACCCTTTATAATATTTTAGCCTAATTTTAGAAATATTATTTTTAAAATAAATTTAAAAAATAAAAAACGAAAATAGTTATCAACCCAACACTATTTTTTTTGAAAAAAGGGTTTAAGCCCGTCTCTAAGCCAGGCACCTGAAGACATCAAAAAGATACAGGAAGTGCCTACAGATTAATGTCACAGGTAAGTTTCGAACCTCGGACCTTAAGGTGAACATACCTTCAAAACTCAAATTTTCAATTACTGTGCCACCCTTTGGGGACAACCCAACACTATTCTAAAAACATGAAAAATAGAAACAAGAAATTGAAAATGAAACCATTTCAAACGGGACTAAATTATCTCACTTTTTAAAGAGTCGCCTATTTACCTTAATCACTCATTTGAGATTCTTTTTGTCACCCACCATAGTGAATGACAGGGGTGTCATTAGTTAAGTTAGGTTCAATTTGAATACAAAATCGAAACCGAGCTGCCCAAATATATGGGAAAATGAAAAAAACCATAGTTCCTTAAAGATAATTGAATTAAAATCAACATCCACGCTTTTGGACAGGAAATGTTGGAAGCAAGTCAAGAAAACCGCGATAATTGTCATCTTTGGAAAGCATATCAAAGACTAAAGAGCAACTGCAAGCATCTGGCATCACATTTCTCTGAACCATCCTATTCAAAAGTTCAACTACTTCCTCTCGTTTACCACTTTCACAAAAACTATGTAGGAGTGCATAATAAGTAAATACATTAGGAGTACAACCACTTTCTTCCATCTTTTGAAACAAATCCTTTACCTTTTCTAATTGTCCTCCTTTACAACACCCATTGATCAAAATACTATAAGTGTCAACATCCGAAAGAAGCCCTCTATGAGACAATTTGTCGAAAAGTTCCAAAGCAATTTTAAGTTTTTCTGCTTTACATAGACCATCAATAACACAATTAAAGATAACAATGTCCAATTTCATATTGATTGAGAGCTCAATAAAAGGTTCAACGGCTTCTAACAAACAATCATTCTTACATAGCCCATCCAAGAAAATACTTAATATACTTGATGTCGGTGACTGACCATGATCTTTAATGACACCAAATATTTTCCTTGCATCATCAACCTTCCCAGCCTGAAAAAGGCCTGACAGCAAGGCACCATATGTTATCATAGATGACCTAATTCCCACTTGAATCAATTCTTTGTAAAGGTTCATAGCCTCTTCTACCTTCCAATTTTTACAATAGCCATTGATAAGCACATTGTAACTAACCACATCAAGCTCCCACACCTTACTCGCCATACTAACAAACAATTCTCTCGCACTCTTCAAATCCCCAACCAAACAGAATCCATCCATCAATGTATTATAAGTGACCAAACTAGGAACATTACCTCGTTGAATCATGATATCTAGCAATTCCTTAGCCTTGGTAACCTTTCCACCCTTGCAAAGCATACCCAAAAGCATATTAAATTTGACCACATCTGGTTGAACACCTTGATCTATCATCTCAATGAATAGATGTTTAGCCTCTTCCAACTTTTCAGCATAACCAAATCCATGGATGAGAGAACTATAAGAAACCACATCAGGAAGCACTCATTGAGCTTTCATTTCCTCAAAAAGTTCCAACGCCTTATCTTCTTGTCCATCTTTACAAAAACCATCTATAATGGTATTATAAATGATAACATTAGGCTTACAACTAATGCCATATCGTCCAGCTCCATCGAGCATTTCCTTATGCAACTTAAGTGCAATGTTAGTATGACCAGTTTGACAAAGACCTTTAATTAAAGTCCCATAAGTGATTTCATCAAGCGTGCAACCCAAGTTTTGGAGATTCATAAATAATCGTGTGGCTTCACTGATCCTTCGTTTCATACACAGCCCCTTAATCATGGATGTATATGTGAGTAAATTGGGACTATAACCTCTCCTCATAATCTTAGCCACGGCTGCAAGAGCTTCAGTAACCCGATTCACAATATTGAATGAAAAGATGGGAGGGGTGGGTTTTGCAGAAATCATAAGATCAAAAAAGTGTAATGCTTGTGATGGGGAAATAGTACCGTTCTTGCAATTCTTGAGGAACGTCGGAAGCTGCGAAGTCCCTGAAGTTGAATTTTTCGGAGAAATTCGTGTTGATGCAGTACATTTGGCAAGTTTGGGATTTGAAGATGAGATTCTTTGCGATTGAGTAAATAGAAACGTTGATAGCTTGCGTTTGGAAAGAGAGGAAGAAACAGTATTGGAAACCATTTAGAGAATTGAAAGAATTACCTGATAATGAGAGTTTGAATCAGCTCCGCAATGGAGAGTTTGAAACGAATATTGCAGGAGCTGAAATAGCCCTAACGGCTCTTCCGGGATCGAGAGAAATGAAGTGTTGCAGCACCATGAATGTTCTAGGGCAAATCTTTAGCTGCGAACACAATTTGTTTTTTATTTTTTATTTATTATGATGGGAAAATTCCCCCAAACAAAATGAAAATGTATTCTCTCCTTAATTTTATATGAATACATTTTTTGTTTTTTTAATATATATATATATATATATATATATATAAAAGGTTTAAATGTTAAAAAAATAATTTAATAGATTGAATTGAGTTTAAAATAGTTTTTGGATGGATTGATTTTAAATTAATGAATTTTTTGTAGATTGGATTGGGTCGTCATCTATTTTTGTTAGTTTTAGTATTATTACTTGTGGTTGACTTTTGATAGGATATTTTGGATATTTAATATTTATATTTATTTCATTACATTGATATGATATGATAATTGTTGAATATTATATATTTTAGAGAATATGAGGTTCCACCTCAAAACCAATTGTCAATGAGAGGAGAAACTCATATTTCTTTTATATTGTCATGAAGTCTCCACTCTTTCAGATGTGGAATCCTAAACATTATATTTTGTTCATATGTAGTGTATGACTAATTTGATGAAAAATATTTATATTTTGCAATGTATTGATGAATTCGATAACTCAATTCAACCCAACCACAAAATATAAGAGTTTGTTTGATTGAATTGTCTTTTTAATTGGGTAGGAAAAATGACCAACCGAACTTTTAGGTTGTGCCAAAAATTTTCCTCAATCCACTCTTGAGTTTTTTTATTTGAGTGCTCATCTTGCATAATTTTTTTAATTTGGGGATAAGGTTTTATGTTATATATATTTTTTCCATTGAGAGAGATTTGAGAAGATGATGACAATTTTTATTTATTTATTTATTTTTTTTTGCCATTTCATCAATTTTTTTACCATAGTTTAAGTTTTTGTTAACTTAATAACTAATTTTAAAATTTTTAGAAAGTTCAAAAATTAAAATTGAACATTTGAAAGTTTAGGGACCAACATGAAACTAAAATGATAATCAATAATTAAAATTAGACTTTTAAAAGTTCAAGGATCAAATAAAACTTTCATAATAATTCAAAACAAAAATGATATATTATTTTTTTTATATAACAAAATATATATTTGTTCAATTTAACGACCAAATAATTAAAAAAAGAAAAAGAAAAAATATATATGAGATTCACCTAAATTTTGAAACTCATATTTGTACTTCAAGTGAATTTCAAAATTTGAGTGATGTCAAGACATTAAATTGACTGTGAAACATTTGCCCTAAGCAGTAGCAGTGGGTATTTCCCCTTTTCTCCCTTCTCAGATATACGAGCAGCTCCTTCTTCAACTCTTCATCTTTCACATTTCCCCCGCCATTGTCGAGCTGATCCAAACTCACATTATCAGCTAATTCTTTCGATTTAAAATGGTTTCCAATACTGTTTCCTCTGCTGTTTCTTCCACTCTTTCCAAACGCAACCTCTCGTCGTCTCTAATTACTCATTCCCCAACGATCACATCTTCAAATCCCCCAAATTCTTCGTCTCCAAATCCCCCTACCAAATTGACCTCAACTACAGCAATTTCTCCGACAAATTCAACAGAACGGCTTCAGATGTTCCTCCACAATTGCAAGAGAGGTAATGTTTCCTCACCGGAAGCTTTACATTTCTTTGATCTTATGATTTCTGCAAAACCCACCCCTCCCATGTCTTCCTTCAATATCTTACTTACTGGACTTGCTAAGGCTAGGCATTATTCTCATGTTTTTCACCTGTATTCTAGAATGAACTTAGCCGGGCTATTGCCTGATAACATCACTCTTAATATTTTGCTCAATTGCCTTTCTAATACGAAGCGGGTTCGCGAAGCTCTTGCCGCCCTGGCAGGGATTATGAGGAGAGGTTACGTTCCTGATATAATGACATATACGTCCTTGATCAAAGGGTTGTGTATGGAACACAAGATTAGTGAAGCCACCCTGTTATTTATGAGAATGCCAAAATTGGGTTGTAGGCCAGATGTGATCACTTTTGGGTCTTTAATCAAGGGCCTCTGTCTCACAGGTAATACTAACAGTGCACTTAAGTTGCATGAGGAAATGCTCGATGGAGCTGGACGATATGGCATTAGTTGTAAGCCTGATGTGATTTGTTATAGTACCATTATAGATGGTCTCTGTAAGGATGGACGAGAAGACAAGGCGTTGGAACTTTTTGAGGAAATGAAAGCTCGTGGACTGCTTCCTGATGTGGTTTGTTATAGCTCTCTCATCCATGGATTTGGTTATGCTGGAAAGTTGGAGGAGGCTAAACGTCTATTCATTGAGATGATAGATCAAGGTGTTCAACCAGATGTGGTCACATTTAATATGCTTTTAGATATGCTTTGCAAAGCGGGAAATGTTACCAAGGCTAAAGAATGGTTGGATATCATGATTCAACGAGGTAATGTTCCTAGTTTGGTTACTTATAATATATTGATGGATGGATTTTGTTTGGTTGGTGATCTAAAGAGTGCGAGAGAATTGTTTGTTACTATGACAAGTAAAGAGTGTGAACCTAATGAGATTAGCTACAATGTGCTAATCAATGGCTATTGCAAAAATGGAAAGGTGGAGGAGGCAATGAACCTTTACAAAGAAATGCTTAAAGTGGGAATTAGGCCATCTGTGATAACATATAATGTCTTGTTAAGGGGTCTTTTTCATGCAGGCAAGGTTGATGAAGCAAAGAAAATATTTGCTGTCATTAAAGATCATGGCCAGTTACCAAGTTCAATTACATTTAGTATTTTTATGGATGGGCTATGTAAGAATGATTGTTTGTTTGATGCAATGGAACTTTTTAATGAACTCTCAATCAATATGAAATTGGATGTCAAGATCTCTAGTTGTCTTATTGATGGCCTATGTAAATCAGGAAAATTTGAAATTGCTTGGGAGCTTTTCGAAAAATTGTCTCATAAAGGGCTTCTTCCTAATGTTGTGACTTATAATATTTTGATCAATGGGTGTTGTAAAGGAGGACAAGTAGAAAAGGCAAATGGTTTGTTAAAAAAGATGGAAGAAAATGGTTGTACTCCCGATGTCTTTACTTATAATACACTCCTACATGGTTTTTGTGAAAGTGGTAAACGAGAGGAAGTGGTTAAACTTTTGAATAGGATGGTTCAGAAAAATGTGATGCCTGATGCTTGCAGTTGCTCTTTAGTCTTTGATATGCTTTCGAAAGATGACAATTATGGGGGTTTTCTTGACTTGCTTCCCATATTTCCTGTCCAAAAGCGCCGATGTTGATTTTAATTCATTATCTTTAGGCGTATAAGGAACTATGGCTTCTAATTTCTGGCCATGTTTGAAAAATATGAGTGTTAAAGAAGGATGGAGTGTGAACAACTCATCTTGGAATTATTACCTCAGAAGAGCCTTGAAAGATGAAGAGTTGTCGGAGATTTGCTCACTGTCTAGTCTCCTTTATAATTTCCACATCACTGAAGGAGAAGACACATGTACTTGGAATTTGGAGGCTACTGGGCTATTTTCGATACACTCCCTCATCAATGAA
>JBBMKA010000002.1:542120-559743 GCA_037833695.1 Sechiopsis laciniata
TTCTTCACCAATATTTCATCCAAATAACAATTTTCACAAAAACCTAGTAAATTTTCTATTTATTGATGTTCTTCGATTCCGACAGCTGCAAACCAAGCAAGATCATGGGATAACATGTTAGCATCTTGTCCGATCCATTTAAAACCAATATTTTCGAAATTGCGTGCTAAACTTAGAGTTTCTTCAAAGATTCTCTCCACTTCCGATCCATTTAATCAACTTAATAAGGGATGTTAAATTGAAGAAGTAATGAGCAAATGTTCAGCCTATTCATTCATTCAGCACAAATATACATAGTACACATAATATATCAAAACCTAGAAGATCTCCTAACCAATCATAGATAATACGTAACAAATATCGTAATAAAATCTAGAGAATATCTAATAAATGTTTAAGTGCTAAATCTACTAATTATATTTCTATAATTCCTAACATTCCCTTGTTACAAATGCTCAACTTGTCAAGTAAGAATTTAAACTGTTGTTTTCTAAGCGTCTTTGTCAAAATATCAACCAACTGGTGTCTGGTGGGAACATATTAAGTAGTAAGATTTTTAGATAATAACTCATCATGAACAAATGACAATCCACCTAAATATGCTTAGTACGATCATGAAATATAGGATTCTTCACAATATGAAGAGTAGATTGACTATCACAAAATAATTTCATAGGCTGAGAATGCAAAACACAAAGAGAAACTAGTAATGATTTCAACCATTTTAACTCACATGTAGCAACAACCATTGCACGATCTCAGCTTCAGCAGACGAACAAGACACAGTCGTTTGTTTCTTAGTTTTCCATGAGATAAGAGAAGAACCAAGAAAAACCAACATATCCAGATAACGAACGACGGGTCATTGGACAAACTGCCTAATCACTATCACAAAAAGCAGACATAGTCATCTCACTCTTAGACGGTAACAAAATACTTTGACTTGGAGCACCCTTCAAATAGCGCAAAACCTTTAGGGTTGCATCCCAATGTTGAACCTATGGAACACTCAAGAATTGTGCTAGAGTATGTACCTAATAATGTTGACGAGTGACAGAAAAATAAATAATACGTCCAACCAAACGACAATATTGGTTTGAATGCGTATAAGGCTCCCCTTTGACACGAGACAGTCGATGATTCTGCTCCATAGGTGTGTCAATATACTTACAACCTAGCATGCCAGTTTCAGTCAAATATCTAAAGCATATTTACGTTGACAAAGAAATATACCTTCCTCGTTGCGAGCTACTTTAATGCCCAAAAAATACTTAAAAACTCTCACATAAGGGGGGAATATTTACCCTTAAATTGTTAGAACTTGAAGTAAATAAAAAGGTTTTTTTTAGCCCAAGGGGTAAATTTGAAGTTTTTTTAAGTTGATGGGGGTAGGTTGTTCATTTTGCTAAGGGATATTTAAGCAAATTAAGGACCCCTAGGTCAAAATTACTATTCATCTATCTTCTTCTCCAGCCCCTCAGCCGCCCACCTTGTCCATTTTCAGACCAGCTCGTCGTTCGCTTAAGGGTCATGTCCAGTAGTCTCCGCCGACGTGGGTATTGTTCGTCGTGGGTCTGATCTAGAGTTGGGCCGCCGCCGTGAGTGTGGTCCGTTCGCGTTGAGGGAGGATTTAAGCTCGCAGGTTTTGTCGTGCTGCTGTGGTTCCGAGCTGAGCCGCGCAAGCAGTCGCGTGCGTCGCGAAGTGGGTTGCGTCAGATGCGTGGAGTTCTTGTCGCGGATGTTCATCGAAGGTGTGAGCGTCGCCGTGGGTTTCATCAAGAGAATTCATCTTCGTGTGGGTTAGTCGCCGTTCGTGAGCCACCGAGAAGTAGCCGCCATCGAAGTTTGAGGTTGAGGTTTTCTCTCTCTTTCTCTCTCTCTCTTATTTTAGGGATTTAAGTTATTTTAAATGGGATTTAAAGCTTTTTTTTGTGGTTGAGGCTATTCAAGTGTTAGATTATTGTTGTTTGTTTGTTGGTTTATGACCATTCAAATGATGGATTAAGCTTGTTTAGTGGCTGGTTTATGGCATTCAAGTTATGAATAGGTGATGTTTGTTTGCAGGTTTAAAGTAATTTTAAATAAGTTTAAGCTTGTTTGGTTAAAGTTGAACTTATTTAAAATGTGGATAGTGACTATTTGGTTTGAGATCTAAAAGGTGTTTAGTTGGTTTTAATGGGTGTTTGGCCTTGGACTAAATAGTGAATTTGACCATTGACTTTTATATTGACCAGATTTGACCCAAGCTATTCCTTGTTCTTCGAGCCGAGATTGTGAGGTGCGTGTGGCTGCCGGGAGTCACCGAGACACGAGTCTTTAGGTTATTCGCTATTTGTTAAATTTGATGTTCTAGATCTGATTTCGATGGTCTAAGGTGCTAGTTTTGACCAATTTGTTCGTTTCAATGCTTGGGGTTGCATTTGACTATTTGGAGCTTCTAGTGGATTTTTGGAGAGCTGTTAATGAATTGGCCAAGGTAAGAGATTTTTTACCTCCTTCTTGAGGCCCGTGGTTATTACATGTACTGAATTGTTTGTGTTAACTTACTTGTTCTGATTTTAGCATGATTTATGTGTTTTGTATGCATGTACTGATTGTGTCGAAAGCATGTACCATGTCTACTGTTATTGATGATTTATCATATGCATGTTGATTGATATTGCATGATGGATAGCATGTCCCCCAGTTGTGGGCTTGCCTGTGTCTGACACGTCTTAATGCCTCGATTAGGCTTGATCGAGTCACTAGAGGGAGAGAGATACTAGTAGACCAGCGTGAACGATGATGTGTCGGGCTCATACTGTAACTTAGAACTATACCCTTGAGTTAGGACTTCCATGGATGGTCGGCCGACCAGATTCACGGTCCTAACAACCGTTTACTAGTAGCCTAGGGAACCCTCCAAGTATGTGGTATGGGCTACGATGCCCTTGGTGAGTCGTGCCGGATCCACCACTCACGGCAATTTAGGGGCCTGTTGGCCGACAGGTAGCACCGCTAGCCAAATCCCTCCACCTAGAGTAGGTTTCCAGATTGCCCTAGAGTCAGAGGATTCATGTGGACTGTTGGTCTTAGTTTACGACCTTTAGACTACTCTGCGTGGTGTTGATTAAGGACGAGTTCTCAACCTGTCATCCAGGAGCTCGGGTTATGATAACCTTTCGTTTATGCTATTGATCATGCTTGTTTGTTGATGCTTGTTATTTTGTGCATGTCTTTACCCCTAGTTGGGGAATCCTTATTGAGTTACAAAACTCATCCTTTCCACTGTGAAATACCATAGGTACTACGAGATTGTATCGAGATGAGTGATCGGACGAGCTGGAGATGACCATGGGACCCGCTGCATTATTCTGTTTAGAGTCTTTCAGTTTATTATTTCTGCATGAACTATTTAGGGGCATGATAAGTTGTGCATGTTTTACTGAGTTTTTATGTTTTGACTTTTGGGTACTCTATGACTGTTTTAATGAATTTATGGTTTTTATAAACTTGTTCTTCTGAGTTGTTTTAAAGAGGTTTTGTTTTAAATTTACATGCCCGCGATGTCGAGTACTATTTTCATGCAATTAGAGTTGAGAACTTAGGTTTAGACCCTAGTTTAGGTCGGATCCTTACAGTTAGTATGACCTATTTTACAAAGCCCCTTAATCAAAGTCCCATATGTAGTCACAGTTGGCTTACAACCGAACTTTTGCATTCTCATAAAAAAGTGTGTGGCTTCACAAATCCTATTCTTCTTACACAAGCCTTTAATCAGGGACGTATATGTGAATACATTAGGAATACAACCTCTCGTTATAATCCCTGCCATGGCTGCGAGACCTTTGGTAACCCGATTGACATTACAAAGGCAATTAAGCAAAATATTAAGCGTGAGAGATCAGAAAAAAGTCCAACTAAAGTCATTCTATAATATAGCTGAAAAACTTCATACGAATGGTTAAGCTTAGCAAGTCCAGTAAGTAAAACATTGAATGCAGTAATGGGAGAGGTAGGATTTGAATGCACCATAAGATGAAAGAATTGAAATGCTTCAGATTTGGTAAAATTACCTGTCTTGCAATTCTAAAGGAACTTCCAAATCTGTTCTCGACACAAAATTTCCGGTGATAAAGTCGAACATTTGTTGTAGGGTTTGGAAATGAAATTTGGGGATTTGAAGACGCAATTCGTGGTGAGTGAGTAAATATGAATGATAAAAATGTTTGATATTAAAATATAGAAACTATTTTGGGGCTATAAATTTACATTTTCCTTGTTTTTTATGATTTTTAATAAATAAAATGGTAAAATACTATATTGGTTCGTGAATTTTGATAATAGTTATGTTTTGGTCCTTAAACTTTAAAATGTTTAAATTTAGTCCGGAGAAAGCTAAAAAATAGTCATTTGCTAAGTTAAAGTTAACTTTCCATCCAAATATTCTCTCTCCTAAATCGTCCTCTCTCTTTCATTTCTCATTTCTTTTCTCTTTTCCTAACACTTCTCTCTCTACAAACTCTTCTCACTCCTCATCCTTTTCTCTTTTACAGCCATTAAACCAACATACCCACCATTTTTCTTTTCTGGGTATTTTTGTTATTAGAATCAAACTGAGCAATCTGTCATAATGTGTTTGTGAAAATGCCTCTTCTAGTAGCTATTTAGAATTTGGGATTTTGGGATGAAATTAAAAAGAAAAAAAACAATCTTCAAAAAAAAAAAATTAAAAGGAATTTGGGATGAAATTAAAAAACATTTTCTTAGCGAAAGTAATTAAATATTAATTCGATCTTGAAAAAGGAATTTCCATGGATTTGTATTCTTCATTCAACCACTGAAAAAAGGTAGGAATTTCCATGGATTTGTATTCTTCATTCGTTAATTAAGTAGGAGAAAAAGATATTTTATTACTAGCAAATTAATCTAATGAAAAAGATGAGGAGGAGGAAAAAAAACAACCAAAATAAATAAAAATAAAAAACACACGATGAGCGCCAATTTGAGAAGACCGGAGCACCAATTTAAAAATAATTGGGGTGAGAACCGCAAATTGAGAAATAATTGAAAAGACAAACATAATTGAATAGAGAGGTGTTAGGGAAAAAGAAAAGAAATTAGAAATGGGGAAGAGGACATTTAGGAGAGAGAATATTTGGATGGAAGTTAACATCAACTTAACAAAGGATTATTTTTTAGCTTTTTCCAAAGGTGGGGGACTATATTTAAACCTTCGAAAGTTTAAGGACTTAAACAAAACTATGATCAAAGTTTAGGACCAATACAATATTTTATCATAAATAAAAATTCTTTTCCTTTTGATCACATTTTTTTATTTTTTTGAAATTTAGTTACATTTAGGAGAGGAAGATTCATCTTCAACCCAATTGTCTCATAAGGTTATGTTCTCTATGGAAAAAAAAAATCTAAAATCTATGGTGTTTCATAACCATTTCATTTTTAATTTTTGGTTATTGATTTTTTGTTTTTAGTTTATTATTTAAAAATAAATAAAAACTACTCATGTTTGATAACTACTTTTAATTTTCAATTTTTTAAAAATAGAAAAACCAAAAATTATGTTTGATAATTATTTTGGTTTTCTATTTTTAAAAAACCAAAACCAAAAACATTTTTATATTTTTGGTTTTCTGTTTTTAAAAAACAAAAATTATTACTTTTTATTCTATTATACATAATTATAATTTAATTATTATTTTTAATTGAAAAATATATATAACTTAATTGAAATAAGCCATAATGTTGATTGAATTGTCACAAAGTTCATCAAACAAAAACAACTTTAATTCAAGTAACAAATATCGAATGCGTCTGTTGTGCAATGATTTTATTGTTTGGTTGTAAATGAGTTCAACACCAATTTTAATAACAAGTTATTCTTTTATATAAATCAAAAAATAAAATACTCCTCACATTAATTAGTAGAATCTTTTGCTTTTAAGTGAAAGAGTGTCAGTAGCCTAATGATTTCATTGTGTGATGGTAATCTAATTCAACATCATGATGAGGGTTCAATCCCGACAATCGCATGGCTCTATCACAAAAAAATAAAAATAAATATTAATATAATTTTTTCAACAACCAAATCAAACTCTCAATTTTTTAGTTGAATATGCACATCAATTAATTTTTATCTATGTTCATTTTGGATTTAATATCAATATTTGAGGCACAAAAAATTCAAACTCTAGTGACATTTAATATGACCTAATAAACATTAAGTTTACAAAATTCGAATCTCTCAACCTCTAATTTTTCTTGAATAAAAAAATATTAATATTTCATGATTATTTAGATTAATTTGATAATAATTTAGTCTTTCTAAAATATATGCTTGTTTTGTTATCACTTTTCTACATATTTTTTTAGAAAATATATGAATTTTAGCTAAATTCAAAAAAAATAAAAGTTTTATTTTTTCAAAAATTGTTTTTAAAAATATGTATAAAAAAATATATAATGAATACATTTTGAGCACCCTTATAAATTTAATTTTAAAAAACGAAAAGAAAATAATTATAAAAGGCACTTGAAAAAAAAATGAATGGCAAGAAGCCACTTAAATCCCGGAAGAAAATGCTAAAAGTGAGGGGCGCCTGCTATGCGAAGGAAAAAAAAAAGAATTGCGTTTTGAAAACCATATTTTGTCGGTTTCTATAGTTTCTTTTCCAGTTTAAAAACGTTTTCAAAATTAGGAACATCAAAAATTTAAATAGATTATCAAATAAACCTGTTTTTTAAAAGTAAAAATAAAAAACAAAATAGTTATCAAACGACACTTATATTAATAACTTTTTGTTTTAAACGTATGAGGGCAGTCCATTGTTTCCACGAACAAAAGTTAATCTAAATAATTAAAGACAAAATAATAAAATAACAATTCCTAAGCAAATCTTATAAGACCATTGGTATTTATATGTAAGTTATAAATTGATGAGAAGTAGGAAGTTACTCCAATTCTTTCCTATCAAAGAATAACTTATTTTGTCAATAAATACGATAGCTCAATAGCTCAATTGACATGATTAGAAGATTATTGGTTCGACCAACTCCGCCAAAAATGTTGTTGAATTAAAAAAGAACCGCAATAACAATGTTCAACTCCATAATTTAAAATTACCTAAACAACAATAAAAAACAAGCAGAACCATGTTCCACTAAAGTTAGACAAGAGTTGAAAACAATATTTACAAACCTTCCAATGCAATGCACCAAAACATGGCAACAAATATGTACATAAGTCTACATTATATGTCAGCATGCGAAAGGAAGATGGAAACAAGAACACTTGTAACTGTTTTTTGCCTTCGCCTTCTATCTTTCCTTGTGTAATTGTTGAATAATTAAACCGGGTGCCCTTAACTCCAAGTTCGTATCTCCAAAATTGATATTACAGTCTTTGAGAACTAAAGTTGTCGAGCAGCCTACTTATTTTTCGACCAACCTCCAAAGTAGTTTGAGCTCCATCAAACCCTCATTGATAAATAACTCAAACCAAGATGTCAGATATGAATTGTGCTAAGGCCTAAGCTCATAAAAATTACAAGCCATAGTTCTTTATTAGACTATAGATGTTTGAATTGTCATCAAGTTTGGCGGCCTTGGACTCAAAATATTGGAAGCATGTTCAGACATTCTTGATACTTTTCCTCTTTCGAAAGCATGTCTAAGACTATGTTACAAGTGTAATCATCTGGCAACACATTTTTCTCAGCTATCTTGTGTAAAAGTTCAGCTACTTGCTCTCGTTTATTACTTCGATAGAAACTACTTAGGAGTGTAGTAAAAGTAATAACATTAGGAGTACAACCATTTTCTTCCATCTTTTGAAATAAATCCTCTGCCTTTTCTATTTGTCTGTTTCTACAGCACCCATGAATCATAGTGCTATAAGTCACGACATTTGGTAGAAGCCCTTCTTGAGACAATTTGTTGAAAACCTCCCAAGCAGTTTCAAGTTTTCCTGCTATACATAGGCCATTGATAACACAATTAAGAATATCAATGTTCAACTTCAAGTCGTATGAGAGATCATTAAAAAGTTCTATTGCTTCTAACTCAAAGCCCATCCAAAAAAATACTTGCGGTACTTGAACTCAATGCCACACCATTATCTTGAATGATACGAAATATTTTTCTTGCATCATCAACCTTGCCTGCAAGAAAAAGACCTGTCAACGAGGCATTATATGTTATCATATTTGGCCTGACTCCAACTTGAAGCATTTCATTGTAAAGGTTCATTGCCTCTTCCACCTTCCAATTTTTGCAATACCCATTGATTAGCACACTGTAACTAACCACATTAGGTTCACACCCCACCCCTTACTTCGCATACTAACAAAAAGCTCCTTTGCAGTCTTTAGGTCACCAACCAAACAGAATTCATCTATTAATATATTGTAAGAAAATAAACAAGGAACATTACCTCTCTGAATCATGACCTCCAATAATTCCTTAGCCTTGATAACCTTTCCTTTCATACAGAGCATATCCATAATCACATTAAAAAGTGACCTCATTTGGTCGAACACCTTGATCGACCATCTCATTGAATAGACGTTTAGCCTCCTCCCACTTTCCACCATCACAAAATCCATGAATCAAAGAGGTATAAGAAATCACATTAGGAAGGACTCCCAGTGCTTTCATTTCCTCAAACATTTCCATTGCTTTGTCTACCTGTCCATCTTTACAGAGTCCATCGATAATGGTACTATAACAAATAACATTAGGCTTACAACTAATGCCATATTGACCAGTTCCATTGAGCATTTCCTTGTGCAACTTAAGAGCAATGTTAGTGTTGCCCGTTTGACAAAGCCCCTTGATCAAAGTCCCATATGTGGTCTCATCTGGAGTACAACCAAACTTTTGCATTCCCATAAACAAGCGTGTGGCTTCTCTAATACTATTCTCCACACACAATCCCTTAATGAGGGACGTATAAGTCACTACACTAGGTATATAACCTCTCCTTAAAATCACAGCCATGGTCGCGAGAGCTTCGGTAACCCGATTCATATTACAAAGGCAATTAAGCAAAGTATTAAGCGTGACGAGATCAGGTAAAATCCCAGCTAAGCACATTCTAGAATATAGGTTAAAGACTTGAGAAGAGTGTTTGTTTAAGCTTAGCAAGTCCACCAAGTAAAATATTGAATGCAGTAATGGGAGGGATAGGATTAGCACGCATCATAAGACCAAAGAATTGAAATGCTTCTGATTTGGTGACATTATTACCTATCTTGCAGTTCTGAAGGAACTTCCGAAGCCGTTTTTTACACAAAATTCCCGGTGGTTTTGTCGATTTGAGCGGCGTTGAACATTTGTTGTTAGGGTTTGAAGTCGAAATTTGGGGATTTGAAGAACCAATTCTTGTTGAGTGTTTGGATTTCGAAATGGCGGACTTGGAAACCATTTGAATTGAAAGAATTAAAAGTTGAAATCAGTGGCAATGGGTGAAATCTGGAAGATGAAGAATGAGTTTAGGGCTACTACGGGATTCAGACTACTTTATTTGTTTTTTCAGTTTAAATCTTTTATTTATTTATTTCTTTTTAACAACTTTTTTTTTATTTTTTAACTATAAGTCTGTAGAGGAGACCAACAACCTTACTACTGCTCTAAAATAATATGAGAATTAAATATCGATTTTGGTTGAAATAGTTTAACATCAATCAAGATAATCAATCGTATCATCAATTCATTCTTTTTTTTTTCTTTACAGTTTTTGGGTATTTTAATTAGTCTTTGCACAATTATTTGGTTACAATCTTTTTTATATATATAGTTTTTTTTTTGAAAAGTCTATATATTATATAGCTTAGTATTAAGTTGTAATGGGTGTGTTGCTATGTAGTCTTCACCTTCTTCTTCTCTCAATAATAATTCTTCTTAAATTTATCGATGGCTTCTCACCTTTACTTAGTTGTTCTACCATGAATATTTACCTCCATAAATTTAAGTTGACATCATTTTAAAGTGACAAATAAGCATCATATCAAATACATGTTATTAATTGTGCATTGAGATTTTATTAAAAAAATTGCATGAAGATTTATTTTTAAATTAAAATATAGATAAAAGATTATAATTTTTTAATAATTTAATGCGCGTTATATATTGCTACACTAAAAAATTAAATTATTTTTCAATTATAAAAAAAATTGCGCGTTATTCACTTATTATTATTATTATTATTTTTATGTAAAATCGTTTTGTAAATTAAAGAACATTTCCTTTGCACAAAATCTGTAGCATACACTTCAAAACCAGTTGTTGCCGTCTAAAACCCAGTTCTTCAATCGATCCAACGCCATATCCATCCACACAGAAAAGCTCAATGACCTCACTGTTCGTCGGCAAAGATTCGACGCCGTTGCATCATTTGATCGTTTCAATCAGCGAAGGGGAGGAGATTTCAGCGAAAACCAGCAGAACCCGGCTCCCATTTTGAACCCCAACTCCAGTTCAAACTCCAATTCCTTGCTCAGTTGAGTAGAAAATTCATCAATCTTCGTTTTTGATGCAAATCTCTTTTGACAATATGCGTTTCTCATAATTCTGTTTCTGGGTTTTCGTTTTGTCGTTCATTTGTCTGGACATTTGTTTTGTTTTGCGTTCTATGGTTCTTCGTTGACCGGATTCTAAAATGTTTGTAGTTTTCTGTATCGTTGTTGTTCTTTTATCCGAGTTCGTGCCTTAATTTTGCTGCTAGTTGAATTTCCCCACATGTTGATTTTTGGGGTGGAATAGTTAGTAAGTGCTACGAAAACGGAACAACAATCAAAGAAAATAGTAGAGAGAACGTGAGAGACAACACACAGATTTACATGGTTCACTAACGATGTTTTAGCTACGTAACATCCATGGAGGAGAGAACAATTTTATTAAAGACATACAAAATACATAATGTCGATCGGTGGGGCTAGGGTTTTAAGAGAGGTTATATTAGTGCACTCTCATTAACCCTATTACAAAATATGACCCAAACACGTAAAACGTAAACCCAATTACATGAGATCTCCGCTTGCTGTTTGGGCAGCGAGACTCCAACCAAGTAATTGTGGGGATCACAGAGTTCAAGGCAGATCTCAAACAGTAAGGCATGTTATTGAAATTATGCTGCATTTTCAATCTTTTACATGATTGATTGATTGATAATTTTAGTATTATCTGGTTGGAGAGTTATCATCTACTTGAGTTATTTCACTAAGGTTCTTGATACTGATTCAAACGAATGGTAATACTGGTTCTTTTGTTTTCTTTCTATAGTTTCGTTTTAATTGGATTAAGTTATGGGAGCTCTATTGGTTGATGCTATTCTGATTGTTTTTCTTTTCCTGCTGTTTGAAGGAATGAAGTTTCCTGTCATCCAGGTACATCAGTGTCAATTTTTAACTCGATTTTTATGTTCTTGTTTGCTCCCCTAAGATTAGGACTATAATGATTCGCCGCCGAGTTGATGTATGTGTGCTTTAACATTGTGAGTTGATGGAGGCAAACATGGTCAATGGCTTGTGATGGGAAGTTTTCCTATCAAGGAGGCTTCTTTCAGATGAGGGAAAGTCATGGATAAGATAGGATACTAAACTTGCTTTTAATCAGCTAATTTGAATAATTTTCTGATTTTCTACCACTATTTTGTGATTATGATAAATTTCTTCAAGGGATTCTGTTTTGTTTCTCTCTCTTTCTTTTTTCTTTTTCTTCACTTCCTTTGTTTTGGATTTTCATTTGCTGTGAACCTGGATGATACCTTATGCTCAAGATTTTTTTCCTTCATGCTCTTATTTATTTTTCGTTATATTTATGTTATTGGAAAAAAGGGTAGAAGAGGTTTCACATGCTTTCAAATATGGACAATAGTTTCTTAATGGGGTCTCCCTTACTCTGAGAGAGAACTAGCTTTCTTTGATGAATGAAACAATCAAAAGAAGAGGTTGAATACTCACTTCGTAAAGAGTACCACAATTGGCATAGATTAATTGAGAATCATAATTTAGAAAGAAATTAGAGAGCATGTACTGGTTACAAATTTACAATATCATTTTGTATATACTTTAAACTGATCTTCTATTTTGGTAATGTCGATGAATGTGTTGCAGTGAATTTAGATGACGGATCAGGGCCAGCACACAACTCTATTGAGATTAACACAGATGTAGCTGAAGGAAATGTGATTTTAGAGCCATATGTGGGTATGGAGTTTGATTCTGAAGATGCTGCCAGAAAATTTTATGTTGAATATGCCAGACAGACGGGGTTTGTCGTGCGAATAATGCAGCGGCGTCGTTCAGGAATTGATGGAAAAACCCTAGCCCGGAGGCTTGGATGCAATAAACAAGGTTTTTCTCCCAATCATATAGGGATTTATGGATCGGATAAAAAATCACGGCCTAGTGCACGAGAGGGCTGCAAGGCAACAATTTTGGTAAAAATGGAGAAGTCTGGAAAATGGGTTGTTACAAGATTTGTGAAGGATCACAATCATCCCTTAGTTCTTTGTTCCAATGGTTTCAACTGCTCGGTGAGTTATTCCGATTCTCTAACACATCCTCTTCTTGCTTATTTTGTTTGTCCACTTTTATATGACCTCAACTATAATGAGACAAGGTAACACTACAAGGTAAAAATAAAATAGAACTGAAAAACAAAACAAAGTCAGCAAAAGGATAATTCATAGCCATTGTCAAAACTTTTGACATATTCTTCTGCCCAAGTATAAACAATCAATTCCCTTTTAAAAAAAAGTATAAACAAACAACTCAACAGAATGTAGGTCAATCATGTAGATCAATGGCTTAGAGTGTTACCTGAAAAGGATTCTTTTTTTTTTTTTGGAGATTACAACAATTAGGGGTGGGAGATTCGAACTCATGACCTCATGGTTAATGAGTATACACTAATGCCGCTGAGCTACTGCTCTTGTTGGCACCTGAAAAGGATTCTAGTTATGTGGTTACCTAAAAGTATGGATTGCTCATTAACATACCAAAATTTTGTTTTCCTTTCTATGTTTAAAAGTGACACCATTGCTAGGAGTGTTGTACAATTCTTATGAAAACTATTACATGTAATGTAGAGGTAAATGCATTCAATAATCTCTTTTCCATTTGTTACTAATTATTCATTCTGTTCTATAATCTAAGAACTCCAATGGGTTTTTGATTAAAAGGGTTTTGGTTCTAAGTTGTAGGATGTGATTTCTCCACCTATCAACTATGCTACATGTTTGACAAAAGGATAAGTAAATTAGATGCTGTGATACCATGGATGTAGTTCCTTTATTTCTTTATTTAAATCTATATTAAACTGCTCTTGGTTCTAAAAAAATATGTATGTAACTTTTGTCTAAATCAATGAAAAATGTATTATTTATTGGTAAACATTTGGGAGAAACCTCTCTATTTAATGGAAGAGAATGGAGCTGAGTGATAGAAAGCCTTATTAATGTGTATCATAGGAAATTGTCTTTCAAGGGATGGCGCGGTGATCGAAGACTTGAACTTTAAAGGCGTGTTCCTCTCAAGGTCTCAGGTTCGAGACTCACATGTGACATTAATTTGTCGATAGCTCCCGTGTCTCCATTCCTTTGATGTCTCCTGGTGCCTGGCCTAGAGATGGGCGTGGTTGCCTCAGGTATAGTGGAGCGAAGCTCCGATTTTCCGGTTTAAAAAAAATGTGTATCATAGGAAAAAGATTGGGGTCAAATGAAGTTAGTCAGGCATAGTTGTTAGCAGGTGGGGCCTGTGCAATTGATCGTGACCGACTTTGGCATGAAACGTTATGAGCTGCTATGGCTATTTAACAATACTTCCTATATGGAGAGAGGTGGACTTTTGAAGTGATCATGGATTCATGGGGAGAGTAAGAGAGCTCTCATGTATTCCCTCACATATACATCCCTTTGCTTTTTTTTTTTGGTAAAAGTAAAGATGATCATGTTTAGTATCAGAGGTATTTGGTCATAGACTCACAAGGGATTGTCGCTAGTAAAACAATAGTATCAGATTGGACGCTGTTGTGGAACCTTGGAGAAAATCATTTAAGTGAGGAGTTTGATGGTTGGAGTTCAAGTGTAGTCAAGAAAAGGTTGTTGAACACAGAGAGGAAGGGACCAGTGTTTTTAAAAGTTTAAGGCGGAATAACCCCCAGGGGCCTTAGGCAATATTCATAAAGAAAAGATAGCATAGTTGAACTTAAAATATTGTAAGAAAACCCTAAGAGTTGGTAAATGTTAATTTTTTAATTAATAAAGAACAAAAAAACCCTAAACACAAGGATTTGTGTGTAAAAGATCAACAATTTTTTTTTTAAAAAAAAATAATAATCTAGAAGCCCAAAGGCACAGGCTCAACATCTTAGGGCTTCGGTGGAAGGTGCATGCTTAGAATGTGCCTTGTGCTTTGAGCGCGCACAAATCACTAGAAAAAGGGATGTAGTCAATGGTTAAGAAATTGAAAGGAATGTGATGAGTTTGGGAAAAAGTATGGCCAGTGGAGGAAAGTAGTGGACAAGGTAGTGAGTTCGTGCGGCAACATTAAACACGATAGAAGGTGGAGAAAATGTGGAGGGTTTAACATAGAAAGAGCACTTTTTTTCATTTGAGGTAGTTGTGTATTGATTTTTTATGAAGCCACTTCTGTTCTTTTTTCAATGAAGATTTGGTTTACAATTAAATAAAAAATAATTTGGTGAAGCGAGTTCAGATGGATAGTTGGATTGAGCGGAGAGGTAGTCGTCAAAGGAGAGAAGTTGAAAGTTGTGATCCTTTATGTTGGTGGGAGGTATTTTCATGGCATTAATGGACTAAAGGGAGGAGGTTATTGGTAGGGGAGAGTTATTGCCACTACAATGATCTCAACCCGTGCAAGAAGGTGCATGCATAAGAATCTTTTGTCCCTGCAACTATTTAAAGGAACATTGCCATCACTTTTAGGAGTATACTTTTCCACTGTTGGAGGTAGTTCTAGAATTCCTTTTGGTGACTCAGTTTGTCAACAAGCTTGAGTAAGAAACTAAGGCCAAATGGTGGCTGTTCTAAAGAGGCTTTTTGTAGAGAATGGACATAACCCAATCAAAAGAGGATGATAACCAATGTAGACAACTCCTAATTGGAGTTTTGTTTTGTGTCTTTTCTATTAACAATGCTTTTTTTTTGTTTCTTTCTTCAGAAAACAACGTTACAGTACAGCAAGTTTGCTTCACTCCAAACACACAGCCCATTTTTTATGGGAGTGGATTGGCATGAATGCTTACCCTGAACTTGAGCCATGATGGGTTAACTAAACGAAATGATGCTAAATCTGGAGGACTTGGTACTGGTACCTAGCATTGTACGTAACTGAAAACTGAGTGAAAGAAAGCAAACAGTGACATTGGTGAGAATAGAGGCTATGTTATGAATTTGATTATAATTATGTGCCAAGCCATCAAATACTTTTAAAAAGAGCTGCGTCAAGGATTTTGAAGAGGAGTCATTGCGAAAAGTTAGTTATAGAAGTTTAGAAGTATGTAAAAGGGACAATGACTTTGGGAGTTGCACTAATGTCTCTCCTCTCTCTTTTCTCCCTCTCGCCTCTCCCCTGCCAACTACCCCCTTCCTCCCTTTTCATAAGCCATTTTCCTCCACAAATCTGATATGAATCTCCAATTCCTTGTTTTTGTTCATGATGGTTTCACCAACACATTTCTTCGATATCAAAAGGAAAACGTTTTTCATCTCACAATTTTCATGGGTTCTAAACAATTTTCATCTCACAAAAGCCTCTGATGATTAGAATTAAGAAGCTCTGTCGTGGCACTATGCTTGCTTTTCTAGTCTCTATGACCTTTCATTGACGCAAAAGTTATTTAACAAAACAAGAATAAGGAGATTGTCATTTGGGTAGAAAAAATCTCAAACAAAAAGGGTCATTGTGCCAAAATAGCTGAACTTGGACCAAATGGAGGGTTAAATAAGCTTATTTTCATTATTCACTCTTAACCGATGGTGGCCCATCTGTAAATAGGACCTCGTCCTACAAAGAGGTATTAAAGAGGAACCATAAATAATCCATTAATCACGCCAGTCAAGTGTTGAAACTGATACCCCTCCTCCTCTACATGGTTTGTGGCCCTCTACCTTTCATCTATTGTCATAGGACCATACTAGATATGTAGAGGTTCAGATGTGAATATGCTCTAGAGTTTACTTCGCCTATGACCAAGGGAACCTTTTCCATGGCAATTGGCATGACATCATTCAAGCCCTTCTACAAAATCTCCCATTTGTCACAGTTAACCCTATTAGTCTGGTAAGGCCTTTCTCTCTTGTGAAGATAGTGAACAGGAATCGAAAGGGTGGTATAAGGTCAAGAAGCTCCATGTTTTGCCCTAGGAGTGTGATACGTTTGGGGCCTTAGCATTATTAAGTAATAATATACGGATATTTTAGCAATTACTTGGGGAGTAAGTTAGGGTATTTTATTATAAATAGAGAGGGTTGGGGTAGGGTTTAGGCATCCAAATATTGAGTTGATTATTGAGCGAATTATTGTAAGGCTCGAGAGATTCTCTTGAGAGGGGAGGTTTCAAGACCTATCAAATCTTTCTTGTATTCTTTTATCTTTTGATATAATCGAGATCTTGGATCATATCACGATCCTTATTGCAAATGAAGTTATTGATGAATGCAGAAGTAAGAAACAACAAGGGATTGTTATTAAATTAGACATTGAAAAGGCTTTTGACACTGTTGACTGGGATTTCCTGGATCTTGTCCTCAAGGCTAAAGGATTTGGCGTTTTATGGAGAAAATGGATCCACGGCTGTATCTCCTCAACCAACTTCTCCATTATCATTAATGGTAAGCCTAGAGGAAAATTTGGAGCGACTCGTGGTTTGAGACAAGGAGACCCTCTCTCGCCTTTCCTTTTCACGATGATAACTGACGTTCTTAGTCGAATGCTTATCAAAGGCGAAGAGGATGGTAGTATTAAGGGGCTCAAAGTGGGCCAGCTTGACACACACATCACACATCTCCTGTTTGCTGATGATACCCTCCTATTCTCAAATTTCGATCTGGTTGCCATTGATGAGCTTTTCAAGACTATCAAGGCCTTTGAGTCACTGTCGGGTCTCAAGATCAATGTACATAAATCCGAGTTGCTTGGTATTAATGTGGATTAGGTTGATATCCTCTCATTAGCAACCAAATACGGCTGCAAAGCATCTTTTTGGCCCACAAATTACCTCGGGCTGCCTCTTAATGGGAATCCCAAGTCCCTATCCTTCTGGAATCCGCTTATTGAGAAAGTTAAAAAGAAAACTTTATCTTGGAAGAGTTCTTTTATCTCCAAAGGGGGAAGGCTTACCCTCATTCAAGCTACTTTAGCCAACCTCCCTACATACTTTATGTCTTTATTCAAGATGCCATCTAGAGTTATCTCCACCCTGGAGAGGCACTAGTGATTACCAAGGCATGCATCTTGTTAATTGGAAAGACACTGCTTTTCCTATACAAAATGGAGGTGTCGGTATACAGAAACTGAAGCATAGGAATGAGGCCTTATTGGCCAAATGGTCTTGGAGATTTGGAATAGAAAAGACTGCTTTATGGAGGAAGATCATTGCT
>JBBMKA010000002.1:559843-574522 GCA_037833695.1 Sechiopsis laciniata
GAAGAAGATGCTTTGGGAAAACTTTATTAGAGCCTTCTGCTGGAGCTTATGGAGAGAAAGGAACAACCGAATTTTCACGACCATAGTACTAATTTCTCTAAGTTTATGGAAAATTTATCTATTATTGTTGTGTCCTGGTGTCAGCGATCTCCTCTTTTCTATGATTATAGCTTTGACTCTCTTTTGAACAATTTGAGATCCTTTTTGTAATTGGCTTTGCCACTAATTTCATATTTATAATGAAATTGTTTCTTATCCAAAAAAAAAACAAAAAAAAAAAAAACAAAAAAAAAAAGAAAACATTAAGAGGATTGGTAATGGATGTGGTGCCAGGTGGTTACATAGAAACATCGAACAAAACCTTGTCAAGAATGGATATGATTGAAGAGGTATTAAGATGAAAAAAAAATCACACTGCTGATATTCCATCTGAAGTGTTGTTGTCTTCCTCCTCAGGCCACCTTGACACCAACCGCTGTTCAAATCGACCATTTCCTTGTGGAAGAATATTACATTGACCACATGGCTGGAATCCATGGAAAAGTTCCACCCACACCACACCAGGCTGATTTACTCTTTGAGAGGAGAGCTTTTATACTACCAAAGTTGTTTCTTCCTGCTGATTCCTTCACCATTCCTCTACTGCTGCACAAAAATCCATGACAGTTTCTCATGGATGAGTTGAACATGTAAGAATGTTTAGCTTAGGAGGTCTATTGGAAGGGGACAAAGGCCATGGTATGAAGCATGCTGCCCCTAGAAACACTCCATGAGATTTATAGTTGATCATTGATATATATATATCAGTGAATATATTGTTTGTCTGATATTTGATTTTCGCACTTGTGTGGGACTTTTGCTTCCCATCCCTGATAATTGGCAGGAGGATTTTTGTTTCTATTTTGGTTATCACTCTAGACGTGTTATTTCTAAGCTAAGCTAAGTTCTTAGTTTGGTATGCCTTTTCTGCAATATATTTGCATTGGACAAGTTACATATGGGCTGTTGTTGCTTGAGTCTACTTTTGTTTACTCCGTTTTTCATAATTCACTATTCAGGAAGGCCAGTGGTCATACTTTTCTGGTTTTCCCACTACAAAGCTTTAGATGGTTTTGAGAGTTCAACTTGTCATAAAAACTGACACATAATATATATATATTTTTTGCTTTTTTAATTGTAGCCTAGATTGCAACATTCGTGTTTTCTTTTGAATATCTTTATCTCTCTTATTTCCATATATTTTCTAACCGAAGAAAAGGAACAAAAAAGAAACGATTTTGAAGGATCAAAATTGTGCGAATAGACAGGGTAGAGATTGGATAAAGTTTAAAACTCCTAATAAGTGAAGGCTTTAGCTCAACTTTCGGAGCCGTCGGAAAGAAATAGGAGAGTTATTTGAGATAATATTTGTATTGAAGGAAGTAGGAGAACTCTTGAGAGATTTATGTGAAAATTACGTTTTTTGGAAAGGGTGATTTAGTCTAGCCTCTAAGTTCATGGGCATTCTTGAGTAATTGTTGCCCTTAGCGAAAGAAGCTTTGTCGTGGCTCCATGTTTGCTTTTCTGGACTCTATGACCTTCCATTGACACAAGTTTTTTTTTTTTTAATGAAGCAAGAATAAGAGAGACTGTCATTTGGGTGGAAAAAATCTCAAATAAAAAGGGTCGTTGTGCCAAAATAGCCAATCTTGGACCAAATTGAGGGTTAAATCAGCTTATTTCCAAGTTCTATATTTACTTGTGACATTAATTTGTAGACACCTCTCGGGTCTCCATTCCTTCGATGTCTCCCGATATCTGGCCAAGGGACGGACGTGGTAATTCTGGGACGGACGTTGTACAAAGGGGTATTAAATAGGAACCATAAATAATCCATCAATCACAACAGTCAAGTGTTGAAACTGATGCCTCTTATCCTCCACACGGTTTGCAGCCCTCTACCTTTCTTCTGCTGTTAGCCGTAGCCCCCTATCATTCTGGTAAGGCCTGCCCTATAAATGGGTGGTATAAGGTCAGGAAGTTTTAGCCCTTGGAATGCTGAAAGTATGTTTAGAAAACCATAGGTTTCATCTATCCCCGAGAGCGCGTCTCGCTGGTAGAAGCTTGGGGTCTCCAAGGTATGCTCCATTGGAGGCCCCAGGTTCAAAACCCATGATAGTCACACGATCAAGAACAATAATATCTTGTCATAGAGTCAGAAAATTTTGTAAGCAATGGTGTCCCTACAAAATGTAGTTGAAGTTTATGATAGTCGGAACTAAATCCTGTCATTGACTTTTAGATAGAAAGATGCAACTTTGTGATTCTTACATAAATCTATTTTCTGTTCCATTTGAGACTCATCTGGGGGTTGCAAAGAATGAACTGTGTCTATAATATGCTGCAAACTGAATCTACTTCCTTTATAAGCAATGGTATATTCAATGGCTTAATTCATCCATGTGAAAGTAAATCGACATCGATACTTGCAGGGCGATAAAGATAAGAAGATCGAGGAACTCAAAATGGAGTTGGAGCATCAGGAGCAACTATGCATAACGTATCGGGAAAAGCTTTTCAATTTCATCTCTAAGGTGGAGGAACAAACAGAAGAATTGTCTTCGAAAATACAAGTAATCATCGGCAATTTAAGGCAAGTTGAATCTGGAATGCAAAGACATTATCCATGTCGACACTAGTAAATAAAACCTTAATATGCAGGGAGTTTGAAAATTTGAGTGTCAATAATCTTCTTTGATGATTTAGAAATGTATAGTAGCCATTGATGTATTGAAATGAAGATGAGAGCTTTGGACTCTATTATACATGTTAGTTGCTCTGGAAGCATTATGATTAATGAATTTCATAATATTTTTTAGATGTATTCTGGTCTAGATTTATGATTAATGAATTTCGTTGTGTTTGGGTGATGCAAAGACAATCAACTTGCTAGATTCTTCCCTCTTAAAAGTTCCTTTGGTTGATTATGAAATGGTAAATTCTATATATATTTTTGAAATGCATCCTTTGAGTGTCTGAGCTTGGACTATTCTCAAAAGTAAAAACCATCTGATTTTAAAATATTTAGTTGTAAAAAAAACTGGTAGGAATTCATTTCAAAATAAGTTATCACCATGATTGATCATCTTTGGAATATCATAATCAATCAAAGAAAAGCAAAAAGAAAAAAGAAAACTAAAGTTGATTGTATCTAAGAACTAAAGTATCGTTCAATGTATCTATATATCTATAAATTAAAGGGTGGTTCGATATGGATATTGAGAATTAATTGATATCTATTCACAAAACATGAAATGTTAGCATCTATTAATCTAAATATAAATAGTGATAGTGGTCTATATATATATATAAATTTTTTCGAGTAAAAACGATTTAATTATTAATCTTTTTAAATTGGAGAAATATTTCGATATATTTAGGGGTGTTCAAACAACCTGAATAACTCAAACTAACCCAATCCAATTTGACGGGTTGGATTGAGTTTAAAGTCATAAAATTTTCATGGGTTGAGTTAGATCAAGGGCTGACTTAAAATGAACACGACCAACCTGAATTGATTATTTAGTTTAAAAATTATTTTTTCTTACCTATAATATAATTATATAGACGTATACTGATTTATTATTTTTAGAATTTTGATTTTTCAATATTTTTTGATATTTTTTTAAGTCTTCATAATCTACCTATCATGATAATAATATATAATCAAATTATATAATTCATTTTATTGGTTTTAATTATCTATTTATTTTATTAAAGTTGAATTAAGTCATCTATTTTTTTTAGAATCATTACGTCATCTATTTTTGTTGTTTAATTATCTATTTGTTTTTTGTTCTATAGTTGAGATCTTTTATATGAACCATGATGATATGACTAATCGTGGACGACTTTTGATTGGATATTTTGCAAATTTAATATTTATATTCATTTTATTACTTTGATATGATAATGATTGAATATTGTATTGTTTTTGTGTATAATGTATGACTAATTTGATAAAAAAAAATATTTATATTTGTAATGTATTATTGATGAACCACTCAACCCAAGGGTTGAGTTGAGTTGAAAAAGTGACAAACTCGAAAATTTGAATTGGATAGAAAACCTCTCTCAACCCAATCCAACACAACCCATGTACACCCCAGATATATCCATGGCATATTAACAAATTTAAATTTAAAATTGAACATTGATGTTTACATCTTGGGTCGTTGTACATAGTTGACAATTCGTCTCTTGTTGGGTCGAATCAATTTATTTTCGTTCATCTACCAAAGCTTAAATTTTCAACTATATTTTAGGTGAAATATATGTAATAGAAGTGGCTATATATAATAATAATACTTCATATATGAAACCTAAAAGAAAACTTCAAGCAAACTTAAAAAAAAGATAACATAGGAAATGGCTTCTAAACACTACTTAATGATTTTTGGAGAGGTTTTACTACTCATGATTCTGTTAACAAGCATTGCAGCAAGAACAAAGCATTTGGCTGAAACTCCCATGGGTACTCTCTTCAACCTTCCCATGAAATTTTTTGGTTAAAATATTATTTTTGTTGTACTTGAAGATATTTTATATTTTGATATTTGCTCTTTTAAATGTTTAAATTTGTGTAATTCCATAGAACTTAAAATTGATTTCTAAGGATAAGTTTTTTGTTAAGTACCTTTTTCTCTTAAAAAATATTCTTCATAAGCTTTCACTTTAAGTTATAAATTCTTGGGAAAATTGCGTTTTTGGTCCGAGCTTAGTTTTAGTTTGATCTCTTTGTGATTAAAATGAACATTTTTATCCTTAACATTTTAATAATGCCCACTTTTGATCCCTAAGTTTGGAGTCTAACTTCAATTTGGTCCCTATGTTTCAAATTGAACACTTTTACCCATAATATTTCAATAATGCTCACCTTTAGTTCTTGTGTGTTTTGTACTTTACTTATATACCAATTTTAAAAAAAATTAAATTGATGTCAAAATTAAATTAATCATTTCATCAATATATTAGTATTTAAAATTAGTTTAGTCATCATTTTAGTTACTTATATAATTAATGTTTTTGTTATCTCAATAACTAAAATCAAGCATTATTAAAATTCAAGGGTAGGTTGTTCAATTTTGACATAGAGATATAAAAAAAAAAACAAAAAATTAGACCCAAGCAATATTAGGGCTAAAAATGTATTTTTCCATTGATTTTATTCAATCTTCTACTGAAAAAAAGAGGAAAAAATATTTTAATTAATTTTATTTGATTGTATATATATAGATATATAATTGTCCAAAAGCAACCAAAAAGTTTCTTTTCTTTTACTATGATATCCTTTTTAGTTATGATTCTCATGATAAACTGATAGTTAATAGGTTATGATCATCAACGTTGGCCTTTCCCATTATATTTTTATTTAGTATTATTATTTTAATTTAAAAAATTGTATATATTTAGAGAAAAAAAAATATTTTTAGTCTTTTAACTTTGGGGTCTAATTTATATTAGACACATATGTTACAAAATTGAATATTTTACTCAAGATATTTTAATAAAATTCAATAATACTCAATTTTAATAATCGAGATAATAAAATCGTTAGATATATAACGTAATGTTGACTAGATTAATTTTAAATTCCAATATATTGATAAATTAATTATTTAATTTTGACGTGAATTAATTTTTTTTAATAAATATAAAAATGAACTAAAAAATATATACATAACAAAAGTGAGCATTATTAAATGTCAGGAGTAAAAATGTTCAATTTTGAAACATAGGGATCAAACTGAATCTAGACTCCTAACCTAAAGACCAAAAGTGAGTATCATTAAAATATTAGAGGATAAAAGTATTCAATTTTGATACATATGGACAAAAAATGAGCATTATTAAAATGTGAGGGATAAAATTGTTCATTTTTCAAACACATGGACCAAATTAAGCTAAAGCTAAACCCCAAACATAGGGACTAAAAAAGTAATTTTCCCTAAAATCTTATACTAGAATGATTATTAGTGAATTATATTCGATTAACATTAATCATTAGAAACCGTAAAAACTAAAATGAAATAAATTTTAAATTACTAAAATGAAATACACACCATTTTTTTTTTTTTTTGAATTTGACACTGTCATGTTTGATATTAATAGATCGATAACTTCTTTAAGAATTGTGAATATTTCTCATTGTAGTAAGTCTTGTAATAGGGTGACTGACATTCCAGCCAACCAAAAACCTCTTAGTTTATTTTAGTTGTTAGGTCTCTTTTTGGTGGAAGAATCTCCCTAGATTGTTTGGCTCCATCTTGGAAGATAATTTGTAAGGGTTTGGTTGGCTGATTAATGAATTTATATTTTTCAAAAAATAATAAAAATAAAATCTAAATTATTTGGACTAAAATGAAATTCTAGCTGAATTTTTATCAACTTGTAATTGTTGGTTAATTTGTTTGGAATAAACAGATGGGATAGTGAAGGGATTGAACAATGTGAAATTCAAAATTCCACAAGATGATCCATGGGGCCATGCTTATGTGGTGCCGTCGCCACCACCTGACGCCGTCTACGAGACATATAAAGTAAAACTATGAAGCTTATATTTCACAAAATTTCTTAAGTTTTGTGTTTTCATGCTCATATTAAGGGTGTATTTTCTACTTTTTAGTATCATATAAAGTAAAACTATAAGGCTTCTTAATAAAATATTTGAAGAAAAATTTAAAAAATAAAGTAATATTTATAAACTTAATTTTTTTAAAAAATTGATAGTGTTTGTAAATAGAAATTGATATAAGTTTATTTGAAGTGTGAATTAAAAGTATTATATCTGTAAGGTCCTCACTCTCTTATAGGCTTAGGAGCATTTTAAAATAAGAGATCGTGTTTTAGTTCAATAATATTTAAGGGTTGGAAGATTCGAACTATACGATAAGTTGGGTATACATGGGAAGAGTTCACCATTGAGTTTTAAAATAAGAGATTGGTGAAACTTGAAGGAGATAAAATATAGAAGTAGGATTTGAAACCTAACTATATAGGAGAAAAAAAAGTGCTGAGAAAAATGAAGAATAAAAAAATAATTGCGAAAGCAACAACTCCAAAATCTAATGCTGGTTAAACTAAGAGAGAATAAAAACAGGAAGAGTGAAATTCAATAGATGAAGTACTTCTAATTGAACTTGAACAAAAATGATGATATAAATATTGTGATACAAAGTTACGTGTGTCAGATGTCATAAATTCAAATTTCTCACTCTTATCATTGAAGAGAGTTTTGCATCACTTGTCATAAAATTCAGAAACTTATTACAAAGTTAACCAAATTTTAAACTATTAACAAACATATTAATGTTGGAAGCGTGTGATAAGCACTCACATAACAAAGAATCAAACAAAGAATATTTCACTTGTATTAAAGATATTTTCTTTCAAGCTACAAACTTAGATTCACCTTTTTTCTCTCAAGCTCACTTCACTTGTATTTGATGCGTGCTTGATATTTCGACTCATACAAAACATCCTATTTGTAGGATTACATGGAAAGATCTAGATCTATAATTCCTATCTAGATCTAAATCTCATTTTTACTTTAATGTTATGAATAACTTACTTAACTTTATTACATGTATAACTCTCTCAAATTTAAAAAGCAAAACTTACTCAATAAACTCTAACTCATGAATTTTACTAACGTAATTGTAATACATGTTTAGTTTTCAACATCCCCTCTTAAACATGTTTTTCCACAAACTCCAAGCATTGTTCTCAACTTATTAAACACATCAACTTTGAGTGACTTTGGGAAGATATATGTAATTTGATCATCTGTCTTCACATATTCAATTTGAATCTCATTTTTTCTTTTTGAAATGCAATCTCTAATGAAGTTGAATTTGCTATCAATGTGCTTACTGCGATCATGGAACACCGATTCTTTATAAGAGCATTCTCTTGCAAAATTCTAACTGCGTTAAGCAAATTTCTTAGCCAAACTGCATGACAAACACATGATGATGAAACAACATATTCTGCCTCACAAGTAGATAATGTCACAATAGGTTGCTTCTTAGAACTCCAAGTAAAAGATGTATTACCAACAAATTAAGAACACAAATCCACTTGTACTTTTTCGATCATTTAGATCTCCAGCCCAATCACTATCAATATAACCTTCAAGCTTGAATTCTTGAGATGGTGTATAAAATAAACCATAATCAAGCGTACCTTTGAGGTAACGAAGAATTCTCTTTGCCACTTTCAAATGAGTAGTTGTAGGAGCTTCCATAAACCGACTTTTACCAATCCAACATTGAAAAGAATATCTGGCCTTGTGCAAGTTAAATATCTCAAACTCCTGATTAAAATTTTGAAATACGAAGGATCTATAACATCTCCATCTTCATATTTGGCCAGCTTTGTACTAGTCTCCATCGGAGTTTCAACAGGCTTAGAATTAAACATCTTGAATTTCTAAAGATTTTTTTAGTATATCGTTCTTGAGAAATAAAGATTCCTTTCTCTAACTGCTTCACCCTAATTCCAAGATAATATGACATAAGCCCAATATCCGCCATTTCAAATTCTTGGGTCATTGCTGCTTTGAGATCTTCAAACATCCTTGGGCAATTTCTTGTAAATATTAAGTCATCTACATAGAGACAAACCAACAAAATATTTCTTCGATCATTCGTCTTAATATAAAGAGAATGTTCATGAAGACATCTCAAATACCCATTGTCAATGAAGTATTTGTTGATTTTACTGTTCCACATTCTTGGCATCTGTTTCATTTCGTATAATGTCTTCTTCAACTTTAAAACTTTATCTTCATGACCTATTATAACATAACCGAGAGGTTGCTCCAAGTAAACTTCTTCTTCAAGGTATCCATTAAAAAATGTTGATTTCACATCCATATGAAAATCTTCCATTTATTTTGAGCAGCTAGTACAATTAACGACCTTATGGTCTCCAAGCGAGCAACAAGAGCAAAGAATTCATCATAATTAATGCACTTTCTTTGAGAATAGCCTTTTGCAACTAATGTCGCTTTATGTCTCTCCACTTCTCATTTTTTATTTCTTTTTATCTTAAACACCCATTTGACACTGATTGCTTTCTTTCTACTTGGAAGAGTGAAAAATTCTCAAGTATCATTCTTCTTTATGGTCTTCATCTCTTCATCCATTGCATGCTTCCATTTTCATCTTGTGAAGCTTCTTCAAAATTTAAAGGTTCATGATACGACTATTCAGTGCTATATAATTTTTTACTGATTAACTCTAAACATGAGACACAAGTAATGTCCAACTCTTTCGAATCGCTTTACGCAAGTATAAGCAGTCGAGTATGCAATAAGTGATAAGTATTTTTATTTATCGTTCTCCACAGAGATTGATGTGCTATAATTAGTTTTATTAATTCAAGAACCAAGCAGAAAAGTAGAAAAGTAGAGGAAATTGTTTTGTTTTCGAGAATGTAAAGCATAAATCAGAAACAACAAAAGTAAAGCCTAACTATTGCAAAATGAAATAAAAAAGGCTAATGTGAATAAAAGATAGGTTGTGGCGGCTACTGAAGGGCACAGTTCCTTGTACCAGGAATCACGAACTTCGCTCGGTGATCATCTCTCAGTTATGGGGAAAGAACTCTAAAAAATAGGCACACTCTTTTACGACTTAATCTTTGACTATATATAAGTTTCAACAAGCCTTTTTTCTTTAAAAAAAAAAAAAGGTTGGTTGGGGACTAAGGAATTAGAGATAGGTTGGTTGGGGACCAAAGAATTAGATATAGGCTGGTTGGGGACCAAGGAATCAGATATAGGCTACTTGGGGACCAAGGAACCTTAAATCCCTTGATTTTCACGATTTTGTCTATTGCGATGCGTTCGACATCGCATTATGGCCTGGAAGATCTTGTTATTCTACAACTTCCGATGCGTCTGACATCGCTTTCTAGCTTTTTGTTACTCCACTAAATGCGAAGCTCAAAGCGTCCCCCATTCCTACACATATGATAGTTTTTTTAACGAGACTTGAGATCTTTAACATTTAAGTATGAAAAGCGTCCAACACCAACAATTTACTCTAAAAAGATTTAGTTTTCCTTAGTTTTTAATTCCAAGCTCCTAAACTATATATGCATGATATTTATATAAATCTTCATACTTTATGTCATTCTAACTCTAAGAATGACTCAATTTAATGCACGAATCACTTAGAATACATGAAGATAATAGCTTAAAAAACTCTATAATTGAGAGTTATCAGTTTACTATCACAAAAAAAGACAAAAAAGTAAGATCATTACACTAAAAAAAAAAACAGTTTTTGCCGACAGAACAAAAATCCGTCGGCGCAAGTAGTCTATGCCTTGACTACACTTGTGCCGACAAAATAATAATATCTGTCAGCGTAGGTAAGCAATCTCTCCCCAAAACGAAAAATAGGGGGGGGGGAATTAGAACTATGCCGACGGAGTCATTTTTTCTTTGGCGTAGAGTAATTTTAAAAATTAAAATAATGATTTATGCCGACGGTGCCAATCTTTCAGCAGTGTAGAGTAATTTTTTTAAAAAATAAATAAAATATCTATTTCGAAGGAGCATTATTCCGTCGGAGTAGCCTCTTTGAATCAAGCAGATTACACCCATTCAGCCCCTTAAATTCCTAAATCCCTAAATTTTTCTCTTCCTCCTCCCAATCGACTCCCACGTCCAGGTAGCCGCCCTCGCTGTCTCTATTGACCGCGATGCAATCCGCTGTGTCCAACCTAGCTTCAGCTCGCTAAAGGTTTTCTGTTGCGGAATTATCCAACACACAAATTAAGAAAATAATAATGATGTGAGAATGGTGACGTGGAATAGCTACAATTTCGCCCAGGCGAAATGTGTGTGGTTCCCCAATAATGTGCAAGTGTACACAGTCTTGTTGTAGAAAGTTTTAAAGTAAGTAAAAGTCATCTCCACAGGGATTAATGATTAATGTCATATTTAAGAGAAGGTTAAAGAGTTAAGGTAACAGGGAGAGAATTGTTGGAATGAAACTAAACTAAGCAAAATAAACGTAATGCGACTAAAACTAGGGTAAATTGCATTGGAAGAACAAAAGACATTTCAGAGAGTTTAGCTAAGGCGAAATGACATTAAGCTAAGAAGCGAACTGCTGTTGGCTTCTCTTTGACTCTCTCGAGCTCTAGAATCTAGCTCTCTCGAGCTCCTGGTTCGATTCTCTCAAACTCAAACAACGCTAAAATCTCGCAAACAGCACTAGGCGAACCTTATCTCTAAGTGTTCTTTCATTAGCAAGCAAAACTTAGCAGTTCTAATGTTATACATGCAAGTTCGCTCTATTCTTATTTTCTCGAAGTGAAATAAAGGCATACACACAGTGGATCAGACATAATGTATTTCAAGTTAATGTAACTTGCATAATAGTTTGACATCTCGCTATAGCTTCGCTTCGGTGAACTTCTCCTACTTGCCTACTTCCTTCCAATGACGAACTTAGCTATTCATAACGGTAAATAAATGCAAAGCAATGTCAAAGCAAAGATTAATCTTCATTAAAACACCAAATACAATGTTTGCTACAACTAATGCTAAGGCGAAATAAACAAAAGCAATAAAAGGGGAAACAAAGATAAGAAACAGCCTGGTCAGAATTGTAAAGACAACAACTCTGACTTGCCTCCGGCGAAATCTCTGCAACTTCGGCTAACTACGACTATGTTAAAGCTAAACTAATTAACAACTGAAAATGGGAAAAACAACTAAGCTACGGCTAAAACTAAGAAAATTTGATCGGAATTTAACTCGACGGCGTTCTCACGACGGAGGATCGACCCCAAAAATGGGTGATAAACTCAAATGAAGGAGAAGGGCAGCTATTTATACTTCATCTCCAAGCGACAAGGTCTGCTCCACGGTCCTGACACTGTCTAAAGCCTGCTCTATGATTACTGCTTAGCCGAAACCTACTGTGCTCTGACATTTCTGCTCCACGATCCTTATTGTCAGCTGTGTCAGAGCATCCTTGATTTCACTAACTTTCGAGCATGTTCTTTCTCTAGAATCAATTTCGCCTAAACGAGAATCCTTGGCGATTCTTCATGTTACACTGCGGGGTGGGATATTTTCAAGGAGCGTTCGCTGGGCTGACTTTTGCTTGCTCGAGCTCCCTTCTTGTATGAATTTCGCTCCGCTCATCAGGAATGCTGTAGACAAACTAGAAATTATCAATTCTTTTTTAACACTTATAAATTTGCACACATTCAAACATGTTTCTCTACAACGAACTTCTAAAATGCATCATAATCAGAAAACTATAGGATATTTCGCTTAAGCATAATAATTGATATGATGAGGCGAAATTCAATATTAATTTAATTAAATATTAGCAAATTCTTATGAAAATATATTCTTTTTATCTACTTTAACTCTCAATTCTTGAGAGTTATCATTTTCCATCTCAATTTCACGCGTTTTCATCTTCCTCAGATTTTTTTTTTGAAATGCGATGTTTTAGAAGCCGTTATTGAAGTTTTTTAGAGTAGTAGTGCCCTCTATGTAGGGTTTGTTGGTCCCCCTTCCTCAATATATGTCTTCAAAAAAAAAAAATTACTGGGATTTTCGGTGTTGGAGCTTTTGCTACTTTGGTGTTCATTTCTCTCGTATTTTTGTTTCTTTTGGATTATCTTCTATTGTTGATGAATGTTTTGATTCTTGTTTCTGTTTCGTAATGTAATTTCGATTTTGGTGGAAATTGTCTTTGTGTTCTTTGAATTTAAGTTTTGGAAAGTGTTATTTTGGTGAAAATTGTCTTTGTGTTATATATATATATATGAAGTTTATTCTTTGTCCATGTACATATGGGTGTTTGTAAAGAACTATGAGAAACTTGGGAAGAAATATAAAACTTTAGATCACTACAAGAAAAAGGGTATTGGTCGACATTTTTTTTACCGTCGGCCACATAACGTCAGCCAAAACAATATTAACCGACGGTTTGAATACAGTCGGCCAAACGAGATTTTAGCCGACGGTTTTATGAAATCGTCGGCTATTTATTAAATTCAGCGTCGATTTGAAGGATCGTCGTCTAAGATCAACAATTTTAAAAATATATATTTATATAGCCGACGTTTTATCCAAAACGTCGGATAATATAATATAATTAAAAAAAAAAATTAAACTTTAGCCGAAGGTTTTGAAAACCGTCGGCTAAAGTTTAATTTCCCCCTAATTTTTTTAAATTTTATTTTGGCAGTCTCTATTTCGCTTTAGGCGACAGTTTTTAAACCGTCGGCTAAAAATTTTGTTGTCCCCCATTTTTTTGCTTTTGGCGGTCAATTTTTCACTTTAGCCGATGGTTTTAAAAACCGTCGGCCAAAGCTTTGATTCCATATCATTGATCCGTGTAAAAAAACACATTTTCTCCCCTTCCTCATTTTTCTTCCCCTTATCCTCTTTTTAAATCCCACCATTTACACATTTATTCCTTTCCCATTCTTCTTCCACACCACCTCTACCCTCATCTCATCTTCTCCGTTAGAGATTATCGTCATCATCTCGCTAATGTTCTAGTTCTCATGTTTAGCGCCAAAGTCGGATTCCTCAACCACGAGGAACTATGACGAAAGTTTTTAGAAAGATGCTCGCTACTTGCCTATGTTCTTCCCTTCTTTGTCATTTTCGTGTCTTCACTCCCTCTATGTGCATTCTGGTCGAGCTTTCTAATGCCTTTGAAACAAGCGATTGGATCTTTGGGGAGAATAGATCGAGATGGAGGATGGAAGTTTTTTTTTTTTTTTTCCTTATCACTCCTTTAGTTTGTATTAAAGAAAATTGTTGTTTTGTAATAACTAATGGAGGAATTTTAATTTTATTGAGTTTTAAAATAACTTTGTGTTATTTAGTTTTGTGTTCTCCCACATAGTTCTGTGTTCTTTTTATTTTTTTCCTTTTAATTTTGTGTTATTCCTAATAGTTTTGTGCCATTTTTTTCTAATCAACCTCATATGTTAGTGCCATTGAAAGAATCCTTGAAGTTTGAACTATTACAAAATTTTCTCCTTAATCAATTTTGTTGACAAAAGAATCCATAATCACTCCAAACGAATAGGACAATTTTTGTTCGTTTAAATTTTTTATATATATTTTAGCCGACGGTTTTAAACTGTCGGCAAAAATATTTATATAGCCGTCGGTCCAATTTTAAAAAACGTCGGCTAAAGATTTTCCGACGATGATTAACTGACGGTTTTTCCGATGGCATAAAAAAAGTCGGAAAATCTTTAGCCGACGTTAAATACCGTCAGCTAAGACCTTTTTTCTTGTAGTAAAGCAATCAAGGTTGTTAGCTTAAAAAAGAAAAATTAAAAACCACATTCTGATATATGTGTTTGTTTTTGGTAGAAAAGAGTGGAGTGGAAGAGAATGAAGTGGTTAATAGTAGTTTGAAGTGGTTAACTACTCGTTTGGGGATTGAGGTTAAGAGTAGTGGAGTAATCAACTACTTGTTTGGGGATTGAGGTTAGTAGTGGTTGAATGATAAATTTGATGTAAAGTTTAATAAAATTTAATGTGAAATATGATAGAGAGGTTGAAGAGTGGTTAACAGTGGTTGTTTACTACAAAAAACAAACGAGGGGTTTTTGAGGAGTGGTTATTAACCACTC
>JBBMKA010000002.1:574622-602714 GCA_037833695.1 Sechiopsis laciniata
TATATATATTGTATAGTTAGGTTAACATTCATCTCTAACTATTGTAAAAAAAAAAAAAAAACATTCATCTCTTGCTATTCTACACTTTTTGGTTTTCTTTGTTTTTACTTTTCCCTACTTTGACGAACTTTTTCAAACAAACTTAAACAATTAAAATGAATAGAGTGTTAACTCAGTGACATGTAGAAAGATTGAGACTAAGCTTCATTTTTCCTTTCCTTAACTTTTCATGATTAGTTCGCATCACTCTTACAGATTTGAGTGAAGCAACCATAAATTGTTTAAACTTTTTTTTTTTTTTTTTTTTCATATTTATTGTGTCCATTTGAAGTTACAACATCTCAAAAAATTTATTTGAAAAGGTGAATTGATGCTAGGGTTCAAGAGAGAGTGAAAGTGGTTATAGGCATCATTAATTGTGATACTATAGGTGATACCAATTTAATATTGTTTGTGGCATTAATTGAAGAATATATATTCATCGATTAAAATTATGTTTTCTACCAATTGAAATCATCAATTGTACTAATTTTGTCGTGTTTTTACTAGATTCTCAATTTTCTGTTATGCACGAATTTACTTTAAAATTGTATAGTTTTTTTTTTATGCATAAAAAAGTCACTTATATATTAATAAAAAGAACTCGTAGAGGTATTAAGCTACTCACTTAGATGGAGAAAATAAATAACTAAGACCCTCTTTGATAACCATTTTGTTTTTAATTTTTAATTTTGAAATTAAATATTATAATAACTATCATACTATATATTTTTTCTACATGTATCTTTATATCTTACTTATATTTGTAGAAACCATTTAGAAACAAAAAAAAAGTAGCTTCTAAAAATTTGTTTTTGTGTTTTAAAATTTGATTAGCATTAACATACTTTCTTAAAAATATTAGATATATTGTAAAAAAAATGAAACATATGGTAAAAAATATAAGTAAAAGTAAGTTTAAATTTTAAAAAAAAAATAATAATAATAATGATTATCAAACAGAGGTAAAGGATCCATTTTTCTTTTTTCATTTTTTTTAAAATCCACTTAATGTAAAAGAAAAAAAAAATCCACTTCTTGGAGAAAACCGCCATTGTAGGTTTATCTCCGATTATCTTGCTTGGCGGTATTATCGACTCTGTAGCAGCGCTCTGAGTTAGCGAAATTGCGCCTCTTCCTCCATGGATTTACTGGTACCATTTCAATTTTGCCATCATTTCTCCAATCCATATCTTCTTCTTCTTCTTATTCTTGTCCACTCCGCAGAACAAGTTCAACGTTCGCAAGAAAGAACCAGAGAAATCGCCTTCTGTTCCTGTTTCCTGGATTGAAGTCTCCGACTCTGTCTCACGCCGCTGCCAATTTCTTCCCGACGGTCAACTTTTTGTGAGCTTCTCGTTTTTACCCAACATTTCCAATTTTTGACCTGGGGTTTTTCATTTTAATGGTGTTTGGTCTTTTTCGTATCTAGATTCGTATTCAGTCTACTTTTGTTATGGGATTGCTTATTTGGTGTAAATGTGGGCAATCTTGGCAACAGGGTATGGTACTTACTGGTTTTGAGATTAAGAGAGAGTGAAAGTTTCTTTTCCAAGTTATGCCGTGCTTCATAGTTTTATATGGAATTGAATAACAATCTTGGGTTTGAGGTGTTGGATATGATTTGAGAATTCATTTGGGCAATTATATGATGCTAATCTACTTAGATTACTCTCACCAATATGGTTATGCAATGAATTGGGTCATTTTCAAATCATCTCGCATGTCTCTTTGGGTTTTCTTCCCCCCAATAGGAGCACAATTGTGTTCTTCGTAAGAGATGGTCCACCTAGTACCAACCAATCTAGTCGACCCTTTGGTGGAATGCTTAGATACACTTTGAACCTGCTTGTGTCCGTGCATCTTAGTTCTAGTTTTTCTTGAAAGTGAGTGATATTTCTGTTACAATGCTGCCTTTTCTTTTGATAAGTGCCATTCATGGTTAGCCAAAGCGGGCTGAGTCCGGCGGTAATCGACATTTATCCTCGGTTGAAAGGTTGTATGTTCGAATCCTCCAATCCCCAAAAATTTTGATGTACTAAAACAATAAGTTACTTTCATGGTTAAGAGTAGGATTGTGTAACGCCTAGGGTTAGGAGGGGTACATTTATGAACCGTGACCACATACGAATTAGAGGGATCCTGAGAATATGGAAATCAAGATAAAGAAAGGCTTAAAGGAATTGATTAGTACTACCTATACCAACAACGTGCATCTTCTTTTTCAGTGGCCCAATCGTAGGAACTCCAAGGTTACGTGCTTAACTTGGAGCAATTCTATGCTCTGGATATTTTCCATGAAGCATGCGAGTTAGGTAAAAGCATGCTGAAAGGTCTGGTGTTGGCATGTGGGGACAGACTTCACTTTTAAAAGCGGTTGAAGACTAGTAGGTAACATGGTTGGGAGGGGATGCAAGGGTATGCCGAGGCCGAGAGGGACCAAATTTGGATTTCGAATTCTAGTCCGAATCTTGGGCTCGGGTTGTTAAACTAGAAGTAATTGACGAAGGTTAAAAAAAAAAAAAAAAAAAAATTGAGGTGTATAACAATGTTTCTGCCTTTCTAGTTCAACCGTGATCATTTGGAAGTTAGAATTAGAAAAGGACATTTTTTCCAGTTGTGTACTTCAAATTGGAAGTTAATGTGAAAAAGAAATTTCTTTCTGTAGGTGAAGATTATTGATGACTCAAGACCAGCAGTTCATCGTGTCGTCGATTCCTTCCTCAATACGTTTTTCCCCTCAGGATACCCATATAGGTAATCTGCATGATTTATTGTCATTAGCAGTAGGACTGAATGGAGAAGTGCACACGAAAATGAACTACTGCCTTCTTTAAACTGCTTGATTATAAGCGTTTTACCTGATAGTGTCAGCGAAGGATATTTGAAGTATACACAATTTCGAGCCTTGCAGCATGTTACTAGTGCAGCTCTCTCAGTGCTGTCAACTCAGGTCTTTATCCAAATCTTTCCATCTTTGGTATAGCATTATGATTATATAATAACTCTTAAAAATAGTATTCTGATATTTCTTTTTCTATCGTGAAAGATTTAGTTTGAGGGTACCAACCAAACAGAAACATGCGTGCCTGCTTATGCATCATAATAAAGTTCAAAACTATTGTCGTAATCTTCATAGTATTAAATGTTTTAGTACTCTGGAACTTATATGGCAATTACCCATTTTAATGTTATTCTTTAACTCTTTGACTTAAGAATCGTGAATATTGGTTATGATACTGCTTGGTCATAGGCTCATACAAGTTATTGCAATAGTCATATTACATATTCATCATGCAATTTATCTTCAAGATTGTGTTTCATCATACATATTTTTTTTCTTTACCACCTCAAATGATAGAATGATGGTCGTTAATATATGTTCTTAATTCTCTTCAGTCACTGCTGTTTGCTGCAGGCTTGCGGCCAACAGCGGCACAGGCTACTGTTGTAAGTTGGGTAAGTTCAATATTGTTCTGTATGGATGCATAACGCTTCTCTTTTCCCTTTTTCTTCTTATGTTATTTGATTATTCATTAACATTTTCTTTCATTCTGTTTTCCAACAAATATTTTTTTGTATTAAATATATAAAATAATTAAAACTGGAAATAACAGACTGAACAATCGGTTAAAGTAAATATTCTCTTTTTTTCCCTTTGAAGGTTTTAAAGGATGGGATGCAACATGTTGGCAAACTCATATGCAGCAATTTAGGTGCAAGAATGGACTCAGAGCCCAAAACATGGAGAGTTATAGGTATGCATCTTATTGTCAATCTATTATTCATTTTAAGACAGCATTTCCATTCGTCTATTATTTTGTACTCTATAGCGTATCCATGCAGATATTTTTTTCTTTCTTGGAGTTGCACAGTTTCGTTTTTAAGTGACAAACGTCCATTACATATAAATGATTGGATTTTATGTTGTAGCTGATGTCCTCTATGACTTTGGTGCTGGCTTGGAAGTTATTTCTCCCTTGTGCCCTCATCTTTTTCTTGAGATGGCCGGCCTAGGCAACTTTGCTAAGGTATAAGTTGCTTCTAACTCTTTTTATACCATACTTTCACTTTGATGTCCTGTATAAGGAATAGTAGGATAAAAATTAAACCATTAAAAGAAAACATGACTCTATTTTCTAAGTTTCCATAATCAATTATGAAATATCTACTCTTGAGTATTATTTTCTGGAATCATTAGCACATATTGGCAATATTATTCTTTTACATTGATGAATTCTTTTACATATTGGCGAGTACTAGAATTATTATGCCTCATTTTGTGAAAGTTCTTTGCTAGTTTGAGCTTTTGAACTATTTCTTTTTTTGCGGCTAGGGAATGGCAGTAGTAGCTGCTAGAGCAACAAGATTACCAATATATTCTTCATTTGCAAAAGAAGGCAATCTTAGTGACCTTTTTGCCAAAGGGGAGGCCATTTCTACTCTCTTCAATGTGGTCGGAATGGGAGCTGGGCTACAATTAGCATCGACAATTTGTTCATCAATGCAAGGAAAGGTAGATTCCCTTCGAAATTCGCCTGAGAATTGATTTTTTGCCCTTGTTTTCTTGCGCATTTTCAATGCCATAAAACGACAAACAAAATGGTGTTAAATTTATCATTCAACATTGACGGTCCTATCTCTGCCTAAAGACAGAATGATCGAGTGTTTCTCTCTTTTTTCTCTTTGAAAAATACTCTTAAACATTCCCAAAAAGCCTAGCCGTCACTCCTTTTCCTCTCTACTGACCATTCACTACTTGTTGTTAATAAAGGAGAAAATATCATTATACAGGATAATCTTAGCCATACAAATTGGCGCCAATAACCCTATCATGGAGTGCCATGGTGCTTCAAGTTTCCTTTCGCTTATTATTGTCTAGCGCTGCCAGTGCCATGGGAAATGCCTAACCAGCGTCTTCTCGAATTTGTAACTTTGTACAGTGCGGCCGGCTTCTTTACTTCCTCTCTATTAACTCAATCTGGGCTTTAAACAAACATTTCAACAAGTCTCTTACGAAGCCATCTTGATGATTAGGCTCCACAAATTTCAACACCCACGACAGATTTCAGAATAACCCAAATTTCACTCTCCTATGGGTTCATCATTTTTGCACATTGAAAATCTTGAATATCATTTCTTCTATTGTCATTTTGCTGCTAGCTAGTGGTTGGCTCTATTCCCTACCTCGTAGATATCCTCTTTGTTTGCTGGTTTACATTAGTCTCTGGTAAAAACCGTATATATGATGACAAATCCAGTCCATACATGTTTTGACCCAAAGTTCTCTTCTGCTCTTCTTTAGTTGAATCATAACAAAAGTTTATGTTTCTTCTAGCATGTTTCTCTTTGGACCTCGGTTTCTTTTTTTTTCTTTTTTCTTTTTTCTTTTTTGTAATTATCGTTTAGGGTGTCTCTTTGTTTGTGTTTTGTTTTTTGTATGTGCTAGTTTTTTCGTTCTCCTGTCAAGGAAAGCTTGGTTCATTATTAAAAAAAAAGTTTCTTCCAGCATGATAATAATGCTAGGTGGTTTAGTTATTTGTTAAGCTTTTTTACCTCAAAATTTTTCTAAATCATGTTCAAGCATATGATATATCCGGATACCTTTTTTCGGTTTGTTTTAATATTTATTCCTTGCAGTTAGTTGCTGCACCTCTGCTTTCCATGGTACATGTATATTGCGTGGTAGAGCAAATGCGAGCAACTCCGATAAACACGCTGAATCCACAGAGGACAGCAATGATCGTTGCCGATTTCGTCAAGTCGGGAAGGATACCGAGCCCCGCTGACCTAAGGTACCAAGAAGATCTTTTTTCTCCTGGAAGACTCATAGAGGATGCTGGAAACGTGAAAGTAGGAAGGGCTCTACATGAGGTTATTAAGCCATCAAAATTGATTGAAATGAAACAAATCTTTCCAGAGGAGAAGTTTGTTCTGAACCAAAGTAAAGAATGGGTTGACATGGTGTTGGAGCAACATGCCTCAGGTGAAGATGCTTTGAGGGGATGGCTTGTTGCTGCATACACAGAAAACATAAAAGGACCCTCTCATGAGCCAACTGCCAATGTGTTGCTCGAGGCTTACGAAAAGATGAACGACGTGTTCACTCCATTTCTATCTGAACTTCAAGCCAAAGGGTGGCATACTGATCGTTTTCTCGATGGAGCGGGAAGTCGTTTTGCATGGTAGTTCTCCGTACTCCATACTATATTCAATCTTTGATTCATGTAGGTTTGCTCATTGATCTAGAACCCTAGATTATATGAAGTAGAAATATATCAATGGTTGTTGGTTTTGTAAGTCAATGACAAGGGAGCTGTACAATGTAGTTAAATATTTGCAGAGTTGGTAGTGATAGCACTTTCTAAATAGTTGATTTTGTTCTCACAACAGAAGTTGAAGCATACTTCTATTGGAATATCAGTCCATTACGGCTTGAAAGGTTTTATTTTCGTTTTTTTGTGTAAGAAGTTTTGGAAGATTTATAAGTTCTTCGAAGTACACGCTAACAAGAATATAAGTCAATTAACATGATGTATGAGTTTAAATGTTTGTTTACTCTAGAATGATACTTTACATTTACATCAGATTATTCATGAAAAAGCATCAAATTTGACTAACATGGATTGACCTAAAATATATTATGGTCATCTATCAATATATTATGGATTTATTTTAAAGTCATATGTTATAAGATCAAATTGTTTATCCCGTGAGAGTAATAAAGATGAAGTTGATTATGAGTCACAAATATTTATAAAAAACTATCCTAAAGTGACATAGTGGTGAAGGTCTTAGAGAATTTAGATGGGAATAATTCAATATATGATGGTAAACAACTTAATAATTAATTTCAAGTTTTCTAAAGTCAAAAAAATTAAAAAATTAAAAAAAATCAAGTTTCCTTAACAGTAAGGTTAAGTAGTGTGTTCAATGACATTAGTCGGGATGACACAAGTTGGCTCGGACTGCCACGAATATTAAAAAACAAAAAACAAACAAACAAATAAAAAAACAAATTTGAAAATGTTCTAACGTTTAAAATGGTGCTATCCCCAAAGCCCAAAAGCGGGAACGAAGCTTTATTTTGAAACTTTGTTGAAGAAATCGAAACGAAAAGCTTCCTTCAAATCGGCGACGAAGACAATGGAGACTTCTCGCTTCCTCAATCTTTTTCTCCTTCTCTGCCTCGCCTCCGCCGCCGCCGAAGCAGTATCAATCCGCCGCTCTGGATTTCTCTTCTTAAGAACCAGAGGAAGATGCACACCACAGTAAGTTCTCATTTCCTTTCTCTCTAACATATACATTCCAAAATTAGGTCCGAATCCTCTACGCATTTACATTAGATTAGATTAGGTTTCGTTTTCTGTCATCGATCGGATTGAGATCGATTCGTTTATTCGAGGCCTTCAGGTTCTGGAGTAGTAGGAGAGAAGCCTGGCCGAGAATGGCACCGGAAACGGCGACGGTGGAGAAGATTTTCGGATCCAGAGCTCGAGAACTGTACGGATCGGAGATGACGTTAATGGACGCCGCCGCGGCGGAAGCTGCGGAAGAGGAGGCGTTCGGTAGAGTTGTGAAGGAGGCCACTGCAGCGTTGTTGAATTCGTATGCTAGAAGAAAGGAGTTTCCATATTCGGCTTGGGAGGTGAAGACATTGTTCATCAAAGCTTTGGTGTCTAAACATGCTGCAGCTCTTCATTCTCGCCTTTTTGCTCTTGCTAATGAGTCGTGCGGCTAACGACTATTCTCACGAGACTAACTGTTGCTTCTACATTTAAGCTTGTTTAACAAGTTGATAATCTTTATCAAGGATGTTGAACTCTGGTTTTAACAAGTTTTTAATTGTCATTCTACAATTTGTGTTTGGGATTGAAGGAAAATGATGAATATGTTTGATATCCATGAATATCTCTTGACAGAAATTATTATTAAATTTATACTTCTCAAATGAGTTAAAATAATTGTTATCAATATTGTTTAAACCATTAGTGACAATTTGGAGGTGAGTAGAGAGTACATGTAAGATATTGTTGAGTTAGGTTCATTATTTGACATTTGTTGTTTTTTTTTTTGTTTTTTTTTTTTTTATATGATCTCTTCGATAAGATCATGAATTAAACTTGAGAGCGGCACAGTGGTTGAGTTTTTGGGTTTTGAAGGTGTTTAACCCCCTCAAGGTGTTAAATTCAAGGTGGCTGGCTGTAGAGATTAATTTCTCCACGATCTAAGGAATGAAAAAAGCTCTTAAATCTTTACTCAAACCGAAATATACTATGCAATCTTAAACTACAAGAACTAGCTCTTTACTTGATAATAGTTGTTGTTGATTAACTTCACTAATATTTGATAGCTTGGCGAACATAAAAACACACATATCTTAAATTAAAAAAATCTTCCAACTATGATGAGCATACTTACCATCTTGGCCTATTATTCATTAGGGATAAACATGGAAACAAAAAACTATTAGAAAATTTACGAGAATTTCTCTGGTCCTAATCGATCTTCATAGTTGTTTTTCCCCATGGAAATGATCTGTTTTAACCATGCCTCAGTGCCCACCACCATGATTTTGAGGTGTATCGAGACGAGCATCGATGTTGTTCGATCCTTTCGTGATCTCATTCGAAACTTCAAAATACATAGTTTTCTCACCTAAAAATTATAAAGAGACATAGTTTATAAAATCAAATGAAAGAGCAGAAAATTGACAAAGTTTTCCGGAGTGTGTACCAGTAGCAGTTGCAACCCAGTGATTTGTTCTTGCTGTTTCCATGCTACCTGCTAAAATCAACATGAATAATAACATAACCTCACAAATTATTGAATAATGGTGTTTGGAACCCATTTTTCTTGTGCTTGAAAGGTTTCTTTTTGTGCCTCATATGAAAGTGAATATATAGAAAATAGTACCATGTTTTTCAAAGGTCTAAAATTATACCATTTTAATCCAAATACTTTAGATCGAATTTTTATCCTATACTTTCAATAGATTTAAAAGTTAGTCTCTCAATTGGTTTGATGCGAACTAAAAAAACATTTTTTTTAAGTTTTCCCTTTATAAATTTCATAAATTTATTTACGTTGTGATATTTTGTTTTTTGTTTTTTTTTTTCTTGTATTAAAGTTACAGTTATTGTTGAACTAACTTCAATTAAAATTAGTTTCATGTTTCAAAAAAAAAAAAATTAAATCAGTTTTAAATTCATTATCGAGGTCAATTTTAAGTTTTATTAAAAATTAATATACTAAAATTAGATATTTAGAAGTATAAATACCAAAATATAATAATAAAAAAAAGAGATATTCTATAATTAGGAGGAAGGATTTAAATTCATAATTATTAATCTGATAAATAATTTGATTATTAAAAGATTCTGCAAATCTAAAAAAAAAAAAAATTGTATAAAAGAAATATTACCCGAACTAAAATAAAGTGGTAGAGTTGTTGAGAAAAGTTTGAACTTAGTTTCAGTGGAGTTGAAAAGTTTGTCTTTGGTTGTTGGCATGCTACCAGACAAGACAATAGGCCATGGGATGACTATTGAATTATTTGTGTAAGATGTGGTCCACTAAAAAAGGTCTTAAAAAGTCTAAAAATTAATTTTTTTATGAATTTTTTTAATATTCAAATGTGGTAGGATTAATATGTGTCATAATATTAATATGTGTGTAAGTTAACTTAAACAGAATATGTTTTTCCTTTTTTTTTTCCTCATAGCATTTTCAATTTTGTATCACAAAAGCAAAAAAGAAAATCGAACAGAATCTCTCTCATAATCTTCCTACTTAATTGTCTTTTATATCTTTTGTAAACCTCCCATTAAAAATAGAAAATCATCTTCTTTTATAATTTAAGTATTTTAATTTATTATTATAAAATTTCAAATGAGCTATTTTTATTTACAGTTAGGATATCCAAGTACAGATGTTAATGTCTTGGATTTTTGTTGAGAGCATTTCAATTCTCACAAAATCAATTGTCTAAGTTTTCACATGAATTAAGATTAATTTTGTTTAAATCATCTAACTTTTAAGTTAAGAAAATAAATTTTTTACCATACATTTGAATAAAAAAATTTGACCATCAAGCACCAGATAAATAAATAAAATCGAAATATATTTTTGAAAATTTTTGAATCAATACGAGTGAAAGAGCAATGAGTGGTAAATAACTGCAATGTTCCTCCGACCTGTAAGTTTTTTTTATGAGACCAATTTGGTGCAGCCACGGCTGCACCCAAAAACAAACTGCCTCTGATGTGGGTCTTTTGGAATCATATATCTCAGTTTTTTTTTTTTTTAAGTGTTCCATTTTTTTTTTTTTTATATTTCCTTCTTCCTGACATCACATCAGGCTGCACCCAAACTGGTCCCTTTTTTTATTAAGTTTTTGTATTTTGTAATTTATTTTTTTATATTTGATTAATATTTTTATTAGGGCTGTTTGTTTGATGGTGTCGTGGAGCGGTTGCAATTGAGCGAAAAAGTTTAGAAAACAACTCCATTTTTCCATTTTTTATTTTTATTTTCAATTTTGTTGGAACGCCTTTGTAGAGCGGTTATGCATTTCACTTGGCGCCACATGGCGCAATGGTAATGCGCCACTTGACAACTATTTATTGTTTTTAATTATTTTAAAAATATTTATTTACTTTCCAAAATTTCAGTTTTATAATTTATTGTTTGAATCTTTTGCTGATTATTATATTAGATATATTTGAGTATATATAATATTTTTTCGTTCATCATATTTTAGAAACTTTGTTTTCAAATTTAAAATATATTTAATCATTTTAAATTAATTATAATTTCATAATATATTTTATATTTTGATTCGTAATTTAAATTTAGCCGTAGTTTCATAATTAATTTCTATTCTATAAATGAAATTTAATAGTAGTTCATAATCAATTTCAAATTATAAAACTATGATTTATAATTTAAATTCAATGATAATTCTCTGATTAATTTCACATTATAAAATATGTTTAGTAATATAAGCTTAATAATAGATTCAAATAAATTTTCTTTTAATCATATAACCAAATATTAAGAGATAAAAATAATGCGTTTTTTAATTAAAATAAACATTTTTATATTGAATTATGTAAACAAATTTAATAATTTTATTTATTTATAGGATCAATATTTGGTTTGGTTTATATCAAAATATATATATAGTTTGGTTAAGTATTTTTAATCATTATCTAATTTATGAGAATGGTTTCATCCCATATCATATTTTAGAAAATATGTTTTGCAATTTTAAATAAATGGTAGTTTCATAATTAATTTTGTATTATTTTAAACAAAAATTATTTCTTTTTTCATATAACTAATATCGTAAATTTGTAATTATTTAAATAGAGATGGAAAGATAAAGTTTCTTTAATTAAAATTACATATTTTTTATTTTCAATTATGTAAATAAATATAAAATATTTATCCATTCAAAAAAAATTTAAAAATTTATTGATTTATTTTGTCACTATTTTTTATTTTATATTTCAATAAAAATCATGAACAATAAATAAATAAAATGACATTACTCTTCCAAAAAAAAAGTCCCCAACATTAATAATAAATAGAGATATAGAATAATAAATAAAAGATATTATTTGTATTAAAAAAAATATTCATAAATGTCTTATCATCAACAAGTAATAAACATCTCTTATAACTCCTCCACACAAAATACTTTTAAACGAATTATTACAATCACTCTAAAAACAACTCTACAAATAATCACATCTAATCGAGTTATTATAACAATCACTCTACAATTACCTAGATCCAAGTCTGTCAAATTTTTTTAGAAATAAGAATGGAGTCAACATCTAACTTGGAGAATCATTCAAAATTATTTGCAAAGACAGAGAATTGCAGAAGCTATTGCTCACCGGTTGTTCCACCGGTCGACCTCGAACTTGAGTTACATATTAAATTCAGTTAATTTTGTGGGATTGAGGCATATTATATATGGTTATGGTTCCGATTCAATATAATTCGCTTGCTATCCCTACCCAGCAAGCGAGTTAATTGATCCAAAGTCTTAACCATTATGGAGAATTGAAGCTCCCCCTGGTAAGAACCATAAACTATCGCATACTCTAATTTAGAGGTTTTAAAAAATGGACTTTGAGTGGTAATCTGACGTCCAACTCGATGATTAAAGAATAAGACTCTATCAAAATAGCAATGAGAAGGATATTACCCCATATGGTAGTCACCCTTCTTATACCATGAACCGACCTCTTACAACCTTTATCAATTAGTAAAAAAAAAAAAAAAAAAAAAAAAAAAAAAAAACCTGGGAGAAGAAAGTTAAAAACAGCCAAAACGTTTAAATCTTAGCATTCACTCTTATTTTTTTATGTGCTATAAAATTTACATCCACGAATAAGTATTGGAGATTTCAAAACATGTTGTGTGTTAGAGAATAAGAATAAGATACTCTCTAAAAAGTGAAGTTGATCTATTAGTTTTGACAAGCTACTAGACAAGATAAGAGTTGATGAATGTAGGTATTGAATTATTGAAGTACATTGATAATAATTTTTTTTTCCATAATATTACATCCACCATCCAATTTTCCAAACACCTATAATTGATGGGTTAGATTCAGGAGATTAACTAATGGGTAGATATAGTTGGTGATTAATTATCACTCTGCTTACTTCTAAGACTTCTTAACCATGACCTTTTTTATTCGTGAATGTTCGAAACAACTTAAAACTTCTTAGTTTCTTAAGACTTTTTTTTTACTATTAGAGCAACTCAGGATAATCAGGTACAACAAACTGTTCTTCAGATCCAAAGCTTGCGAACGGTATAGATCAAAGATGAAACGTTTGGGTTTTATAAGTCCTGATAACATATATAAAATAGTATGAACACTCATCTCAAAATTAATCAATTTGGTGTTAAAATATATTTTTCTAAATTCTTTTTTATTCAACAACATTTGAAAAATGAGAGTTCGAATCTAAAACTTTATGATTACTAAATTGTATATGATGTGTTTAAATGTATATTCATTTTGGCTACTACATAATAATTGATGATAAACTTCATTGATATTTGATACGATATATTGAAAGATATTTAAGTATTTTTTTAATGAATACAAAAACACATCTCTATAGCACTTAATATCCAACATGTTGATTTCAAGTGAAAAAATCTTTCAACTATGTTAAGCATGCCTACCAAACTTCGCCCTATTCCTCTTTCTTCCTTTCAATTAGCGGTATACAAAAAAAATCGATAACTCGAGCAACCTGAACTATTCAACTCAAACCGTAAGAGTTGGTCTATAATTTTATTTGAGTTGGATGCTTTATGATTTTATAATTTTTGTTGGATTGAGTTGCTTTAATATATAAGATTTGACAAATTGAAGAATTGATCAACCCGAACATTTAGGTTGATCCAAAAAAATTTCCCTAACTCAAACTTAATTCTGAACTTTATACACCCCTACTTCCAATTAAGTAGCTAAAGCAATCTCTACAACTTAGACAAATTCCAACCTTAAATTTCTATCAATAGATTCAAAGACTTTTTCTTAGCCGTAGAAAGAAGGCTGCAATTTTACCAAAAATTAGAGCAAAGAGTATACATTTCCTTACAAAACCAACCAAATAGTAATGGAACAACATGTTTATTTTTCTTAACAATACATAAAAAGGAAACAAGGCCCTATTACTCATTAGGATAAACATGGAAATCAAAAACCAGAAGATAATTTACGAGAACTTCTCTCTTAATCAATCTTCATGGTTATTTTTCACCTTGGAATGATCTGTTTTAACCATGGATTGGCTTCCCTTCACCGCCATGACCATGAGGTCTATCAAGACGATCGCCGATGTTGTTCATCTTCTTCGTAACTTCAAAAGACATAGTTTTCTTACCTAAACTTGTAAAGAGACATAGTTTATCAAATCAAATCAAATGAAAGAGCAGAAAATTGACAAACTTTTCAGTAGTGTGTACCAGTAGTAGTTGCAACCCAATGATTTGTTCTTGCTGTTGCCATGCTACCTGCTAAAATCAACATGAGAAGTAACAGAACCTCACAAATTATTGAATAATGGTGTTTGGAACCCATTTTTCTTTTGCTTGAAAGGTTTCTTTTTGGGCCTCATATAGCAGTGTATATATAGAAAATAGTGTATCATGTTTTTCAAAGGTTTAAATTATAACATTTTAGTCCTATACTTCGGATTGAATTCTAATCTTGTACTTTCAATAAAATTTAAAATTAATTTGATTTAATGTTAACCAAAAAAAAGAATCACTTTTTTATAAATTTTCCCTTGATAAATTTCATAAATATATTTACATGTTATACTCTTTTTGGTATTAAAATTATTTCTTGTATTAAAATTATAGTTATGATTGTACTCACTTCGATTGAAAACTAACTTCAAATTATAGTTTAAAAAAAAAAAAAATTTAAGTTTTATTATTGAAAATACATATACTTGTTGGTATGATTGTACTCTTTTTGGTATTAAAGTAACTTTGTATCAAAAGTTAATGTTACAACATAATTTTCATATACTTTTTAAAGTTTATTTCACTTTAGTTTTATTCAATAAAATTTAAATTTTGAATCATTATGAATTAATCTAGCGGTTATGAAGGCCTAAAAAATTATAGGTGATTAGATGCTTAATATTTAATTTTTAATAAATTTTCTTAACAAGATCAAATGGTTTGTTAGTCTATATATATAAGTTGGTGAGGATAATAACAAATATCAAGGAGGTGTAAGGAGGTGTTTGGTTGAGGGTTATTTTGAGAGATTATTTTAAAGAAGTGTTTGGATGACAAGTTATGGAGGATTTAGTAGAGAAATTATAATACGAGCTCGTTTGGATCTAATGTTTATAGTAGAGTTGTGGGAGAGTTTTGTTATTTATGAATGATTTGACATTTATGAGTTTTTTTTAATAAAAATAATTCTTTTAATTGTTTATTATTTCAAATCTCAAATATTATATTTATATTTATAACTTTCTTGACTAATGTTATTTAATTTGGTATTCACCATAATATTTTTTTATGTTATGAATTGTATTTTAAATAATCACATAAAAAATTTACAAATTAACTAGTTTGATGATTTTTAAATATTATGTGATAGGACAATAAATTCCAATTAATTAACTCAAACTTAATGATATATTCTAATAAAAACGTTTTAAAAAAATAATTGATTAGGAAACTATATTAAATTACAAAATTTATTTTTGAAATATGAAATTGAATATAAAGTTATAGTTGATTTTTAAATTTCAAAAAAAAATTTTAAAAATACTTTATTAGGTAAACGAAAACAATTTTTAATTAATTAGTTGGAAAAAAAATTAGGTAGATAAAAAATATAAATAAAATATCAAACAAAAAATAAATTTAATTATAAAAAAATATCACTACTTTAAAATTACAAAACATAACTAAAAACATATTTTTATCTATAATAATTTATTTAATTTATTTAAGTTGTGAATTTTAATTTATATTTTAAAGAATTAGTCAAAATTTTGTAAAATAACTAATTTTATGATAATTAGTGAATTAGTGATGAATCATTCATATTATGTTAGGTGAATACAAATTTTTTTAAAAAAAGTTTAGAATAAAATAAATGAATATAAAATTATTGTTATTTTCAAATTATAAAATATATTTTGAAAACATGATGTTATTTAAATAAGGAAAAAATTATAATTAATTAGTTTAAACTTAATGATAGTAAACAAATGTATAAATATTAATTAAAATTTTTAAACAAAAAAAATATAATTTATTATAAAACTATAATTAATTTTAAATAACAAAGTATAATTTAAAATACGAAATTGGTTATAAAATTATTGTTAATTTTAAATTCAAAAAATATATTTTTACAATATTATATCATAAAGAGAAACAATTTTCAATTATTTAATTTTAAAAAATATATATCAAATAGTTCAAAAAAAAAAGATTTTGAAAAAAATTAATTTAAAATTAAAATTATATTAATTATAAAAGTGTTGAAAAATAAATTTTAAAAACAAAAGAAAAAAAAATGGAGGTGTTATTTTAAATTCTCATTTTGGTGTTGGGGTTATTTTAAACCCTCCACCAAAATGAGGGTTTAAAATAATTCTAGGGATTATTTTTACCCCAACAAACAAACACCTCCCAAAAAAAGTCTTAAAAAGTGTTTACATTTTATTAATTATTAAACTAAATTTCTTTAATAAAATTGTTGTATAAAAAAATATAATCCTTTGGAGAAAAAATAAAAGTTACTTTATCTATTAAAAAGCATTTCCTCTCTCTTATTATTACAAGACGTACCCAACAGCAGTTTATCGAACAATTATAAATTTATTTTTAACAATACAGAGAAAAAGAGAAAAAGCAAGATCTTTGGCAAAATCTTTCTCCTCTAATCTTCATACTTGTTTTCCTCTTATCTTTTGTGGACCTCCATTATGACCTTGAGGTGGAGCATCTTCTAGAATTACTTTGTTGATGTTGGAATTATCTTTTGTTATCTCATTTGGAATTTTAAAAGACCTAATTGTCCAACCTGAAATTTCAAATAAGATATATTGGTTATAAAATTTAAAAATAAAAACAAAATAGATCAAATCTAAAAAATTTGCAAAATTGTAAGGGGGATGTAAGGAAGTTACCACTAATAGTAGTTGTTGTTGCTATGCTACATGCCAAAATAATCACCAATAATAAGAAAACCTTCATTATCGTTGAAACATGTTTGAAAGCCATTTTTCTTTCACGGAAAGTTTTATTTCAAGGTTTCATATAAAGTATATATACATGTATATATATATATATATATATATAGCAATAATATCACATTTCAATTGATATGTTTTTATGTAGATATTTAACAATTTTTAAAAAAAAAGAAAAAAAAAAAAGAAGATATTTTGAGAACAATAAATTTATTTTGTTTTTTTTTTTTTCTATAGATGGTTCAAAATTCAAGCATCACACTCTTAATTTGTGATGTTATACTATTTTTTTCAAAAGAGATATGATTATGACTATAAATCTTACATTCACAAATAAGTAGTGGAGATTCCAAACAACAGAAGTTGATGTGAAGTTGACTCATTATTATTGACAAGCCACAAGACAAGACATGAGTTAATGGATGTATCTATTGAATTCTTTGAAATGTTTTTGTTTGATATTTTCAATTTTCCAATGATATTACATCTACCATGAAAATTTTCCATTAGCATATATATATATATATATATACACACACTTGGTGTTATAGAAGAGATTAACCACTGGTTTGTTATTGATTTTCATAGTGATTGAAAAAAAATAAAAATAAATAAATTACAATACACGTGTTACAATTATGGGGTTTGAATTTGGAAGCATTTATCTCTAAGATCTCAAATTTGATAACTATTAGGTTAAAAAAGATCTTTAATTATTATTTGAATTAGCTTACACATATCGATTATTTATCTGAATAACAATTTGTAAAAGAAAATATGCATAAGGTACGCATCATGAAGTTTGTAAATTTTGTTTGAAATCAAAATAGGTAGAGAGTTGTTTGTCTTATAGGTTGACTTATGGTCGTGGATGGCATGCCACTAACAAAATAAGAGTCAAGTCTATTGAATTATTGTGGTAGGAATTATTGAAGTTTCGATTGTCCTTTCCAAATAAAAATTAAAAAAAAAAAAAAAAAAAAAAAGAGAGAGAGAGAGACTTGAAGTTTCAATTTGAATCCTATGACTATAGAAATTTCAATTTACTTTCAATAGTTTGGAAGGGGCATAAAAACATTATTGTTGAAAACATATAAAACAAAAAAAAAAAACGGAATTTTTTTTTTTTTTTTTTAATGTTAAAATTAACTTTAAAATGACTATTTTGAACTTTTTACTTTTACACTTTTCCTAATATTATTCAAATTGATATATTGAAGTGGATGACATAAATTAAAAGAAAACTCAGACTTTAAGTCTTGAGTTTAGTTTCGGTTTAGTCATTAAATTTAAAAAATGAACATTTTTATGTGTGACATTTCGATATTACTCACTTTTAGTTCCTATGTTACACCATAATTTTCATATACTTTTAAGGTTTATTTCATTTTAGTTTTTTTCAATAAAATTCAAATTTTGAATCATTATGAATTAATCTAGTAGTTATGAAGGTCTACAAAATTATAGGCCACTGCTTTTTTTCTTTTTTTCTTTGTAGTTTTTCCTGACAACAAAATACTACAAAATCAAATAGTTTATTTCGTAAGTAGTTTACATGTATAAGTTGATGAGGATACTCACGAATATCAAAAGACTTTAAAAAAATGTTTACATTTTTATTACTTACTGAACTAAACTTAGTTGAAATTAAATTCAAGATGTAGATTTTATTTGAATATTCGTAAGAAAACCATAGATATGATTAAGAAAATAGTTTATTTCTTTACAAAAATGAGATTGATTATAATTTAAAATGTTACTATTAATGGATATACATCACTAGGCTTTCAAATATATATAAATATATATCATTGATTAAAAGAAGTTCGAATAAAGTGGTGGGGTGGAGTTGATGAGAAAGTTGACCTTTGGTTCTCGTTGACTCGGACATACAAAAGAGCCAACAATGTGTATAATACTATCCAACCCAAATCATAAGAGTTGTATTAAGTTATAGTTTTATTTAAATTGAGTTGATTTAGGATTTTATAATTTGATCAATTTTTTGCTCGTTCAACTCAATCTAATTCAAACTAAAAAAATAATATTGATGATAATCATAGAAACTTTGAAGAAAAGTTGCAAAAATGTTGGTCTTATTCTACAACTTCTGGTTATTCGAGTTACGCATGTATTAGAAATCTTAAAGCTTTGGCATCTCATTGAACTACTTTTGCTCCAAACTAAGCTGCTAGACATGCTATTTTAAAAGAAAATGATTCCATTGACAGCCTTGAGGTTGATGGTTCTATCACTCAGGTGGATCTCAATAGAAGACTTGCTTTGAAGGCGAACTACAGTAACATTATTCTCAATGATGAAAGATTACTTAGACAGCGGTGTAAGCAGTCTTGGCTTTTTGAGGGGGATGAAAACACCTCGTTCTTCCACAAATCTTGCGCGGTCAGAAGACGACATAGTTTTATCTCTAAAATTGTTGATGAAAACGGTTTCAGTTGTGTCACTGACGATGTTATTGAACAAGAATTTTTGAATTATTTTTCTTCTTTATGTGCAGGTTATAGTGGCGAACAATGGCTAATTTCAAACCTGGATTGGAATCCCATTTCTGCTGCTCAAGCTAATGCACTTGTCTCCCCTTTCTCTAATCAAGACGTTTACAACAGTCTTAATAGTTTGGGTTGCAACAAGGCCCCAGGCCCCAGGCCCCAACGGTTTCACTATTGAATTTTTTAGAAAAAATTGGAACACTTTCAACTGTACATTTATGGAGATGTTTCAAGATTTTTATCAAAATGGCATTGTGAATCAGGCTATCAATGAGACTTATGTGGCTTTGATCCTAAATCAGTTAAACCTATGAAAGCTGCTGATTACAGACTAATCAGTCTTACTACAAGTGTGTACAAAATCCTTTCTAAGGTCCTACTTGAAAGACTAAAAAGGGTTCTGCCTCATACTATATCTAAATTCCAATGTGCTTTTGTTCAAGGCCGTCAAACTTCGGATGCAATTCTCTTGGCTAATGAAGTTGTTGACTATTGGCGATGCTCTAATAAACATGAGGTTATTATTAAACTTGATGTGGAGAAAGCTTTCGACAAGATAAATTGGGATTTCATCATCACCATTCTTAAGAAAAAAAGCTTTTAATCTTGTCTGGAGAAAATGGATGTATGCTTGTATGTCAACTGCCAACCTCTTTATTCTTATTAATGGCAAGCCCCGTGGTAGGATTAAATCCACTTGTGGGATTCGGCAGGGCGATCTTTTATCCCCCTTTTTATTTATCTTAGCCATGGATTATCTATCTAACCTTCGCATTGATGCTCAAGCTAAGGGTTTGATTCAGGGTTTTGTGATTCGGGATGTTCAAATTTCGCATTTGCTCTTTGCTGATGACATCCTACTCTTTTCGGTGGCTGAGCCTGATAAGATTACAAATTTGCTGAATATTATTCGTTTTTTTTAAGCCTCTTCAAGTCTGTCTATTAATGCTAGCAAGTCCTTCTTTGCGGGAGTCAACATTGATTCTTACTTTTTACACTATATGGCTGCTATGTGGAAGTGTAAACCTATGGATCTTCCTATGATGTATCTTGGTATGCCTCTTGGAGGTAATCCGTGTAAAACATCTTTCTGGATCCCGGTGATGGATAACATTGAAAAAAGGTTAGCGAAATGGCAGTATAAATATCTTTCTTGTAGTGGCCATGTCACTTTGATACAGTCAGTTCTTAGTCATTTACCTACATATATGTTCTCTATTTTCAAGGCCCCTGTTTCTATCTATAAGTCTATGAGAAGCGCCTCAGAAATTTTCTTTGGAAAGGCGTGGGTGGAAATTATGGTTCTCATCTTATTCGCTGGAATTTTATAACTCTTGCTAAAGAGAAAGGAGGTTTGGGTATCGATCGTTTAGATATTCATAATATGGCTCTCCTTGGTAAGTGGATTTGGAGGTTTCTCACTGAGAATAATACTCTTTGGAAACATCTGATCGTTGTCAAATACTCCCCTTCATTTTTTGCCTCTATCCCTAACAAAACTAATTTATGTAGCTCCAGTTCTCCTTAGTTTTTCATTGTTAAACATGTGGAGTCCATTCATAATCACTCTTACTGGAAAATCATGAATGGAAATACAGTTCGTTTTTTGTTGGATAAATGGGTTGGTTTGGTGATAAACCCCTTTGCTATCACCTTCCTCGTTTTTTTGCAACGACGATTTGTGCAGATCTTAGTGTTAACGATGCTTGGAGACATTTGGATCAGGTTTGGGATTTTCACCCCATCGTCCTCTCCTTGATAGAGAATGGACTCGTTGATCTGAGATTTCTGTAAATTGGAGTCTTCCTCATTCGGAGGCGGAGGATGTGTTGGAATGGAAGAAGGATCCAAAAGGTAAATTCTCTGTGAAATCCTTGAAAGCCACTTTACAAATGGAAAATACTTCAGCTAGTATACCTTTTTTCTCTCCCTCTTTCTGGTCTCTTGAGCCTCCAAAAAATGTCAAAATTTTCTTCTAGATCTTGTTCAACCGTGGTTTAAACACAATTGATACTATGCAATGAAGATATCCCCTTATGCACCATAATCCCAATCATTGTGTTCTTTGTAAGGCTGCTCATGAGGATATTGAGCCCATTTTCCTTCGCTGCCCCTTTTTGAATTATCTGTGGAGTTGCCCTCCCTCTAGCTTCAAGCCATCTCCATCCAGCGATAATATTTCAGAATTTTTGCTTTCTATGGTTGATAACAAGCCTACCTCTCAACGCAATGTCATCAAGACGAACATTACTGCAGTTGTTTTGTGGTGTGCCTGGCATGAGCGTAACGCTCGTATTTTTTAGGATTCTTATATGGATGTGCAATCGAACTCTTTTTATGATAGTGTGATTATCAAAATGGCTTCTAGGTGTTCTAAATCTTCTCTTTTTCGTCATTTTGATTTAGCACTCTTAACTGGAGAGCAATTTGTAATCATGACTCTTAATTTTTTTCTATCATATCGTATCTTCTTTGCAAAAAAAAAGGACCAAAATGGTATTTTAACCTATATATTAAAATTTTATTTTATATATACCTTAATAAAACTAATAATTAATTAAATATCAAATTTAAAAGGCCAACAAGAGTAGTAACTCAGTTGCATTAGTGTATACCTAGTGACTAAAAGGTCTTAGGTTTAAGTCCCCCATCCCTCAATTGTTGATAACTATTTTATTTTTTGTTTTTTGTTTTTGAAATTTAAGTCTATAACAACTATTTTATCATATATTTTTTCTTACATGGATATCTACATTTTATCTATATTTTTAGAATTCAAACCAAAATTTAGTGAAAAAAAACAAAACAAAACAAAATTTAGAAAAAAAAAAAAAAAAAAGTAATAGCTTCCAATACTTTATTTTTATTTTTTAAATTTAGTTGGCATTCACATATTAACAATAAAAATGGATACATTGTAGGAGGGGCGGATCCAGGTTTTATGGTTTGGGAGCCGACTTTCTTTTTTTTGGAAGTGTACAGATAAACGTGTCTCGAAAGTTTTTATGAAACAAACTTCTCAATCCACAATATTTTGTTGACAAAAAAAATCAATTGTAAGGTAAGTAACATGTTTGGCAAACCATGATTTTCAAAAAAAAAAAAAAAAAAACTGAGATCATGTTAATCTAATATGTTTTTAAACTTTCAGTTATATAATATTACAATTTTTTTATACAATCAAATACTAAAGTTTATCATTTATAAAATTTAATTGATAACTACAAAAACTATTTTGAAAATATTTAAAACATTTTTAAATTGTAAAATTTTATAGGTATAATTTTGTAAAGAAAATAAAATTTATCATTTATAATAATTAAGACTGATATACAAATTAAAAAAATATTTTTAAAAATATTTATATAAAATATATAAGTGTAAAATATTTTTAAAGATGTACTAATATATATATATATATACATATATATATATATATATATATATATATATATTTTTTTTTTTTTTTTTTTTTTTAAGATAAATTTTGATATATTTTTAAATAATTTTTTTACTAAATATATAATACAAAAAATAAAGAAAGAATGAAAAAAAAAATTAACATATATAAAAATGCCAAAAGAAACAATATATTATTTGTGAAGGAAGAAGGAAAAAAAACGACAGAAAAAATACAGAGGAAGGAATAAAAGAGGGGAAAAAAAAGATTTATATATTTAAAAAGTTAGAAAAAAATACAAATGGTATATATTAAGAAAAAAAAAAGGAGAACGTGAAGGAAAAAAAAAAAAGAATAATATATATTTATATAAAGGTAAAAGAAAAAAAAGTATAGAAAGAATACTAAATGAATTTAAGAAAATAAATATATAAATGATAATGTCCCACGGAGATTCGAACTGGAGCCACTTAGTAAATTGGGGGTGCCAGATAAATTGAGCCAATAGTAAATAATATATGGTAAATATTTTAGGGGTCATAGACCCCTATAAAAAAATTAAATAAAAATAAGTTAAATTTTAAAAAAAATAAAAATTAAATAATTATCAAACGAGTCTTAATTATCATCAAACGATGTTTGAAAACCATTTTTCTTTCACGGATAGTTTGGAAACATCTCCAACCTCTCATTCCAACCCTCCAATTAACTTTATCCAAACAAAATTTTTCTACAATCTCTACTCTGGGTGATTTCGGTTCGCTTTTTGTCGGTTTTGTGCCAAACCGACAACCGAATGGATATCTTTGATTTTTTAAAAATGGATCCGATCCAATGTCCAATAAAGTATAAAACTAATGGTTCGGTTTTCAATTGGTTCGATTCGGTTTTATATCCGATCCAATGTCCAATATTTTTTAATATATCAAAAACAACATTTCTAACTAAAAAAAACTTCTCCAATTTTCTTTAACAAGTTTGGTTCTTGCATCTAATTTTCTTTTATAAAATTAGTTTTAAATAGATCATGACAAAGTAAAGTTTCAGAAAATTACTTAGAAAATATATTGACATTTGAAGGATAAAAAAACATTAAGTTGATCTTCAAGACTTTAGAAAATTTTCTAAATAATGGAATGAAGATGACTTTATATGATTTATTGACAATATATATATTTCGGTTTGAATCGATTTTTATTGGTTTTTGAAAACGAAAACCGGAACCGATCCAATATTTTCGGTTTTTTCAAATTACAAACCGATATGTCCAACTTTATGCTAAAAAACCGATCAGATCCATTGGACTGAATTGGTTTGGTTCGGTTTTCGATTTTTCGGCTTTGCCTTGCACCCCTAATCTCTACTCAAAACAACATTTTGTTTTATTACCTCTCCTCCCAAACAACTTTATCCCACTTCAAAGTTCAAATAACTTTATTCAAACAAAGTTTTGTACCACTCCTTCTACAAACAACTTTATTCAAATAAGATTTTCTTATAATATATCACTGATTCAATGACCACACTCAAATCATTCGATTCATCCACTTCTAACTCAACTTTCTCAAAACCAAATTGCAATGGAACAACATGTGCTTATTTTCTTAACAATACATGAAAACATATAACAAGACCTTACTAATTAGGATCATAAACATGGAAACCAAAAACCAGCTGAAGTAAATTTCTCTCATAATCATTCTTCATAGTTGTTTTCCCCCTACAAATGAACTCTTTCATTTTGATCCGGAGCGCCACCGTGACCACGAGGTTGATCGAGACGAGCGTTGATGTTGTTCGATCCTTTGGTGATCTCATTCGGAATTTCGAAAGACATAGTTTTCTCACCTAAAATTGTAAAGAGACATAGTTTATCAAACGAAATCAAAGAGCAGAAAATGTACAAAGTTCAAAGTAGTGTACCATTAGTTGTTGAAACCCTATGATTTGTTGTAGCTGTTGCCATGCTACCTGCTAAAATCAACATGAGTAATAAAAGAACCTCACAGATTATTGAATAATGGTGTTTGGAACCCATTTTTATTTTGCTTTAATTGTATATTTTAGCGTTTCATATGAAGTGTATATATATATATAGAACATATTATCCTGTATCAAAAGTTAATGTTATATCATAATTTTCATATACTTTAAAGTTTATTTCTTTTGAGTTATTTTCAATAAAATTCAAGTTTAAAATCATTATGAATTAATCGAGTAGATTATGAAGGCCTAGAAATGATAGGCAACTACATATCTAATATTTAATTGTTTTTATAATCAAAATTATAAGATCAAATGATTTGTTCTTAAGAATAGTCTAATTGGTGAGGATAATCACTAATATAAAAGGAATACATTTTACTAATTATTGAACTAAATTTCATTAAATTAAATTCAAACTTATCAAAAGATTAAGTTTAATTAAAAATATATTTATTAAAATTAGATATTTGAAAGTTTAGAAAATAAAATTGAATCATATATCCTATATATGAGGAAGAAAAACTTTCATTTAGATGTATGATGTAGATCTTTTTTCTTTTTTGAGGCAATGATGTATTGTAGATCTTATTTGTATGTAAATATTTGTAAGAAAACCATAGATATGATTTTTAAAAAATAGTTTATATCTTTCTTTAAAAAAAAAAAAGAGATTGATTATAATTTAAAATGATACTATTAATGGTTACGATATACATCAATGAGATTTCAAAGAAAATATCATTGATTAAAGGAAGTTTGAATGAAGTAGTGAAGTGGAGTTGATGAGAAAATTGACCTTTAGTTCTAGTGGAAACTAAGGAATCTAAAATAAAATAAAATTTAAAAAAAAATAACTTGGAAGAAAACTTGGCAAAATCTTTCTCCTCTATTCTTCATACTTGTTTTCCACTTATCCTTTGTGGGCCTCAATTATGATCTGAGGTGGAGCATCTTCTAGAAATACTTTGTTGTTGATGGAATTTTAAAATACTTAATTTTCCCACCTGAAGTTTCAAATAATATATAGTTTACAAAATTCAAAAATAAAAACAAAATAAATCAAATCTAAGAAAGTTATAAAAATGTAAGGGGATTTAACGAAGGTGCCAATAATAGTAGTTGCATTCCAGGAATTTGTTCTTGTTGTTGCTATGCTACTAGCCAAAATAATATTCACCAATAATAAGAAAACTTTAATTATCACTGAACCATGTTTTGGAAGCCATTTTTATTTGGCGGATAGTTTTATTTCAAGGTTTCATATAAAAGCATATAAAGTAAAAATGACATTCATTTAAATTATATAACTTTAAAAAAATTTAAGCTTGTACCAATCTTGTAATTAAGTTAAAATGATTTAGATATAATTTAAATGTCTTCCTAAATTTATTTAATGGATATAAAATTTGTTGTATTGTTTTTAAATTTAAATATATATATATAGAGTTAAAATTGGAATAAGTAATAAAATATATATTGATCAAACTTATTTACTAAATGAATATCATGTTGTTATTATTTAAAATAAATATAATTTTATGATTTATCTATTATCAAAGGAAAACAAATTGAAGAGTGCGTAGACATTTAAAAAAAATGTATGAAAAATAATAAATAAAAACTCAGCTTACCTTAATCCCTATACCAAACAACAGTCCGCTTAACTTAATCTGCTTACCAAATACAGATTAACTTAACTTAATACACAGCTTAACTTAATATCGACTAACTTAATTTTAATCATTGCACTAAACACGCCTTAAAAGAAATGATTTGTACTAGGACATATACCAATCAGGTACTGTGCTTAACTTGGCATAATCTCGGGCGTAGGGGACACTGGAAAATGTCGGTGCCCATAAGAGAAGATTCGGATTCGGATTCCAAATCCTAAGCCTAGGACGTTACAATTATTTAAATAAATTCAAATTTAAAATCAATCTCATAAAGAAAAATAATTATAAATTATCTTTCAACCTTAAAGAATTGAACAAATTCTACCTAAACTTACCCATTTAAATTTCCAAATCCATCTATGAACCATTTTGTATTTGGATAGTTACAAGGGATTATCATAGTTGTGGATTAAAAAAGTTGGAGTATATAATTTGTCAAATTGCTACTTATAACATTTCAAACGTTAACAATATGTTTATTAGTATTTTCATGGAGGAAAAACTCAATAAAGAAAACGAGGAGAATTATCATTTTCGGGAAGTTTTTTTTTTTTTTTTTTTTTTTTTTTGGTGAGGTTCAGAACATATTCAACACAAAGTTTTGTCCTTTTTTCATCTAAAGCTTTGATGAGAATTATTTTAACATTTTTTAATGTCAACTTTTTTTTACGTTTGGAGGTATTTTTTAAATGAAAATTTAATGATTTTCATACAAATTTACATAATATGTATTTTTTAATCTTTTTATAAAATGGGTAGGGGCATTTTTTAACTTAATTTTCAAACTTAAGATGCATTTTTTACACAAATCATATAATTCTGAGCTCAAATAATTTCAGCAATATAAACACTTGAATTTAGATCCAAGTCCTTTACCATATACCCCCCTAATTAATCAACTAGCACTCTGAATAACATTCTTAATGAATAATGCAAAGGGTAAGTATTAATCAAATTCAAAAAATAATTATAAATATGATCATGTTTAGAAAAATTTAACAACTATAGTTACAAATAATAATACATATTACTGTAACAATACATATTATTATATTAAATATAAATAATACCGTATCGATGAATATTAATAATACTATATTGAAACATAGCAAATATTTTAAAATTTAACGACATTTATAATTATTTTGTTACAGTAAACCATCCATTCCAATTTCGAAAAATAAAAACAGAATATTCACCAAAACATGAAACGAACATAAAGCACAATTATTTTTTATTTATTTATTTTTTTTCTGTTTCCTTCCAGTTGAGAGTTTTCTTCAACGGTGAAATGCAAGTTGTTCAACCATTACGATTATGATCCCTAATTAGGGTTCGGGAAATCGCCATTATGGTCCACAGCTAAACCAAGATTAGAGATCGGCAAATCGACATTATGGCCCACAGTGCATTCAATCTTCCATGGGTCTTACCAAACAACATGGTTTTCTCACCTACAATAATTCTTTAAATTTATGATAGGATTGATAAACATTAAAATTGAACACTTAAAAATTTAGAAATTAAATAAAACAAAATTTAAATTTTATATACCAAAATGGTAATTTAATTTAGAAGTGTTTAAAAAAATTGTTAATCAGTTGGGTTTTAATCTTTTTCCAGTTCAATTGATTTTCAAGTTGACCAATTTTTTTACTAGTTCAACTCAACTCTAATTAATTAAGAATAATAAGGTTAACTATATATATATA
>JBBMKA010000002.1:602814-624871 GCA_037833695.1 Sechiopsis laciniata
TATATATATAATTTGTTGATTTTAATCTAATTGTGTAGAGGAGTTGTCGAGCCTTTTCTAATATATGATTGTTAAAAAAATAGTAAAAAAATGCTTATAATAGCTTTCAGACATTTGAAATAATTATAATTATAATTTTATTTCAAAATCATTTTTTGAGCATTCAAAAAGTTATTTCAAACAACATAAATAAAGTTAATGTAATGTAATAATATAAATTACATATATAAACTTAATTTTAGAAGAATTCATAAACCAACTAAATTATAAAAAGTTGCTAAAATGAGTATAACTCAATTGATATCTTGATATATCAATGATCGGTATGTGGTTTGATTTTCTGGATCTTTTATTATACTAAAAAAACTAAACCATAAAAGTTTAAACCTATATTTATATCTCCTAAATTATTATTGTTGTTGTCTTATTAAAATTTAGTTAAATCATTATAAATAAAATATTTTATAATTAAATTTAATGGTGAATTTCGAAAATAAAAATCTCAAAAGAGATTTGAGAGACTTCAAACATCTATGGACAAGATTATCTATTTTTTTTAAAAACCAAATAACTTTCATTAATCAAATAAAAAATAATAATTAAAAAAAAAGGCTCCTAAAAAACTTACTTGAACTCTACTCACAATCTGGGTCATGACCGATCAAAAAAAGAGAAATAAAGAAAAAGAACACTCTAACAAAGTAAAAAGTCTCTCGTACAATGATCTTAACATATAAGAAGTGATAGAACTTCAAGATAACTGATCTTACAGTCATTTTCAACACATTCAAGATTGAATTTATAAATACTTTATAAAATTATCAGACAAACATGATTTTTACCGAAGAATACGATCCCACCAAGATAGTCGAAAGAATTTCAAACGTGTAGAAAGATTAGTATTTCACAAGAAAAACTTGTAAAATCCTACGTAACAATAAGTTTTGATATTATTACACACTTTTTAGTACAACTTTTGTACACACTCTTTGATATTATTATGATACATTTCGCCTAACTTTGTCTTTCTTTGTCCCAAAAATAATCTAAATTTTCATTGGGGATTAGCCAACATATCACATCAAAATCAACTTTATGCACACATAATTTCAAATCATGATAATTTATTTTACATTTAGTAATGTTTTTTTTCCATGTGTTTAGTTTTTAATTTTGACTAAATTGTAAGGTATGGGACTGTATAAATGCGTTCTAACAATGGCAATAAGCTTAAATCATCGCTAACGTCACTCACCATTCCCCCACCTCCACTAACTACCAATAAGTTTAATATTGAACTATATATATATATATATATATATATTCCATTAATAAGTTTTATATAATTTAGTGGTTTATTGGATTCAATTCATGATTGCTTATCTATTAAAAAACTTTCACGTAATATTCGAAATGCACACAAATTAGTCCAAACAATTATGGACATAAAAGTAATGTCTATAATGAAAAAGGAATTGGACTTTTGTAGTATTTAATTTTATAGTTATAGAGTTTTGTGTTTATAATTTGATAAAATCATAAAATGGTTATTGTTATTCATAATTTTTTTTTTTTTTGAGAACGTTATTCATAATTATTTAAGAACTAAGTATGATATTGTTAATTACTCATGGGTTACGAGATGATATTTTGTATTTTATTCATAGTATATATTAAATAATTGATTAGATGAAAATTAGGTTAGGAATTTAACAATTTCATGTTGTTTCTTTAAAACATAATAACTCGATTCTTGAATCAACTACTTAATTCACCTACAATGTCAAACAAAACACAATAAAACACTACTCATAAACTTAAATAACTAACAATATACATTATTTATTTTCTTTATAAAAAAAAAGATTTTATAATAAGCTTGATTTAATCTTAATTCACAACTTAACACCTCCATCATAGTCCAAAGCTGATATGTTGGACTACCAAAAGTTCATGAGTAGTAGTTGTGGATAATTATATTTCTCATATAAATATTGTATTATTGCTTTACAAGTTTTAGGTTAAAATATTATAAATAATTTTGGTGTTGGTTTCAATTATACCTTTAAATTATTCATCATCTTCTCAACACCTCATCCGGCAAGTTTTCATTTGGCATCTTTGATCATAAAATTTTAATCTGTTTCGTACACAGTTTTAGTTAAATCTTTCAAGAACTTATCCAACTTAAAGAAAATAAACAAACTTTTTTTTTTTTTTAAATTAAGTTTATTATTTTTATTTTACTACCCGAAATATTTGAACTCTTAATCAAATTTCATAAACAAAAATAAGTTTTTGAAAGTTTAAAACCCATTTAATAATTATTTAATTTTTTATTTTTATTTTTAAAAAATTAAACAAAATAAAACTTACAACAATAAATTCAACCTAAGAATTTCTTTAATTTGATATTTAAATTTTTATCTATATTTTTAAAAATTAAACTAAAATTGTTAAATTAAGAAAATAATTTAAAAAAAATTTATTTTGGTTTTTGAATTTTTGTTTTTTTTTTAACATTGGTTTTTGAAATTTGATTAATATTCAAATATTTTTTTATGAAAAATTGATACACTTGAGGAAAAACAATCTAAGTTAAATAAAATTTAAACAAAAAATCTAAATGAGATTATCAACTATATATATATTTATACATACATATTGAAAATATATATTTTTTTTTTTAACTGAAAATATATATACCAAGTTGGTAAATTGGTAACAAAAACAAGAAAATCCACGAAAAAGGTTGGTGACATGTAGATTTAGTTGATTACTTATAATTTAATTCACCTTCACGATCACGTGTAGTACTACCATTTATATAGAGTTTGTGGTTCCCTTCCCAATTTCAAAAAGAAAAAAGAAAAATCCATTTATGTAAATGTAATCATATAGTTAGTTTCAAAAATCAAAAGTCAAAAACTAATTTAAATGATTATCAAATATGAGGTAGTTATTTCTATTATTGTTCATATAAAAATTAAGATTATAGTTTGTGAGTTCTAAACTAGAAACAAAACAATAATTACAACTTTAGATGAAACACGTAAAACCTCAAAAACCAAAGTGTTTGGTAAGAGAATTCTAAAATCTCGAAGCTATGGTACCTTTTATAGACGTGAGCCACTATGTTACGATTTAAATAATTAAGAGGTTACAAGTTTAAATTTTATTTATTTATTTTTTTTTTAAATATTAAAATTTTTTTGTCTAATTTAGTGTGTCTGAAGCTATATCCCACCAAAATCAAGCATATATACACTTTATGGAAATGTCAAAATTTCAAATCTCTCTTCACATTAGGTGAAAAAGTTACTTAAAAATATATTTCTGTCCTATAAAAACATGGTTATATTTTCAGTGTTGGCCTTATTACTTCATCATTTGTGAAATGTGCATGAATCATCGCACACACATATATAGAAAATATAGTCTATGTTTAATATATTTTACGAGAGTAAAGTTTATGGGCAGCACGTATGGATTGTATATTTCTTTTTCATTTAAATATTTTTTTAACTACAAACTTTACACTATTCTTAAGAAAAGAAAAAGAAAAAAAGACAAATCTAAATTTCTATTCACAAATATATTATTCTTAATTAGCAATTCTAATCAAAATTATCAACTAACTTTGTTCTGATCAGGAATTCAAACCTCTTCTCCATATAAGTGAACTAAATACATACGTTTTTCAAAGAAATGCTGCAACTTAAGATTTTTTTTTTTTTTTTTTTTTTTTTTTTTTTAAACGTAAATTTAGTTTATAAACTATATATAGATACAATCATTAACGTTTAAATACAAGGTTGTAATTTAACCCAATATTACTTAACCCATTATATCAAATCTAGGATTTTTTTTTTTCATGAATTGATCTAATGATCATGAAAGAGAGCATTGAAAACTAAAAAATTTTAGGATATGAATTCATTTAGGGTCGATGTCTACCTAATAATTAATTTCCTCATTAAAGTTTATGTCATATTTTGTCATAGCTTAAATATTGATGTCTACATATGTAACTAAATTTATATCACATTTAAAAAAAAAAAAAAATTCTATATTTTTGAATTAAAGAATAACAAAATATAATTTAAATTGGATCACATATAAATGCATCAATATTTAAGTCAAGATATAAAAATTGCTCTCTAATTTCCCATTGTTTCTTAAATTGCTCTCTAATTTCCTAAGGTTTCTTTTAACAATCAAATACAAAGCTGGATTTTTTTTTACATAAATATGTCGGCGAATATTTGATTCCCTAATATTTTTTTAACATAACATAACGACATCATATTTGACTTTAATAAAAGGAGACCATTTTTAACTCAATTAAGGAAAGATCCAACCAAAGAGGGCCATATTATAAATACTTAGAGAGATTAAGGGTTTTTGTGAAATTATGTGTGCTTTGCAAAACATTGCCAAAACTAAAGAGGGAATTTGATTAGAAGAAAATGGGAAGAGCTCCATGCTGTGAGAAAGTGGGGCTGAAGAGAGGGCCATGGAGCCCTCAAGAAGACCAAATTCTCATCAAATTTATTCAACTCAATGGCCATTCCAATTGGAGGGCACTTCCCAAACAAGCTGGTAGGCATTTCATCTCCAAAACCCATTATTGAATTATTTTTTATAATCGAAAAATTAGAAAGTCGTAGTTGTTGCTGAACGATATGCAATACAGCTTAAAATGAAAATAGAAAGATTAAGATAAAAACACAATACACTCGTCGATCCCCCAAATCTATATTCTCAACTTCCTTAGTCATCCATTATGGTGCTCACCTATAACTATAGATTTGAACGTTTGTTTCAAAAATTAAAATTCAAAAAATAACAAAAAAATTAGGATTAAATTTACTTGCAAATTTCAAACATGAAACTCAGAACGGAGTATATTCTTTTCATTATATTCAATGAAATGAATTTTGTTCAATGTCTTTGTTTGTAGGACTATTAAGGTGTGGAAAAAGTTGCAGACTTAGATGGACAAATTATCTAAGGCCAGACATTAAAAGAGGAGATTTCACCAATGAAGAAGAAGAAACTATAATCAAGTTGCATCAACTATTAGGAAACAGGTGCTTCTATTTTTCTTTTCTCATAATTCTTAACACATTTCAAAGTGGGAATCTCTCTCATCTTTGAAAATTTTCATTATAGTCCCTATTGTTTTGGGAGTTTTTTTTTCTCTCTCAACAACAATGTGAGGGGTGGAAAATAAAATTTACCTAAGCTATTGTTAATAGAAACTTATGAGAAATGGCAAAAAGTTCGATAGAACAGAAGTTATATTGTATAGTTGCATTAATAAGAGCTATAAAAATTTAATGAGCATCATTAGCTAATACTACAATGATACTCTCACTTTATTTGAAATTGGAAATATTTTTTAGTGATATTATTTTCTCCAAATCATTGTTCTTAGTGTTATTAACATTATTAATAAATCAAAGAAGGAAAGAAGTACATAAAACTTAGTTAACAACAACACTAGCTCAACGACACTAATGCGTATACTTAATGAGATTATGTGTTCAAATTCTGATCAACCTCTAATTATTGAAGAATTCAAAAAAATAAAAATATATGTAATACGAAAAAGTTATTTACGATACGATAGTACGAGAGTTTTCATTTGAATTCCCACACCATTATAGTTACATTTGGAGTAATAAAAATATAGGACAAATCATGAACATTTATAAAAGACTAAATTAAAATGACGATTAGTTAAATAGAGAAGCATTGAACACCACTTGAACTAGAGATTTAAAAATTGAAGTAATTTTATAATTTGACTTACTTTGGTATTTTCATATATGAATACAAGCAACCCTATTTAATGTATTATATACACATGATTCTCAAAAGATTCTTTTTGTGCAAAATTTTAATTAAACTACAAATTAAACCCACCTTGTATTTTTTTTTTCCATATTTGTTGGGAATTTAAAAATTAACAAACATTAATTATCCTTTTAATTACCAACTAAATCTATTGCATATCCTATAATTGTCTTATTTTATTTGGTTATTTCTCTATACTATTTTTAGATGGTCAACCATTGCAGCAAAATTACCCGGAAGAACAGACAATGAAATTAAAAATGTTTGGCACACTCATTTGAAGAAGAGATTGAACCAAAACCAAACATCAAAATATCATACCAACCTAAACAAGAACACAACCCAATTTCATGATCCGACTCCATGTTCGTCGGAAATCAAATCGGGCGGAGAGGAAAACACTGATTGTTATACTAAGAACAATGATGGCGATAATGATACTAAGCTCGAGGAGCTTGCTTTTCCAGAAGATTTTCTAAATAATTTATGGTCAGAAGAAGAAAATTTTGATAACAATTGGAATTTAGAGAAGGATTGTGTAATGATAAAATGCAAACATCAATTTCCAAAAGAAGTTGAAGTTTCTTTGAGTGGGGAAGAAATGAGCAGCTGCAGTTCTTCAGATTCAGTTGATATCATGGATTTTTGGAGAAGTGTATTTATGAGAGATGGAGAGTTACAAGAAATTAATATAATATGAATAAAATTTGAGATTTTATTTGTGAATCTGTTGAAAAGAAAAACAAAATGGAAAATGTATGAATTTCCTATTTATAATTATTTGAATTCTCTGTAAGTTATTTGTTTCTGTTATAAGTTGTTTTGGCACTCTTTGTACAAATTCTGATGTATTGTGAAGAAACTACAGCTGAAAAATTGTTCAATGGAAGGAAGATATATTATATTACTTTTTTTGTTTGTTTTAATATTTTAACTTAAGTTTTAAATTATTACCATTCTCTATTAATGTTTGACATGCATTTATTCACCAATGTGAAGCAAAAAAAACTTTGTAAATTCCTAGAAATGGAACTAAATATATATATGATTCCTTTTAGATTAGAATCAACTAAGTTTAACAATTGATATGTATAATCCAGTTTTTTTTTTTTTTTTTTTTTTTTTTTATGACAATGTTTGAGACGATACTGAAAAGAAAGAATACGGTGAGTAAACATTGATATAATGCACACAGATTTGATGAAAAGCACAAAAGAAAAATTGGATTGGCAAAACATCAATTGCTACTTCGATACAATTTTTTGTAGTCGTTTTACCAAATCGATTCCAATTTTGTTATATATGCATTATGGCGACTTTCCTCTCATTCCAACACAGTTTTTGGCATGCCTTCAGCATGAACACGACCTAAACCAATTTTCTCATCTATCATGTTTTCGTTGGAGTTTCTTTGAGCTCTCGTAAGTAAAAAGTCATATAACCTTACTTTCAAAAAGATATATATTTGTACCTTAATAAAAATGGAAACTCCAAAATCTTAAAATTCCCCCTCAATGCATGATTTGAATTGTGTTAGCATTCTCACTTGTAATCACTAAATTAAGCCCGTCTATTTAACCATTTGAATTCTTGTTATTTGTATTTAGTTCGCCTGTTAATAAGGCTCATTACATTACGTATTTTATGAGTAAAAATGTGCTTCATTTCATCAAATTTGAATACATTATAGAATTGACTTTGACTACCAATTACTACTTATGCATACCTATTAAAATTACACAAGCTTATAATTACAAACCCCACGAAAACACCCAGATGAACTGTGGAGTCTCAAGCAACATTATAGTAACAAAAAAACAAAAATGAAATAAAGTTAAAAGTCGAAATCGCATAGCACTCACATGAACATAGCTCAAGTGATTAAACATTAGCACCTTTCATGATAGATTCGAATTCACTCCCTTCAACTAGAATATAAAATCATCCAACAACAAGCGTGGCCGAATACAGATATAAATAGCTACACTCCCCGTTAGCCTCAATGAGGAAATGGTGGGTTACTTGGTTAACAATAAGAGGATTTGGAGAGCTCATTTTTCAACTCTGTATATGGCAAAGACGCCATCAGAGGTTCTATCAACAGCATTCACAATGTCAAGTCTGGATCATCATCATAGTCGAAATCTTGCTCGCTTGACTGCCGCATTCTCTTTGCGTCCCTCGGGGTCGGCCTTCCCTTTTTCGGTTTCCCTCTGCATATTCAATGCATAAATTTTCATATAAACTATCTGAAGATGAAAGAGCTTCAAAGCTCAGTGTTATGAAGTAAAATAGTTCAGGTTACAGATATCCTATTTCTTTCTTTTCTTTTCGTTCATTTTTTATGTGCAGGTATTGATTGTTCAATAAGAGGGGTATTTGGGACCACGGTATCAAACCGAATGGAGAATAATTCTCTTTTCCACGCTTGGGCAATCACAATCATTCCTTCCCTAAACGCTATTCACTTTCCATATAATCACTATTCATCTCTTCCATAATCACTATTCATTTCTCTATAACCAATATTCATTCCCTTATAATCACTATTTTGTTCCTCACAATCATGTTTCCTAATTCATTCTCTGCACCACAAACACAAGTAACGGTTCTCCCATGACCATTCATTTCACTCCAAACACAGATAATCATTCCCTCCGTATTCCCATATTAGCGATTCCCATCCCCCCCATGACCCCACAGTGTTTATGTTATGGAAATTTATAGCAAAATTGTCAGAAGGAAGAAAAAAATGGCAGAATACTAACTGTCCATTGGAATATATGCCTCCCCCTTTAGATCTAGCAGGACCCAAGTCCGATCTTCCATCTGCAACAAGGTTCACAAAAGAAGACTGTAAATTTTTAACTAACAAAAAACAAAAAGTATTTCTTCTTACTGTGAAGGCTCACCATCTCGTCCAGCTGCAAGCTCTTCAGCCTGAAAATTAAAGGGAAAGGAAAAAGAAAATATGAAATGCGCAAACGTTAGCAGAAACTATGGCAGAGGAAGAGAAGTTGGAACGAAGTGTAGTATTAAATATACGAGAAACTGAAAAATTAAAGAACAGAAAAAGGCTAAAAATACAAGATAATAAATTGTAGATTTTCCAGGCGAAAAACGAAGTATATATTATAGCATATGCAATGAAACTTCATTGCCATATCATATGCTCTTCTCTTCTTTTTAACATCTATTGGTATTGGAATAGCACCCTCCCTCCCTCATTCAATTTTTTTGTTATATTCCACTCTAGTACTTATCAAATAAACCCTAACCTACTTTTACCTTTCACAAAACAAAACCAAGAATTCGTTTTGTTTTTAGAATATAGGCTAAGAATTCAAATGTTTTCTTAATTAAAATTTATCAGAGAATTAAGCTTAATTTTTTAAAAAATCAAATGGTTATCGAACGAAACCTAAATGATTAAGTTTTCTCCAATGTTCCCTCTTGAAATAAAATTCAATTTTCCTTTACACTTACTCTTTCAAGCAAGGAAGGCTCTCAAGAGTTGCATTACAAAGTCAACCTCCATGTTCTCTACTTTTTTTTTTTACTACAATCTACCTTCTCAATCATCAGCTTCCAAAGCCCTTCCTTTCAAGGACGCCCTCCCAAATAAAGTCCTAAAAGAATCGTGCGAAAGAAACAGCTTTACAACCTACATTTTCAGCATAAATCTGAACTTCGAGTTTACAGATCAAATCTAATAAAAACTAACTTATAATTGTTTTATATGAAAAATGATCTCGGAAAACATAACTCAAAGTTTTTTTTTTTTTTTTTATAAATGATGGCAGCAATTAGAACGTTTTTTGACCTGTAAATAAGAAGAATTTGACTGTAGTGTCTTAATACATCTCTACTTCCTCGGTTGGAGATCCCCATCTTGTCCCATATTGGAAAGGTGGTGAGAAGTCCTCACCATTTTTATAAGAAATGTGGACCACGCCTCTCAATTGATTTTGAGATGGAACTCCATATTATCTAATATAGTATCAAAACTCTTTAAACTCAAGTGCGTATCCGATCGAGTCTCCGGTCCACAATTCGGATCCAACTTAAGTGGGAATAATTCGAATCCAACCTAAGATTAGAGTAGCCAAAAGAAGCACCATTTTGAGAGGCATGTTGGAGATCCTCACCTTGTTCCACATTGGAAAGGTGAAGAGTTCTTACCACCTTCACAAGAAATGTGGGCTACTCCCCCATCACCAATTGATTTTGAAATGGGACCCATGCTATCTAATATCCTCTCTCATTTTATGAAAAAAAATGTCCAATCACAGGTTAAGAATCGAAGTACATACAGCGGGAGAGGTAACTGAAGACAACGAGAAGAGCCTATCGTCAAGCTGAAACTTCCTAGACCGCTTCAAACTGCATCCACAAGTATTTAGAAGCTTTACCTCACACTTTTTTTTTAATAAAAAATACAAGTCTTCAATTAAAATGAATAAAAAAAAGTGTAAAAAAATTAATATTTAAATTAAATGAGCACCACCCCCAAACCTCATCTCATCTCAAGGACTAAATAGAAATTTAATCCAAACCTCAAAGATAAAAAATGTAATTTTTCCTAAAAGAGAATATATCATTGATCTCATCAATAGACGAAAATCAATAAACATAAACCTCAATGTGCTAAGAGTCTTAAGAAGAGTAACAAGCAAGAATCAAGAGAACTTTAAAAGAAAAGTTGCTGAGAAATAATATTATAGACGCTCCATACAGAGCAGTACTCTTAGATGCAGACAGGAATCCTTCAAAACCTTTCAATACATTCCCACATTGGCTTGGATCCTGAAGGTAATTAGTCTCCATGTCATAGACCTGCATATTTGACAGGATATACGTATTAAAATTGCATGCAAGTAAAGCCAAAAAAACAATCCTAGTATTTTTTTTAAGAATATAACACCATTGTTTTTGTTTATGGGGTAAGCTATTGAACTTTAACTTCTGAAATATATTATTCTCATCATGTAGCAAGTCCAGCTGGAGAATTTTGTTGCAATTTTTTTTGGACAATTTATCTTAGCATCTGTCATCGGTTGTTACTGTAATGGGTATGGTTTAATAGAGAGTATCAATGTGTTTGTTACGAGTTTCTTCTAAATCCTATCCTTAGAACTTAATCACTCAGGTTGAAGGTCAGCATAAAAAAAGACTCACTTCTTTTTATAGAAAACCAAGCTTACGTGGAGAAAAAAAATGAAAGAATACAAAGGCTAACAAAAATAAACAAAGAAAGAGCCCACAAAAGATAGCGAACCTACAAAAGACAAAGAGGCTTTCCAGTCAAGCAAAATAAGCTTAAAGTATAATTACAAAGATTATGCCATAGAAGCCCAAAGAAAAACATAGAATCTAATAAGAACCACAAATCCTCCGAATACCTCTCCAAAGTCCAAAGTCCAAAAAAGTTTATTGTTTCCCCAAAGCCCCCACAAAATTGTGGGGGCCTCCACAAAACTTTCTTTTTTACCTAGAAGGAGGATGAAGGAAACACTCTACTATCATCTCCCTATGTCAAGCCAAATCCAAACTCGCAAAGAAATGACTCCATACATTGTAAGCCAACTCACAATGCCAAAGAAAATCGCATGACCTAGAAAGAAAAATAAGTCTGTGCTACTATAAGGCCTAGTATTTGGTTTGGATAGAAGCCTTGTCTTGTTGTAGAAGGAGTTCAAGAGTTTCATCCCGAGCATTATGTTCCAACACCGACAACTCCCACAACCACATGTTGTAACCAGGCAAGTTGTCCAATGCTTTCGCTTCAGCTAGAGAAGGAAGACTAAAGTATGTGCCCTTTCGCCCAGAAAGAAAGGACGGAATTGATAGTAGAAAACGAGTTTGAAACTTTCCCTCAAGTGACCAATATCATAATGGTGGAGGAGAGAAAGGAAAACCCCAATCTCCTAAAATCCCTCATTAGGGAGTCTGATGCTCCTGGAATCGTATAACTATCAAAAGTTAGTGATTTTCATTGAAACTTTAACCATGCCCACGAAAAGGATGTGGGATAGGCAACTCAGCAAAAAACCAGTCCTGCAGTACAACTACAAGACGGGGCCCTGAAGCAGCAATGCCCCTTTCTTAACCCCTCCCGAAAGATATGGGTTGAGATATTTAAACCTCATTCACTCTTTCAGGTTTCTTTCATACCTTTACCTCTACAACTTTCCTATTAATGTATAAGGTTAACCTCTTTCTTTCACTCAACCAATCGGCTTCTAAGCTTCTTTCCTTATTTATTCTATATATGGTAAAGAAAGGGAGGGTCAATTGGGTTAGCTTTGTTGGGCTTCTTTCCAAACACTTATAGACTCATTTCTTCAACAAAAAAAAATTGAGGATTTTCCTAGAGACAGGTACCTCTAGTTTGTACCTCTAATTTGCATAATCCCAAATAAAAAAACAAGGGCCAACGACTTACTCAACCTGTTTTCGTCCTTTTCGTCAATCTTGATCACTTCTTTCTTTTCATAAGTTGATTTCTTTTTAAAATCTTGATTGGTTTCTTGTTTCAATCTTCCCTTAATTGACCCAAAAACTTATTCATACATGAGTCCATTACTTAAGCAACTTTTCGGCCGATCGTCTTCTCTTGATCGATTACGAATGATTGCAAAATTTCCCAATCTCTCTTTGAATAATGCTCAGAATGTCTGCTAATTTGTTTTTCACGGCTTCCATTCATGACTCCATCCTTGAAGTCATTAAAGAAAAGACCAAAAAAAAAAAAAAAGAATTGGTGTCCAAGATCGATGCTCTTTGTCTTACTAATTTTGAAACAATCAGAGAGTTAAGTACGAAATTGACAATCACCCCTTATCCCACAAAGATATTCCTCATATCCGATTACAAGAGTTGGTAACTATTTATTGATAAAATAGTAACTAACTACCCTTTAATAACAACTTTATTTATCCTCCTATACACATGTTGTATAAAGGTCTATCAGAATCTCATCATTAAGAACAGTAGAAGGCATTCTATTAATTAAGAAGCAAGCAGTAGACACGGCATCAACCCAAAAATATTTTGGAACAATAATTTGAAATGACAATGCCCTTGTAGTTTCGAGAAAATGCCGATTTTTTCGATCAGCAACCTCATTTTGGGATAGGGTATACAGTATTAGCATAAAAAGATTGATGAATAAAGTTTTTTTTCACTTAAGTAAGATCCTAGCATACTATAGAAGTATTCACCACCTTTATTAGTTCGCAAAGTTTTGATAGAGACATTAAATTGATTTTGAACTTCAACATTAAATGCACAAAAAATGAAAAACTCATTCCGAACGATTTTTCATTAGATAAACCCAATTTAGACGAGAATAATCGTCAACAAAAGTAACAAAAAAATCAAATTTAGACACTACAGAACTCAGACCTCAAACATCTGAATGAACTAACTCAAAATAAGCATCAACTCGTTTATTGACTCTAGGACTTGAACTAAAGCAATGAAATTTAGCAAACTAACATGACTAACACAATTTAAAGTAGATAATGTACTAAACTCTGGATACATTTTCTTTAAAACTGACGGATGACCTAAATGGCAATGGACCTCAAATAAAAACTCAATACTTAAGCAAGATACAACTTCAGTGGTTGCTGATCATGAATATAATGACCTCTTTACCAATAATCTTCTTCCTCGAATGATCCTGAAACAAGCCATAACCAAGAAAAAAAAAGAAACAAAACAATTAAGGTCATGAGTGAGCTCACTTACCAAGATTAGGTTGCACGAGAGATTGGGTAAACATAAGACGGAAGACAAGGAAAATGAAAGTATAAGATTTATCACGCCCAATCCATTGATGGGAGATGTTGAACCATCTGCCAATGTGACAATTGAGGATGGTGCAACATACAATGAAGTAGAAAACAAATTAAGATTACCTGTCATATGAGTTGTGGCATCGGAGTCAATAACCCATTTGGAAAAGGATGTTAGATGACATGATTCTTGAAACCTGACTCAACACGGTTTGCATCAAGAAGATTTGAAGAAGATGATTGCGATGGCTCATGTGACACTCGGAGTTTAGCAAACTCATTGACGGAAGCATTAACTAAACTTTCATGCCTGTCATTCAAAGCAACGTGGGCAACCTGAGATCTTTGATTCTGATACTGCAACTTCCGACAATCTCGTTTCACATGACCAGGTTTGTGACAATAGTAGCATATCATCTCTCCTCTCGACTTTAGTCGCCAATTATCACCACTAGAATTTTGGTGCCGAACAGAATTAGGCCTCGGTGCATTAGTGCTTCCATCTCTCGAAGATCGCAAATAATCTTTGCTAACAAGAGCATTTTTGGGCAGTGACATGGGCAAATTCGAAGAATGACTTTCTGTATGTAGCATCCTCCTGTACACATCATCCAAAGTAGGAATCTCAGACCCAGAGAGAATCTGAGATTTGACCATTGCAAATTCTGGAGAAAGACCATTTAGAAAACTGATAACGCCTATCTTCTCTCGTTGAATCTGTTGAATCTTTATATCAGTGTCAAATGGCATTAGTGAATTCAATTCTGCACTATTCTTCTTATGTTGCATATAGTAAGCCACGAGTGATTGCCCCTTCTGTTCTGCATGAAAATATGATCTACAAACTTCGTACATCCTCTGCTCTCCCGAATATAGAACCTCCAGGAATTCGAGTAGTTCCTTCACAGTATTACAGTGATTCCCCAAACTCACTATATCACTCTCAATCGAATTCTCGATCTGAATATACAATCGTGCATCATCACGAACCCATGCTTTCTTCGCATCACCTTTGGGTGGATCTTGATTAATGTGATCATCCATCTCAGTACTTAACAAGTAATTCCTAATAGTTCGATTCCAATCATAATAATTAGAACCGTTCAACTTGTGTTTTGTAATCTTCATTAAGTGAGAAACGACACTACACTCCGTTGTTTGCTTTGTTTTAGCCATTAGTTACCAAGAAACAACAAAAATACTTTAGTTTCAACAAAAAATCAGAAATGTACACAACAGAAGGAAAACAAAATACCTAAAAAGTCCTAAACGTCAAACTCGAAACAAACAAAGTCCAAAAACCAAAACACCAACACCAAAGACTGGCCAGAACACCTTGCGAGTAAAACTCAATCGACGAGACGAATACTACAGACTGTGCAGAATTGTACAAAATTTCAAAAAATGGACGTCAAAAGCTCCTGACGACTGACAAACAATTCTAAGACTGACAGACAGCGGCTCTGACGTTTAACAATGGACCTCTCAAAACCCTAACTTTGCTTTGATACCATGTAAATTTTAGTGAGACCAAAAGAGCGAATTTAATTCGGGATGGAAACACACATGTATATATAGGACATAAGAAGTCTTAAACCTACTAGGAAACCCTAATTATGTAGAATTACCAAAAGGGTGGTCCTAACTAAAAAACACTTAAATACATTAATATACAAATATATTCTATCCATTTGATGCTTGCGTGCATAAAATGACATATCAAACTGCAATATTTTTTTCTTCTAAATAAAACATGTTTCATTGATGTAGAAACAAAGAAATCCTATAGAAATCATCCTGAGTTGGTCTAATGTTCAAAAAATGCATTTGGAATAATAAAGTCCTTAGAGGGAATATGTGCGAGTTTCTTTGACAATTAAATATAGTCGAGTTAGATAGTTTTCTCGTGAAAATAGTTGAAGTGTGCATAAACTAGTCCAAGCACTCACGGATATTAAAAAAAAAAAAAAAAAAAAGAGCCCTTAAAAGATACGATAACAACTCCTTAAAGCCTAGAAATGTCACAAATAAAAAATAACAACCATATAATTCTCTCATTCCATCTCAAGATGATAAATAAATGATCCACAAATATTAAAATCTCAAACCAACATAATTATTGTTAAATCATAAACTTTTAAAGGTGGAAGGCACACCCTTGCTAATGTCGTTCTATCCAACATCCACATTTATTTGCTATTTATCTTCGAATGCCCAGGGAAGATAATGAAAATTGGAGCGGCTCATTCTTTTGGAAAAGAGCTTCTAAAGATTGTGGTATCATCTCGGTAAACTAGAAAACCACCTCTCTTCCCGTTTCCAAAAGGTGGTCTTGATTCGGGCAATCTTAAAAGAAGATAAAAATTAAAAATTAATTTTAAAAAACGTGTTAGCAAAATGGGGTTTGATAATCCGAGATTCTTGAAGGAAGATCATTGTTTTTGGAAAAAAAGTCATTGCAAACAAATATGTTGTTAAGGAGGGAGATTGGATCCTTGGCCCAAGTTTGAGGTCTAAAAGACCTTGAATTTTTTGTTCCCTCGAGTCTATATGTCACAACTGCTAAAGATAGGAAGGTAGGTAGTTTGACAGCGTTCGTTTCTCCCATTGATCTTGATTTGATAAGCTTTTTATTATTATTTACATGCCCTTTCTTTTCTAGGACTTTGTCAAGAAAACTCCAATCCACACAGATCTTTAACATCTTATGCAAACCCACATGAACTATAAGTAAACTGCGACAGTAAATTCAGAACAAGCGACTAAAGAATTCGAACTATAAACACATACACACCCAAATAAAATAGGAACAGAAATAATTAAATCAATAAACAAAAAGCCTCAAAACCTGCTTCTCGATACTCCGAAGCTCATCGTGGAGTTTTGCTCTCCTGGTGAGAAGACCAGCGAGCATTGCAGACGGATTTGTGGCTGTTTTTTGACCTGAACCATAATTTTTTTTTTTTTTTTTTTTTTCATAATCTAAGAGCGTGAGGAACATTACCAATTCATCTATAGATTCAAATTGAGAAGAAAAGCAAAAATCGAAGGGAATCCAACGGTTACCTTCAGTGTCCATATTGTCGCGGGAAACCTAGAGCCCTAAATTAATTGGGGAAATCCTTATGAACACGGGGAATCTAGTTTCCGTTTTTAATAGAAAAATCTGGTTTAATTTGGGAATAAGAGATAACAGAAATTAGGTTAAAATATTTTTGGATTTTGTTCCATTTTATTTCTTAAAATCAGTCCCTGCGATAATCTCTTATAATCCTTCTTCTTCTTTTCTTTTAATAATTATTATCTTGGTTTTACATAGATTTATTATTATAAATACTAAAATTTAAATTATTATTACTATTAAACTAATTTTGATTAAAAAATAATAATTTCAGATTTATAAGAACTCATTTTAAGTTTTTTTTTTTTTTTTTTTTTTTAATTATACTACCTAAAACTAAATATTTGAAAGTATTTGACATAAAAAAATGAAACTAATTTCAACATTTTTTTAATTCAATATTATTTAGTTGAAATAAGTTGATTTTTTTTTCGAGTTATTGGGGAGGAGCAATTTCATGTACCAAATTTACCTCCAAAACTTTCTTATTATGCCAATTTTATCCTTGACCTTCACCATTATTATATCTTTCTTGCCTCTTGTTCAATGATTGCCCCAAATTCAAAGCAGATATCAATTAGATCCAAGCACAATCCAGCACTAAAAAATTATAATTAGTCTGTAATAACATTTTGCTGTGCTTAAACATCAAGTCACATCTAATTTTATTCCAACTTCAAAGAAATTTTTTTTTATCAAAAGTATATTCCTCACAAATTTAGAGAGATGCAGGTACTCCAATATATAGTAGAGCGTAGTTCCGATTCTTAGTTATCAAAAAATATACATACATAGGCCTCAACAACGTCTTGAGGGTGGAGTTAGTCTCCCACCTCAAACTTAGAAATTTAAAAATCAAATGCACATGTGATTAGATCAAATACACTAAATCATCAAAAAAATGATGTTCTTTCATTATAATGAAAACATGATCTAAAACTTCAAAAATCAATTTGGAACTTGGATGTGCTTTATCAGCAACATGAAAACAATGAGTCTCTGAATTAATGTTAATCCAACTACAACCAGGAGCCTTCCTCAAACCTCTTTCTTTCATGGTGTTTCTAAGCTGAGCTACCACATCCCATCTGCTAGCAGAAGCATACAAATTTGACAGTGAAATGAAATTAGATGGATTTTCTGGTTCTAACTCAACAAGAAACCTGTAAGCTAATTCTAACATCTCATAATTCTTGTATCTTATAGAAGCAGAAACAAGGGCTCCCCACACGCCTGGACCGGGTTCTACCGCCATTGTTTCGATAAAGCTCAATGCTTGTTCGAGCTCGCCTATACTGCCCAGCATGTCAACCACAATGGCACAGATCTCGACGGTTGGTTCGATTCCATAGACCTGGACTGTGGTGCTGTATATTTGGAGACCTTCATTTACCAAACCAGACCGGCCACAAGCAGATAAAACTCCGACTACAGTTACTGGATCTGGTTTGATACCGAGCTCGACCATATCGTTATACAACCTTATGGCTACCTTGCCCTGTCCATGTAACCCATAAGCAGAAATTAATGTAGTCCAAGAGATTGTATCTTTACAAAAGGAATCAGACTCAAAAACTTTTCTTCCATTCTCTAAGCTACCACATTTTGAGTACATATCTATAAGAGCATTACACAAAGATACATCATCATTGAACTCTTTTCTGATACAAAAACCATGGATTTGTTTTCCATTCATTAATCCAGCAAGTGAATTACAAGCAGGTAGAAGACTAATAAGGGATATTTTATTTGGTGCTATTCCATCTTTCATTTGCATCTCCTGGAAAAGAATGAATGCCATATCTGGATCTTCATTTTGTACATAACCTCTTACCATTGCTGTCCAAACATAAATATTTCTACTCTTGATTTGGTCAAATACATATCTAGAGACATTGACATTTTTGTCCCTTGTGTACATATCAATCAAGCCACACCCAAGATGAACATTTGAGCCAAAATCAAGGTCCAACTCATTCTTTACTATATAACAATGAAGCTCTTTCCCGTAACTCCATTTCCCAATGGGATTACCACATAAAGGTAGAAGACTCGAAATGGTAATCGCATTGGGTTTTATTCCATCGATCTGCATACTTCTAAAAACTGCCCATGCTTCTTTAGCAAAGAAACAATCATTAGAATTGGCATAGCCAGCTAACACAGCATTCCATGAACCCGAATTTCTTTCAGGCATTTCATCAAACAACTTTAAGGATTCTTTGCACTCGCCATACTTAAAGTACATTGATAGGAGTGAATTAGCAACAACGGTATCAAACATGAACCCAAGTCGTATGCTCTTCCCATGAATCGATTTCCCAACAGAAACATTCCCAATCTCGTTGGATGCTTTTGCCAATATGGAAAGTGTAAAGTCATCCGGCTTTATATTGCAATGCTGCATTTCATTAAAACGAGCAAATGCCCCATGGAACACACAGTTCTTAACATACCCATTAATCAAGGAGTTCCATATATAAACAGTCCTAGTCGCAACCAACTCAAATATGCTAGTCGACTCCTTAAGAGCACCAAAATTTGAGTATGCAGTGATAAGTTTAGTTATCAAGAAAGAATTTTGTTCTAACCCATGAGTAATAACCTGAGCATGAGATTGGCGGATGAGCTTCTGAGATTGGCGATTAACAGCGTGCTGAAGAAGATGGAGGAGACAGTGAGATAGGTAGAGATCAGATCCATAAAAAGTAGAGTAGCAACGTGAGAATAATAAACAACAAGGCTTGGGTACAAAAACAAGGTTCATCAAGCAGAAACAAATCCAGCCCTCTGCTCACCAATTACACTCACAAACACTTCAATGATAACGTGAGATGTCCTTGCTAGGATTTGTTTCCTGGAAGAAAAAAAAAAGGAACAAGAACTGTCATTATAAAACTGACCATTTTTAAAGAAGTAACTATTAAAACTGTACTTCCTCAGTTCCCCTCACTATTAGAGATCATACCAGCCTTTTGACCATTTGAACCAGTAAGATATTATGAATGAGCGAGCAAACATAAAAAAATCCAACCTATCAATATTTCTTCTTCCTCATCAACAAGAAAACTTTTTTTGCCACCAAGAAACAATTCTTGATAGTGTGAAATAATTCTTTTTCATCACCTAGTCTAGGAAGGTCCTAGGCTTCACTTTCGACCCCCTACCCCATTCCTGTTTCACTCTACTTGGCTCCTTCTAAAGATGTCACAATCTCCTTTTTTACTTTTTATTTGTGATTGTTCATGCATCTTACGGGCACCTCAACTGATCTCACGTGACAACTGTCTTACCCTACTTCATTTGATTATCAGAAAACTTAATTCCTAGGTAGGTGGTCACTATAAATTGAGATTCACACTTCATGATTCCTAAAGCCCTTATTTGACCACAAGACCAACCCATGAAGGATATCCTTGATAATGATTTGGAGGGGTGATATTTCTTTCCCCTTGTTATAGAAACCATCGTTTATGGTTCTCATTCAAACATTCTCTTCTAGGTTATTATTTGTTTGTTTGACTACGTTTCCATTCTGTTGGTGACAACAATCCTCGACAGATCTCTACATTGGTATGATATTTTTCACTTTTATTAGATATCATAGGTTCTATTTCAAAACCAATTAGTCATGAGAGGAGTAGCTCAGAATGTTACTCAACAATGGACTCACTATGACTGTAGTAGCCATAATGCTCAACGACGAGCATATTACAGACACAATCCTCACTGAAGCAGCACATAATGCTCAACCATGGACTCAATATGACTGTCATTTAAGGTTCCTAACTTTTTTGTTTGATACCCGAAGATCTTAGGGACAAAACTCTGATACCACTTGTTAGAGACAATGACTCTTGACAGATATCCACATTGATATGAAGATATTGTCCACTTCAAGCATAAACCCTCATGACTTTATTTTTTGTTTCACTCAAAATACCTCATCCAATAGAGATCTTGTCCTCACTCATATACCTATAATCTTCTACTTGCCTAGCCAATATGAGACTACTTTGCTTGTGTTCCCAACTTGTTCTTTCTTTGGTTCTTCGTGGAAGGATTAACACAATAGATGTTCCACAAAAAGTTTTCTTCCAAGTTATAGGCCTGAGCTGGTGTGTTTTTTATAGGAACAAGGAAAGGGATTTTAACCGTACTTAGTGGCCATGCCCTTTTACTTCTAGAGTGTGATTTTTTTTTTTTTTTTTTTTTTTGTGGCAATGTTTCCAATTATCCATTGAACCAAGGTTGAGGTACTGTGAATTCCCAAGAGCTACACTAGCATACACCAAATAACAGTCCCAAAATATTTTCACCTACTTTAGTACAGTCTTAAATTCAGTGATGATTTCAACTTAGAATCAAACACCCATCACTAATTTTACCAGAAAAGTGGAAAATTAGTTCTTAAATGGCCACAAATGTTACTTAACAAGGGAGAATCACAACAATCCAGCAAGATACTCACACAAACAGAACACAAAATCATTCAAAAGCTCGAGAAAGCAAATATTGAGCGAGAAAGAAAAAGTAAGATACAAATACAAAGGAGTTAACTTACCAGTGAAGAAGAGACGGAGATGGCGAAGAATAAATCCAATTGCGAATGGGTTTATCAATGAATAAGCGATTTACACGACTGTAAAAGAGGCGTTGAGTCGGTTCGGCAGTGAACCGGGTCGGATTGATCGAGAACATAACATTAAAAACATATTATTTTAAATAAAATATTCAAATTTAAAAAGTGAATATGTTTCTAAAACTTCAAGAAAAATAATAAAAAAGAACTTTCTAATGAATAATTTTAAGTTTTTTTTTTTTTTAAAGTTGAATGACATCAAAAGTTTAGAACTAAAATGAAATAAATTTCAAAATTTAAAGATTTTAAAATTTTAAAATTTTAAAATTCATACACCAAAATTGAACAAATTTAAAAGTTTAAAAAGGTAATTTAATAAAAAAAAAACAATAAATAAACTATCGTTGATTTAAATGTATGACAATAGTGGCCCCAAAAAAGATTAATACTTCAATTTCAAAGATACAAAAGTAGGTCAATAGTTTCTTTTGTACCATCTCTGGTTTCTATGACTTTTTTTTTTCCCTTTCCTCTTTTTCGGGTAGTCAATATAACAATCCTAACAAATAATACAACATGTGCTATAAATATATCTTCTTCTAGTAATGAAATTAACATTTTTAAAATGAGGTTTTTATTTTTGAGAATTTTTAAAATGAGGTTTTATACTTTCATATAAACATTCAATTA
>JBBMKA010000002.1:624971-669103 GCA_037833695.1 Sechiopsis laciniata
ATATATATATCTTTAGTGTAGCATTTTATGGCCAAATGATGAATTTTTTCTCGGGGACTGTTAGGACCGTACATAATTTACACATTTTTAGGGATAAATATTACACTTCCTGTTTAAAAAATCTCATTTCAGTTTCTCTACAATTGTCCAGCCATGCATTCATGAGCCAAATCTGTTTGATACAATAAAAACAAATTGTGTTCTCACAAACCTAGTTTCTTTGGTCTCAAATAAGTTCCAGAGCCTTGATGTAAACCCGGCATCGAAACCTGTTGTTGTTGCTTGCTTCTCTTCTTCTTTTCTCGTTCCTTCTTTTCTCGCTCGGACTCGACTTGAATCTTTCTTAACGACTCCATTTCTTCTTCCATGGCTGTTTTCTCTTCCTTCTGCCTTTTCTTGTGCTCCAGGAGAGATGTATCTGAATCCTTCACGGAGAAGAACATCGGTCCGAGTTCAGCTAACCAGTGAGGCTCGACTGCAGTCGCACACTGCATATACTCCTTCGTCGTCAAAATCAATTCGTGGTAAACAACGTAATCGGGAGTACATCCCATTCCATAGAGAGCACTGCTTGGATGAAGATGACATGGCATCCCATTCCTGCAGTTGACATATTCTCCCACACCCTTCAATCTAGCTGAATTGTGAAAATAAGCAGAGCAAATAGCTTTTCGCACAAGATCTGTATCTGGCCAACAGGATGTTAGAGGTATTTTCAAGGTCTTCAAAATGTCTAACAACTGCGACCGCACCTCTCGAGCCTTCCGTAGCCCTTTGACGTGCAGGAAGTGGTCATTGCACCAGTCTCCCCTATACTGGTGTTGCTTCCATTGTTGATAAACATTATACAGAGTTAAGTGGTCGGATTCGGGTACGAAAAACTTTTCCCTTGCAGCATCACTCTCCTCAATTCGATCTTTGGGTCGGAAAAATACCGATGGTACTGAAAGCATTGATACGATCGTTAGTACCTCATCGATGCATCCAAGCCGATCGCCCATCAAAAGCATTTTGGCAAGTGGGGGATCCAATGGGAACTCAACCATCTTCCACCCAAGTTCAGTCAAACCTCCAACATTGTTAAGAGCCCCTAATACCCACAACTGGTACATAGAGTTGAGAATATTGTCCTGTGGTGGTGGATCCATAAAGTCAAAATCCAGCAAGTTTTCAACTTTAAGAGATTTAAGCAGCAAAACAACATTCCCCAGGTTAGTTCTTTGGATCTCTGGCACAGGACTTGGCAACATTTCCTTATCGTATGCATCCTGCGTGTACAATCGGTAGCAAGTACCAGGTCCAGTTCTACCGGCACGTCCAGAACGCTGATTAGCAGCAGCCTGACTTACCGGAAACACTTGTAACGCATCCATACCCATTCTAGGGTTATACACTTTCATTTTACCATAACCAGTGTCAATGACATAGAATATTCCATCCACAGTTAAGGACGTCTCGGCGATATTGGTGGCAACGATGCATTTACGAGCACCATCTTCAGCTTTCTGAAATATCTTTGCTTGCAAGTCGGCTGGCAGCTGTGAATATATGGGCAATATCAAAAGTTCGCCCAACCCTTTCTTTGTGGTTGCATTGAGATGTTCCATGCGCTCTGCAAGGGCAAAACAGGCTGCCTCAATTTCATCTTGGCCGGTCATGAAGATCAGAATGTCACCCGGAGGGCTTCCGACATGGATTGCCATCGCCTGCTTTACGGCAGCTTCAACATAATCTTCACATGGAGATTTGGTGAACACAGTAGTCACAGGAAATGTTCTCCCAGGGATGTTAAAAATTGGAACACTGCAATATTTTTGTGAACCAGTTAAAAATTGGAACACTGCAATATTTTTGTGAAAAATTAAAATAGTAAATCAACAATACCTTCCAAAAAAGTCAGAAAACTTTTGAGCATTCAGAGTGGCTGATGTCACAATAAGCTTGAAATCACGACGTTGGGCAACCACCTTTTTCAAGATCCCGAAAAGAACGTCAGTGCTAAGCGACCTCTCGTGTGCTTCATCCATTACAATTACTCTGGAAGAAAATGATAACAGTCAGAAAAGGAAAAAAAGAATTCTAATCAAAATGAAAACGAAATCCTAACATATAATACCGGTATTTTTCAAGATCAGAATCTTTGAGAGTTTCACGCAGAAGAACTCCATCAGTCATATACTGAAACACATGGGAACATGATACTTCATAATTAGCATTATCAATTATAAATCTTATAATCATATGGGCAATAATGTAAACCAGAATGGCAGTTCACCATAGAACCCAACTCAACAGTGAAAGAAAAATGATGAGGGTCAAATTGAACTAGGAGTAATTAGATTTCTGAAAAGATATATTCACCTTAATAATAGTATTTGGCCCGGTTACATCTTCAAATCGAATAGCATAACCTACTTTATCACCTAACTCGCACTCCATCTCTTCGCTGACTCTTTTTGCAACACTCATTGCTGCTACACGCCTTGGTTGGGTACAACCAACAATACCATTTGTAGTATAACCATCCTCATATAGATACTGTCGAAGTATATTGGCGTTAAAAAGGTAAGCTAATTAACTATCTAAAGGAGAAAAGATAGTGAAAGATGAACAGACCTGAGTCAGTTGCGTGGTCTTTCCTGAACCAGTTTCTCCAACCACCACAACCACCTGATTTTCACGGATAACCTACAAAAGACAAAAGTTCAAATACCATTAGATATAATCCAAAACAAAGAAAAAACAGTCCTCTGGAGCCCAAGGTGGCACCAAAGAAGGAGAGAAATTGCGAGTTGGGGTTTTTTAGAGAGAAAGTTAGAGAGAGACTGGTCTATGGAATACACCACTATAAATAAAAAAAATAACAGAACATAGCAATGTAGAACATGTCAAACTTGTTACAATGATTTTAATATCCTAAAATATAAACTGTAAAAATTCGAGAGAACCATTATAGCATAATGTTCAAAAAGAACAAACGGAAGGAAATGAATTATAACCTGTAGCAGCTCGTCTCTGATTGAATATATAGGAAGATACTGCCTTTGTTGAGCTATGGTTTTTGTCTTAGCAAACTCGCTCACTGCTTCCCCCTTCTTCATATGCTGTGCAAACTTCGCGTCTTCCTTGAAATCAACCTCACCTTCATCACCCACTGCTTCAGTATCTGCATCTATCTATCATATTAAAAAACATGTTAAGAACCATTATGGAAAGGGTACCAAGAGACATGATCTTTATCTTGCAAAGTATCATACATACCTGCTCTGCTGTTTTTTCAACACCAAGGATATCCCCAAGTTTAGAACCTGCAAGCTCCCAAAAGCGCTGCCGTGACTTGTTCGTGTTTTGTTTCTCATGAATTTCCCTCACCAATGTAGATCCTTTGCGCGATATTATAGCCATATCTGATGTAGGGTCTCTTATTGGCATTATTGGATCTGCTTGTTTAGTGAAAACAACTCTTCCATCAAGGAAAGGAGGCTTTGTATCTGTCACAAAATTGCAACGACTTCAGCTTGAATTCAGCCAAAATAGCATAATAAGTTAACATCTATATATATGAAAGAATACTTCTTACCGTGGACAAGAAGAATGACCTTCCGCTCTTCCTCATCGTCAAATTCAGTCTGCACCTCGGTACCCCTAACAGCTCCTGACCTTAAAAGTTGTCGGTCTTCCCACTGTGCATTATCAGCAGTAAGCTGTGACAGCTTTTTAGTCTGAGCAAGGGACATCTTAGTTCCATCTCGACGGACCTGTATCAAAGATCATGGTGACTCGCTTTCATGCAAAGTTTAATTTCTTTGATGATAAATGGAGTGGTATATATTGAAAATAATCAAACCAATAAAAAACCTATTGGACGGGGGCAGCAGCCCGCTCAAAACATAAAAAAGAGAAGAGAACCTATAAAAGAGCCTTCCAATCTAAAATAATCATCAAAAGACAACACTTAGAAAAGAATTTAATTTGAACACCACCAAAAAGTGTATCGTACACTAGTCACCAGTACAAAAGAATTCATACAAGACCAACTTATCCTCAAAGATTTTTTAAATTTTCTCTTCCCTAAATGAACCAAAGGAGATCATTAACAATTCGGTTGTATCTTGGATTAAACTACCTCCCCTTTTTTGTAATTATAGTTATGAATCTCTCCTTAACAATTGGAGAACTCTTTTGTAATTCTACGGGGACTTATTTTCCATTGTAATTTCATAGCTATAATGAAATTTTTTCTTATCCAACAAAATAAATGAACCAAAGGAGATAACTAGCTGCACTACAACAAAATTTTAGCCTTCCCTATAAATCTCCCCGCTATGGCTTCTGCAAGTCAACAACATGTTCTAATTAAAAAAATAAAATAAAAATAAATAAAAAAATAAACCAAGGATATAAAAAGATGATCTCAATATTTTTATGAAACTCACGATCCCTTCAATTAATTCAAGTTTTACAAATTACAATTACTACTAAACCCAGGCCTCACATAAGGTTTTAATGCAATAGCAACGTGACAGCAGATGGAATAGATGCCATTTAAACGAATAAAAAAAATCAACTACCACCTTTGATGCAAACAAGTTATGAATGTCGTTGATAGAGTTTGCATTCTTAAGCATGCAACACAAATCAGTCTAGAAAAATAAATTTCATGTGTTAAAACCTACCAATCTTTTGGCCAACTCAGCTTCTTTCTTCTGGAAGGCAGCATCATCTCCAAAGAAAAATGATGAGCTATCAGCGTCGAACATTGTATTCCCTTCCTCCCTATCATACCTATGTAATGAAATTAACAGCCAACATAAGTTTCAAAATTTTCTACTTGGTACAAGAGCAAATCTAAAAACAAACAAATAATAGATAATGGTCCAACAACAATTTAAAATAGAAAGTCTTCAAGTGGTGGCTCAGTGGTTGAAGTCTTGGGCTTTGAGGGTATGCTCCCCTCAAGGTCCCGGGTTCGAGACTCACATGTGACATTACTCCTTCGATGTCACCGGTGTCTGGCCAAGGGACAGGCATGGTTAACCTTGTTTCAAAACAATTTAAAATAGAAATTCCAAATATTTGATTGAAGAAACTCAAGCAAGTTAACAAATTTACATTACAATATATCGATTCCCAACTTGTCTAAATAATTGTGTATGTATTTTTACATTGAGTGCTTAATCAGGTCATCTTGGAAAAACATAAACACTAAGCTATTGATGGCAACATAAACACTAGCTCTAATACCATCTTGAACCTAAGGAATGAACTTATTTTGTTATATCTCCATACATTTACAATTGAGAGAGGGGGATTGTTTTATGGAGGAAGCCCCAACAAATAATAAATTGGATTTTCCCAGCAAATAAGGAAACAAAATACACTGAGATAGTGAAGTAAATAACCAACAATTACCAAGCCCGGTCAGAGTTGTATTCCATCTCCAGGCGCATGTTCTCACTGATCTCATAATTTGTTTCATTTGACTCAGACTTGTCTATCTGAGAATCCTGGAAATAGTATCAACAATACACTTGTCAAATACTAGATTAGTAGCTTGCACATCAATCATGTCAAGAAAGCACACCACTATCTGGTTCAACTTAAAACAATGAATGTATTTTTCATCGAGAAATGGAAAGTGGAGCTACACCAAAAAGTAAGTTGATAGGTTGGAAAAGAAAATTAAAATATACAAAGCTTCATAATCTAACTGCAATGCAATACCTCAGACGAATGTGAACTTCGTGATGAATATTTAAGATGGTGAGATTTAGAATGATAACTTGAACTTGATGACCTTGAGGATCCAGAGGCACGTACTGGAACTGGAGAAGGAGAGATATGATCCCAAGGTGAAGCAGAAGAACCTATGCAATATGCATTTTGATTAGTAGCAGATGCATAAAATAGATTGGGGAATGTTAATGATGCCAACATCATCTCTATAAATCCAATGGATTCCACAAGAATACACTTTTCCAAGAAGATTAGCTTACCAGTAGGAGTGTTGCCACCCAACCATGGAGAGACTAACCGAGCATCTGGTGAGGCACCAACATACATAGGGGATGGTGAAGGTTGATAGTGCCTACTTGAATTAGTGCGGCTATCCCTACGTGGAGTATCTTCCCATTCCCATCTACCATCGTCCCAATCAGATCGACCTAAAATAACCGTATTATGTTATCATGTTATAACTAGTGAACATCAATTTATAAAACTTCTTATAAACATTTAAATATTCAAGTCAAGAGCTTCGATACAACAATAAATTAAAACTGTCAGTTAGACCCATACGAATTCATCAAACTTGATGTGGAAATTCTTAAGGACCAAAAGAGTTCTCCAAGAATCACATTGAACTTTATCATCAATCAAGTTACTGACTTGCTCGCTGGATTAGAGACCCAAGTAAGAGGTTGGCCATGGTTGTGCCACTGCCACTTGCTTTGCAATTTCGTTTACTGACTTGCTTGTTGGGTTAGAGCAAGAGCCACACGACCACTTCACGAGACAAAGAAAGTTGGATCGTGACACCAAGGACTCATAAATTTCCACTTGTTGATGAATAAAAGTTTGCTTCTCATTAATACCGACCAAATTAAGAGCTAATTACTGAGTAATCAAGAAGATAATTTCCTAATGGTACATCCATTTGACAATCAATACATAAGAGAACAAGGATTCATACCAGGAGTTCTTCGCGAACTTTCATATCGACTTCTCTTTCTTTCATTTTCCCTATCGTAGTCCTTTTGATACCGTGATCTCCCATAATAAGGCTCATCACCATCATAACTGTGCCCTCTTGTCCGCCTGTTATTGGTTCTATTGTCATTGTCAAAATCTTTTTTCTCTTTATCATGATTATCATAGGCTTGTCTAGGGCTCCTATACCTGCTCGCATGTGTGCTTTTGTATGACGTAGTTATAACCTTCAATACAGAATAAGATCAAGAGTATGTGTGAGACTGAATAAACTAGAAAATACAAATTCAAATGCATGCAGCTTTTTAACAATAATCACAAACCCACATGAAGAAAAAGAACAAAATATATATTGTAAACAGAATTCAATAAAAATGCATAGAAAAATATAAATATACAACCAAAAGAAAAATTAAGAAAAAAACAAACTTACACTGCGATCCGCCATTTCACTTGAGTTGGAATTCTTAGATGAATCTCCAACTATTCCTTCTTTAGCTGAATTACTCCCTGCAATGAAAATCAACAAAGTAAATTTATGTGAGTTACTTCATCAATTTACATCTATATTGCACCGAAAACTATGTAGAATTGTCAGAGTTTCAAAAATGAAAAAGAAAAGGAAATTTTACACGATAGAAACTTTTGAAGAAAAAAGTACCTTCATTTGAATCATTGGAAGCTATTTCCCGATAGTGCCGACTTTTAGTAGAATAATTTCTTGAAATACTAGCTTCTTTTCCCGAGTCAGTGACTCCTGATGATTCAGGTGCCTCCTCGTCCTCCATTGATGAAACAAAAGATGCAATACTTTGCTTAGGGATCTTGAATCCATTATCACTGGGTCCTCCCCGTTTTGCATTTGCAAGGACATCGAGACCTTTACAAAAAAAATAATTTTTTTTTAAAAAAACCTCAAACAATATTCTTCATTCTTTATATAAAAGTCGAGCTTTCTTTGAGAAAGAATACAAAACCCTAAATCCTAACCAATATTCTACATAGTGAATGTAACTTAAAACCATCCTGATGTTGTTAAGAACCTTGAAAAGATACTGCAAATTGCAATCCATAAGTTACTAAAATTGTCCTTAATCACCACCACTAGTGCCCCCCACCCATTATTACAGTCCCATGCTTACTCATAAAATCATGTGCCAGAACACCTCGAGTTCTAAAGGAAAGCTCCACAACCACCTACAAAAGGGAAATTTTGTTTTGCAATGAATTTCCTATATCTGATTAGCTGTTCTCACACATTTTACGGCAGTCTCACACTAAACCAAATGAAACCCATTTCTTTTCCTTTATCTGATCAGCCATTCTCACACGTCACACAATTTTCATAATTTTCAAGGGAAGGATTGCTAAGAAAGTTTTCTTCAAGCACAAAGATGTAAATGTTCCTATGTTGAGGATCCCACATTAGAAAGGTGAGGATACCTCCTTGCATTTATAAGATAGGTGGACTACTCCTCTTATCATCAATTGATTTTGAGATGGATGTATACTTGGCTTTGTATTGGTGTCACTCTATCTCCCCCTTTTGTAACTATGACTTAACCACTTTAATCTCACAGTGGCATAGTTTTATATAATGTCTCGATAGGATGTAATTTTCAATCATCAATGAAAGTTTGTGTTTCCTATCAAAAAAAAATTTTGAGATGGATGCCTACATATTATCTAATATGGTATCATAACACATTAATGATTAAACCCAAATGGGATTTGGTCCAATAAAAATGAAATTGTGATCTGACTCAAGATTGGCGAACCCAAAAGCTTGAGGGTGCGGGTGCATGTTGAGGATACCTCCTTGCATTTATAAGATATAAGATAGGTGGACTACTCTACTTATCACCCATTGGTTTTGGATGGATGTCCACATAATCTAATATCTTAAACTTTCTCAACAACTGATTACCAAAAGGGGTATGACCCAAATAGATGCCTCGCCCTAGTATCATCAACAAACCGAAGATGGTCCAAGAAAGAAGTTTTCCACGGTCTAAACCTCTATACATGCTCTTAGAAACAGTCCTATCCATCAAAAAGAAACAATCCTATCCCCATACCCATTGGAAGGGAAAAAAAAAAAAGAAAAGGAGTTTATTCCTCCTCTGTTGCTTTGATACCAGGCTGAATTCTATTTTACCATTCAATCCAAAAGCCTAAGCTGATGGATTGGGGTAAATTTAATTATATCAACCAACACAAACAAACAAACTTGCCATCAAGTTCACACCAACAAAAAGAACTCTCATAACAAAAACCCTACATAACTTTTTATCTTCCCCCTTTGACATTGTGCATCTCTAGTGACGGCGGCAATGGAGGAGTAATGCTCCTCGCCAATCTTCTACTTTTCTATTCTCCACCTAACAATCTTCTTGTGCATCCTTATAGGTTGCGAGTCCTCCTCTTGTTGAACTCTCGATTTCATCATATTGTCATCTGTCACCCTCACTAGAGTCATCATACTTGCGCGACGCTTCATCCTCACCAGAGACAATCCCTCAAGCATACCCACCTTTCTGATGAGCATCTTTGTCAGACATAGCCACTCTTCAACGCGCATTCGACGTGTTTCTCCATCCGTCAAGCTCATCTTCTCTGATGATTTGGCGGCGTCAGATACCCACATCGACGATCCTATCCATCCTCTTCGTCAAGTAAGGTCACACAATACATCATCCCTTTTCTGTTATCTGAAGAACGAAGAAGTTTTTTCATCGAAGACCAAGCCCAAACATTAGAAGCGACGTTAGTTGCTCTTAACTTTCTAGCCGAAGTCCATGGAGAAACAACACAATAGCATTCATCAAAAAGACACCTACAAATTCAAAAGGAGAGTGTTTTTGGATCGTACCCACATGCCACTCTACATTCCTCATGCATAAAGAATGGGTCATCAATCAAATAATGCTTGAAATTTGATGATGGGGTGGGGCCAAGTTATTACTTCCCATTTGTTAACAAATTAGATGTTTCACCTACAAAGATCGATCCTTGCTTTTCTCCCCTTGATATTGACTATTCTTTTCCTTTTTTACCCATTGAACCAATCTTACTGATGCCTGATAAGACCCACTGACTTCCATCTTACCAACTCAAATTATTTCCCTTATCCATTAATCATACTACCACAAATGACCTTCTAACTTTCCCTTCACCCGACCCCTTCCATCTCCAGTTACCATTGTTGATTCATCTTCCCATCACCAGGAAGCTCGGGCATCATCGAGTTTTTCCAACTGTAATGTGGCAAAAAAACACTTACACTTGTCTTTTCACCAAGATATCATTTACCTTCACTAAAAGGTCTCTCATCATCACCATTTCTTCTCCGAGAAATTTGACCTAAAAGTCTGGCCTATGATCATCTAGACATTTCTTTTACATTTTTCAGTGATTGTTTTAACCAGATCTATCCTTGGTTTGAGATTGTTTTCGGCATCCTCCGCTTTTATTCACTGTTTCGATTAGTATTGTAACACTTTCATCCATGAATAAAAATGTTATCGTTTCCTATCAAAAAAGAAAAAAGAATGAGGAAAGGCGTTAACGACTTTAAACAATTACTAGTCCTAGCCCTCTATTTAACATAAAAAAAAGGAGCGGGATTTCTTGCAATCAATCTCAATTCTCAAACTCATCTCCTCATTAGGAAAAACAGAAACAAAATTTATAAGGATATAATGAAAAATTACAATGATACATACAACAAAGTACGGAGTGATCAACCCCTATCAAAAGACCATAAAGGATCAATGGAATAAAAAACCATACAATTTACAAGAAAGATCAAACCACAACCAAATAATGCAACCCCAAGGTCAATAGACATCCAAACCCATCTAGCCATTTCTCCATCCAAAATAAACCCACTTGAATTCCTGAGTAAATAAACCCATCTGGCCATTCCTCCATTCAAACTAAACCCACTTGAATTCCTCCAAGAAGAAGGGTTACCTAAAAGACAAGATTGAAGGTTAAGTTATCTATGGCCTTTTGACAACGGCAAGATTGCAAGAAAGTTATTTGGACATAAGGACATTTTGCTACATTGTGGGAAGTTAAGGTTGGGGAGAAATAGAAGAATTTCCTGAGATTACTATTATTTTTTTATATAACAAACAAGTTCATTAATGTATGAAATTTACAAAGAAAAAAGGGGGAGAAGAAAGCCATCAAACTAAAGGAGTTACAAAAGTCATCTCTAGTTTATCAAAAGACATGATAATGATTAATCATGTCTTTTTTTTTTTTTTTTTGATAGGAATCAAAAACTTTCAATGATGTATGAAGATTACGATTAATCTTAAAGCATATTTGAGATCTCATAATTTTTATGATTTCCACCAAGAATGTTTCATCCAATCTTATCTTAATTACTTTATTTATTGGAGAATTATCTTCTTTATACAGACAAAAACCACCAACTCCTACCATAACTGAAAATCTCACATACCTAGTACATAAAAATTGAAATCCGTCCAACTTAGTTCTCAAACTCATCCATAAAAATTCCTACAACGGGGTCCTGCATTGTCTTGAACGCTTGTTTAGTTTAGGCGTTATAAAACAATACAGTAACATGTAAATAATAATCATACCTAACTGAGATCGTCTCTCCGGAGGTCTAAATATTGGTCTGTCCTTTCCGGGAACTGATAATCCCCCTTCGGTATTATTCTCTGGTTCCAACAATAGAGTTGTTTTGTCGATATCAATCACTCCACCATCTTCTCCTTGCGTCTAACCAATGGAAAAGAAATAATCCGTAGTTACTAAAAGCAAGAAAAAGGGGGAAAGTAGAAAATTAACATAAAAGATGTCAAAAATAATGGAACAACGCGTTAGATATAATTGAATTACACCCTGACCTTCATTAGACAGCAAAATTTTCAAATTTCAATTAACTATGTGCTTCCCTCTTTGCAAAGAACAACCAAGCAAGATTTAATCTGGAAAATTAATCACCCACAAAATATTAGCCAAAACAGTAAAAAATAAAGATACTCATTATCCCAATTTAAAGAATACGCAAAGCATACTGATTCTAGAGTACCAAAGAAACCTCCTGTATGTTAGAATATCAGTTATAATAATACATCAACTTCAAAACAAAGCCGAAGGAAGACATACGAAACAGAAAAAGAAGGTGCACTCCTGTTCACTAAATTGTAATGAATTGTTTTAATAAACAAAGTTTTAATTGAGAAAAGAATGAAAGAACACATGAACACAAGAGCATATACAAAAGAAAAGGCCCACAAAAGAGAGGCACCCTACAAAAACATGCTCAAGTCAAGTAAAAAACACCTCAAGAATAATTTCAAAAGAGCTTAGAAATAGAGGCTCAAAGAGAAACATAGAATTTAACGATGGCCCAAACCACGCCTCTCAAGAATCTATTATTCCTCTCCTCAAAGCCCCAAAAGTAATCTTATACAAAAAAGGGCCACAAAAATTGGCACACACTCCAGATTGCCACAAAAACTTCCTTTTTTCACAGAAGGGGAGGAGGTAAATGATCCAAGATCAACTCTTTATAGTCTCTCAATCTAGCCAAAATAAGGCCAAACTCCTCAAAAAATCAGGTCCACGCATTTGAGGTCATCTCACAATGCCAAAGAAGATGATCAAGATCCTCGGTCACTCTCTTTCACATCCTGCGACCCATAGACTCATTAAGATGAAAACTTTTTACCTTATGGCCTTATGATTGGCCTTCCCCTCCCTCTTTTCTTCATCCCCCTTCTCCTTTGATAGTTTGTAACTCTTCATTTGATCAATCGAAGTTTATAATTTCCTATCAAAATTTTTAATTAAAAAAAGGATGAAAACTTTTTCAGAAGATCTTGCCATGGAAAATCTACCTAGTTTTAACTTTCTTTGGGATTTTATTTACAAAGCAAAGTTGAATCCCCAACAAAAAGGAAGAAGAAATAACTAAACGAAGAAAAATGACTGAAATGAGAAACCCTCAATTGAGCTAAGGACCCAAGTCCAACGATGAACATCCCTACGCTCCAGATCATAACAAAAATACCTCAATAAAGAAAGTAAAGTGAAAACATCTAGTGTCTCTCTTTCGAACGAAGTACACTAGAAACCCAACAAAAGCAAATGGTGATGCCACATTACTTTTTCTTTTTCTTTTTTTGGATAAGAAACTTTTCATTGATTCATGAAAATTACAATATAGAGATAAAATATATCATGGAGATCAAATAATGGATCTCCAATGATTAAGTAGACAATCATAGCTATAATAATGAAAAAGTGGGCTAAGTTTACACCAAGATATAGCATGAAATGTAATGGTGTCCAAAAAACAGTTAAAGAGTGATGATTTATCTTGGAAAATTCTCTTGTTTCTCTCCATCCACAACAGCCAACAAAATGCTCTGACGAAATGCTCCCAAATGAACTTCTTTTCATTGTGGAAGGGATGGTCCAGAATGGAACATTCTATGAGTGATTGAACATCAGGTGGAAGGATCAAATGCCATCCGAAAGTTGCTTTCATAAAATTCCAAAAAGTACTGACAAAGGAGCACCTGAGGAATAAGTGGTTTGCAGATTCTGGCTCTTTTTTACACATCACACACCAATTTGGGGAGATGGCACAATGCAGAAGGCGTTTCTGTAGTCTATCAGCAGACAGGATGGCCCCATGAGACAATTCCAATAAGAAGAATTTGAATTTCTTGGGGAATTTCCCTTTCCAAATGGATTCCACATTACTTATCCCATAACAAACCAAGCTTTCATTAATAAAAAGAATAAAAGACCAAGAGTGCATACAAAAAACAAACCCTAATAAATAGAAGATGCACACTACAAAATCAGCCCCTGATTAAGCAAAATTCTACCAACCGAATAATCACAAAAATTTTAGCAATTAAGGCCAAAAGAGAAACGAAGAATATAATGAGGGCTCAAACCTCGCCTAGAAATCTTTTCACCCTTCTCAAAATTCTATTATTTCACCCACCTCAAATGCACCCAAAAATTGCACAATACCATGCTTTCTACAAAATCCCTACATGACGAAAGCTAAAAGAAACATGAAACTCGCTCACCATCTCTATGCCGCCCTTGGTCTTTCTAGTTGTAAATCAAATTCTCTCTTGGTCTTTCCAGTTGTAAATCAAATTCCACAAAGAACAGACTCCACACCCCAAAAGCCCACTCGCTATGCCAAAGCAGGTGGCTAAAGCCTCAGCAAAGGATGATGCCTTAAATGAGCCAAAACATCCACCACCACGGCGTGGTGCATCATAAGAGATAAATGGAATAAACGAGGAAACACCAAGAAGAGGGGTCTATCCCCTACCCACATATCTTCGTAAATAAAAGTATCTCTGACATCCCATCGTACTAGAAAGCAGATTGGGAAAAAAGATTCTTATTAGCAATTCCTTTCCAATGGTTCCAAGAGGTTACATAACCCCCACAAACAGTGTTTTTAAAAGCTAAAGGCGCAATAGTCTACTTTGGGGTTAGGCACAATGTGGAATGAAAAAAACAACACAATTTTTTTTTTGTGAGTTGCACTAGATATAACATTTATAAGGAAAAGACAACATAGCTGGAGTGTGAATATTAAAAACAATACTCTGATGGTTAGTAAATCTTTTTTTTAGTTAATAAAGAACAAAAAAACCCTTAAACACAAGGATTTTGCATTTATGGTTAGTAAAACTTATTATTTTACAATTAATTAATGGATAGCCTGTGCCTTTTTACCTAAGGCACAAGGCAAGATGCTAGACTTGCGCCTTGAGCCTAGGCACGGACCTTTTGAAACACTGCCCACAAGTCACCCACTCAAAAGGGAGCGTATCATACTTACAATGATCTTGTGCCAAAAGGAAGTGGCTAATGATGAAAATGCTATAACCATTTAGCCAACACAGTTTTGTTGCGGGCTTTCAAATTGCCCTCACCTAAACCCCATGAATCATCCTCGCACTTGACCAAGTGAAGCCTTTTCCTCCCCTCGACCCCCTCTCAAAAAATAGTATAAAAAAAATTGGAGATGAGATAAAGACATGTTATCCTTCCCAACCAAAAAAACCCTCAATAACCCTACTCCCTATTGGTTAATGAGGGGGAGAGCGATGGGATTTGAATGAGAAACGAGAGAGGGGGAAACTTGTGGCGTGGCAATCAGAAGTTGGGTGTTCACTTTTTTTCCTCTTTAATTGATTGGAAACTAGGGCTTGGGTGGGGTCAATTTTAAAAAAAGACTCATCTCTCCAACTCCAACTATAATCTACAGATATACAAAGATAAATATGGTTCAATTCATTCAGTCAATCAAGATAACAATAGATTACTTCGACTGATTGTCTGATCAAACAAAATAACTATAATCTACAACTATAATTTACAAGCTGGGGATTAAAAGAGAATTGGATGATACAATAGATTACTTCGAATGATTGTCTGATAAATAGAGAAGGGAAATGCTGGAAAATTCATGATTATACAGATGACCAAAGCCTCAATTGACATACATAAGCAACTAATCGAAAGGCAGAGAGTAGCACACGGCAGTTCGAAAGATCCCTTCATCTTTTTCTTCATAAATAACCAAATTTTCACTGAGAAAAAAAATGATTGAATAACTCGAAAAGTTCGCAAGGCTGATTTTAATTTTATTCGTTACTATTCGGCTATTGTTAATCAAGAAAAAAAAAACATCAAAAAAAATCAAACAATTCCTCCATTCTTTCATCAAACTAGCCCTAATTTGTGTTTTTCAATTGAGAAAAAAAAGACATATATGGAGATCGGGAGATACCAGTAACAAAGAGAAAGTGGAAAAAAAGTGAAAATTAGACCTGCAGCGGCGCAAGCGGAAGAAAGAGGCGCCGGCACTGAAACGGAGTAGGAGGCGGCGGCGACACTGAGCTGCTGAAACGGAGGAAGAAACGTCGTGAAGAAGAACGAAGAAGATGAAAGAGGTGCATTCTTCTTTTCTTGTATTTATTTCTATTTTATTTTTCAAATTTGTTGGAATATTTCCTTTTTTTCTTTTAATTTAGAAAATGTTTTTTTCCCTAATTTTATCGGATTCCTTGATTTTTTTTATATACAGCAATATTAAGGAAGTAGAATTTGAACATATAACATCATAGTCACGGTTATGCTCTTGTTGGCCTATTGGGTCGCTTGATTGATCTTTAATAATATGTTTGATTGCATTGTTTTTAAAATTTGATTTATTTATAATACTCAAAAAAAAATTGTATTTATTGATGTCCAAAAAAGAATTAGATTTATTTATACTTCTGAATTCGTATAATATTATCAAAAATAAATAATTAAATTCGACAACATATACCGAATTTAATTCAAAAATAATTATTAAAGAAACAAGTTTAACCATATTTTTATTCTACATTTTCAATTTTATCTTGTTTAAGCTAAAGTTTTGATAAATATTACAACTATTTTTTTTCCATTCATTTCAAATTATTAAAAAAACAAAAGTTTGATATACCTACGAATTAAAAAAGAAAGAAAAAGAAAAAAAAAAAAAAAGGGAATATTTCAATTATATCAGAACAGATATCAATCTATTTTCATGAATAAGAATTTATGTACTTTAAATTTCTCTTCCTCGAATTATAGTTACACTCAAAATATATATATATTTATTTATTTAAAATTGACTTAAGCTAAGAATAATTAACAGGTATTTTTTATTTAAAAGTGGTAGGTTTAATCTCCAAATATTATTCAATAATAACTTTTTTGTTAATGATTTTTTAGTGCTTTGAGTTAATAACTAATTATTAACACTATTTTAAATTAGAATGGTTATTTTGATATTGACATGAATTAAATTTTTTAAAACAAAATAAGTAGAAATTAAATTTTAAAGACAAATCAAAACTAAAACCGAATATTATTTAAATGTCAAGTAAAAGTGTTTGATTTCAAAAAAAAAAAAAAGGATAAAAAAGAAATTACACTCCCAATTTCTTTTATGCTGTTTCAAAGCTCAACTCTCACATCCCATATGCTAACAAAAGCATACAAAATTGACAGCGAAATGAAATTAGACGGATTTCTAGTTCTAACTCATCAAGAGTATATTATCCCATTCTAAATCTTACAGTTCTAGTATCTAATGGAAGTAGAAACAAGCTCCCAGATGTCTAGACCTATTTCTACCGGCATTGTTTCGACAAAACTCAATGCTTGTTCAAGTTCGCCTATATCGCCCAGCATGTCAACCATGATAGTATAGATCTCGACGGTTAGTTTGATTCCATAGTCCTAAATTTCGATGCTTTATTTTTGAAGACCTGCATTTATCAAACTAGTCTGGCTCCAGATAAAACTCCAACTATAGTTATCGGATGTGGCTCGATAACAAGGTCGACCGCATTGTTATACAGTCTTATAGCTTATCGCCCTTTCCATTCCACTCGTAAGGAGAAATCAATCTAGCTAAAAAACATTGCACAAAGGTGCATGATCATAAAATTCTTTTCTGATAGCAAAACCATGGATTCAATTAGCATTTACTTAAAAATTTTATACAAGAAAAAAAAAAATTAAAAAATTTAATTGACAGCCTGTAATCCATTACATTGTTTTTTTTTTTTTAAATCAATCCACTTCATTGTTTTCACTAACATATTTCATATTTTTATGTAGCTACCATAAACTTGATCTTTAAAACTTTAATTTTTTTATTTAAAACTAGTATTTTATTGTTTCATGCTTTTATGGAGTGATCGTGAAAAGTTCTATATTGACAGATATTAATGTATTATATATATATATACACATTTATTGATGAGAAAAGGAAATACGGATAACTTGGATCTTTAATTTATCCATGCCCATTCATAATATTTCTTTAAGAAAATTGGTCAAAAGGCTGAAATGAAGTTCAATTTAATCGGTATATATATATATTATTCTTATGCATGTACGGCTTAGTAAAAAAGGTTTGCACCTTTTGTGCACCTTGCACCTCAACCTAAGAGTGTCATTGCGCCTTAAAAAACATTGTCCTAAATGGACATTTGAGCACAAATCAAGATCCAACTCTTTCTTTCACTATATAACACAATGAAGCTCTTTCTCGTTGGGATCGCCACACAAAGGCAGAAGATTAGAAATCGTAATTAAAGGCGTTGGGTGTTTACTCCATACATCTTCATTATTCAAACAACTGCTTCTTTAACAAAGAAAACAATCATTTCTCATATAAGATAAGAGCCAAATATCGATGTTTAAGATGAAACTTATAACGGTAAAGGTGAATTAGATTACAACTAATCAACTAAGTTAACATACCACCAACCTTTTCGATATTTCTCTCGTCATTTCATAAAATAAAATACAGTAGCAACGTTAGATTAATAAACCACAAGATTTGGAACAAAAACAAGGTTCATCAAGCACAAATTATAACCGGAACTGATATTATAAAAATTACCCTTTTTAAAGAAGGAATGATTAAATTGTACTTCATACCAGCCTTTTGACCATTGTACTTAAAGAAATATTATGAAAGATCTTAAGTTATCGATAATTCCTTTTCTAATTTAAAAAAAAAAAACTTATCTTAAAAAATAAAAAATCCTTTATAGTTAACGAAAATTATAAAATTTATAACTCAATTCAACAAATTAAAATTAGGGAAATAGTAGTAAACGTTTAAAATTAAAAACTATCTTAAGAGAAAATTAAAAACTATCTTAAGAGAATATCTACTCGTTTTTTTACTTTAAATTTTTGTCTAAATCAAAATTAGGTCAATAGAGATAATATTTACATTCTCATAATATTCCTATTTTACATTTTTTAATATTTAAAAAATACAACAAAATAAAAACCTATATTGTCAACCTTTCTCCTTAATTTAAGGAATAAAAAATAAAAACATACATTGAAAGATCTTCCCTTGATTTAAGGGATATCTAACTACCATGATTTTTTTTTAATTGTTTTTGCTCTTTATATTCTAAATATTACTCCATCAATTATTTGAATCAAATAAATCATATCTATATCCTTTTATTCGTTTTGCAGCAATGTATCTTCCACTTGTCACATTCTTCGGTTGTAGATCGATCTCACTCCCACTCCCACTTGATCGTGATTTTGTGTTTTGTAGATTGATGATACAATTGTGCACCAAGGTATTTCTTAAGTCTTTGTTGGATCTCACTTTCATTGAGTCAAGATATTCACAAGATTTTGTTTGTTTTTCTTTGATTCTTTGTTAATGGAAGCAACGACGATTACAGTTGCTTTTAATGAAATTTGAGACGATGCGAATGTATATTCGAATGACAACACAATATGTGTTGACATCGTCCACGGATCCAACAATATATCAACTTTTATCCATCATACATGTCTCGAATTGGACGAAAAATCGAGTGTCTAGTCTTTTTCTTTACAAATACGGGAATAACAAAGTGAAGAGCATACTGGTAACAAAAGATAGAGGCATGGAATGGATATTCAATGGGGTTGCAAACAGTGTGTACACGACTGATGTATTCTAGCTGAAATCACGACAGTATGTATTGGTACACATGGATACATAACCAGGAACAAGAGATGCAAAAAAGGAGGAACAATACAGGTACATAAACCTAAATAGTAGCATACACCTACATCACCAAGGAGATAGAGACGTGCAGTGAATGTTTAATGGGTTTGCAAACGGGTGTGTACAATGACTGATGTGTTTCGCCTGAAATCACGACAGTATGTATTGGTGCAGTGGATGTTTAGTCATTATCACGTTTTCATATCAAACAGGTGTGTACAATGACTGATGTGTTTCGCATGAAATCACGACAGTATGTATTGGTGTAGTGGATGTTTAGTCATTATCACGTTTTCATATCATTAATATTGCAATCATTAAAGTTTTTAAAAAAATAACAGCAACCTTTTTTTTGTTATTTTTGAAAATATTATTTAAACTTTTTATGGTTTTGGTCAAAAGATTTTGTTTTAAATATAAAGATATTTTGTATTTGGTTGTTATAAAAAAATCAATATTTAAATAATTAGAAAAATAAAAAGAGATAAAATTTGGGGTATTATAGTCCATATCATTTTTACAGATTAATAATTTATTTAAAAAAAAATTAAAGTAGACATTTATTTAAAGTCTAAAAAAGTGTAAACATTCTCTTAAGATATTTTCTAATTATAGATATTTACCTAATTTTCCCTTAAAATTATTAAAATTATAACTCAACTCAATCTTTAAGTATGGGTTGGATAGCCCGAGTTGTTTGAGTTGTAGATTCTTTCAACCCAATCTTTATGATATGGATTGGATAGCCAGAGTTGCTTGAGTTATCTATTCTTTTGTACACCTCAATCTATTCAACATAATATATTTCTAGAAAGATCTTTAGCTTCACTTGGATGTTTTTTTTATATAAAGAAACAATTTCACAACAAATGCATGAAATTACATAAATAAAAAGACAAAGAGCCTCTACCCGGACTTCTCCCGTTCTGGAGATAAAAGACATGGGATATCAATATGGAGAGCCACAACCACAATCCAATTGAAGGTGAAGATGTTCAAGCTCCAAAATTTGTTAGAAAATAGACAAATTTCACAACATTTTTTCTTCTAAACATTTCACAACCTCCTTTTTTACTTTCTATTCCCAAGGAGGATCCACCTCTTCTAACCATCAACTTTGAAAGGGTTTGGATGAACAAATCAAGAACGACAACCTTCAAAAGTTCTCCACATTATTATGATATTATCTACTTTAAACACAAGTCTTCATGACATTGTTTTCTGTTTTACTCAAAATGTCACATACTAATGGAGATGATTGTAATCTATCATATACCCATAATCTATCTCTTATCTAACAAATGTGACACTACATTTGTTTGTATTCCCGACATTCTTAATTCTATTTTTGCTTCGTTTTATTTTTTAATCTATCATTTACTATGCTATGTACTCTGCCATACTATCCCACCTTTTTGTAACTATGAATTATCCACTTTAATATCTCAATGGAAAAGTTTCTTGTTATATTTCGAAAGGACTTGTATTGTTTTCATTTATTGATGAAGGTTTTGTTTATAATCTCAAAAAAAAAAAAAAAAAAAAAAAATTGAAGGTTTTGTTTCATTAAAAAAAAAAAGAGTTTGGCTTCGTTTTCCATTCCCTACACATTTTGCTCTTCTTTTTTTTTTTTTTGTGAGGAAGCTAAAAATCTCAAAGAAGATCTGATCTTTGTTGAGCTTGTTGTTGAATAAACTTAAATGTAATTTTAATGTATTTAGAATATTGTTAATTGGGGCTTTAATTAAGGAATTAATGAGTCTTTAACTATGGAGGAGATTAAGAAATTAGTGGATCCTTAATTTAGGAATTAGTGGAAAAACAGTTTTGGTAAGTGTAGGAGTCTTGGAGACCAAGTTTGTAATAGGCTATAAATAAGTTGTTCATCTCATTGTGAATAGATAGAGCAAGAGCAAGTGCGAGGCAAAAGAGAGCAAGAAAGAAAATAGAGAAAGATGAGAAGTTTGGGAAATAAAGAAAAGTGTTTGTAGAGAATTTTGTGAGTGTCTTGTCTCTCCAATCATGAAGCAAAAAGCTTGCGCGATTGTTTTATTTATTCACCTGTCGTTATTTACAAATTGGTATCTAAGTATTTTACAAATTGGTATCAAAGTATTTTACAAATTGGTATCAGAGTCGATGGCGAATGTGATGGGTCAAATGTCAATGCCACGATTGATGAATGCAAATTATGAGAATTGAAGCATCCAGATGAAAGCTCTTAGCTCTCATGATGCATGGGAGGTGGTCAAAGAAGGTTTCGTAGAACCAGCAGATACTGCGAATTACACGACGAATCAAACCAAAGCGTTGAAAGAGACGCGATCGAAGGATAAAACGACATTGTACATGCTGTTTAGAGGTGTTGACGAATCGGACTTTGAGAAAATTGCGAGTGCAACTACTTCAAAAGAAGCATGGGACACTTTAGAGAAAGTGTTCAAAGAAGCCGACCGAGTCAAGCAAGTGCGTCTCTAGACTTTTTGTGGCGAGTTGGTGAGCATAAAGATGAAAGATTCAAAAAGCGTATCTAACTACATCACATGTGTACAGATGGTGGTGAACCAACTCAATCGCAACGGAGAAAAGCTAACCGATGCACGAGTTGTGGAAAAGATCTTTGTTGGTTTATGTTAATTTTAGTAAAATAATATTTTTATCTTTTAATTATGTTTTCCTTTTAGGATTAGGTTAAATCTTATTTTCTCTTTTTATTATTAGATTTTATCTTTTCCTTTTATAATTAGGTCATCTCTTGTACTCTATTTAAACCAATTGTTAGGTTCATTATTAAATGAAGAATTTGAATAATTTGAATTCCATCTTTCAACTATCTTGAGATTGTTGACCAACAAATTTTGAGAATGTGGTGTGCGCGATAGAAGTGTTAAAGGATCTTGCGACGCTCACTGTTGACGAGATCGCCGGTTCGCTTGAGGCACACGAGCAACATAAGAACAAGAAGAAGGAGGAAACGCTAGAGCAAGCACTTCAAGCCAAGGCATCACTCAAAGACGAAAATGACTCTATTCTAAACAATTTCAAGGTAGAGGACGTGATCGTATAGGTCGTGGAAATGGTCATAGTGGTCAAAGCAACAGTCATGAAGGAAGGAAGTGTGGAATTGCAATTGTGGCAAGACATAATCAAATTACAGATATTTTCACAAAACCGTTACCGAAGGCTTTGTTCGACAAATTCAAGAAGATGATTGGCATGACAGATGACAGAAACATTTAAGTTTATGGAGGAGTTTTGTTGAATAAACTTAAATGTAATTTTAATGTATTAGGATATTGTTCATTGAGGTTTTAATTAAGGAATTAATGGGTCTTTAATTATGGAGGAGATTAAGGAAGTAGTGGATCCTTAATTTAGGAATTAGTGGGAAAACAGTTTTGGTAACTGTAAGAGTTTATGAGACCAAGTTTGTAATAGGTTATAAATAGGTTGCTCGTCTCATCGTGAAAAGATAGAGCAAGAGCAAGTGCAAGTGCAAAAGAGAATAAGAAAGAAAATAGAGAAAGAAGAGAAGTTTGAGAAAAAAAGAAAAGTGTTTGTAGAGAATTTTGTGAGTGTCTTGTCTCTTCAATCACGAAGCGAAAAGTTTGCGCGATTGTTTTATTGTTTTGTTTATTCGCCTGTTGTTATTTACAAATTAATATCAGAGCATTTTACAAATTGGTATCAGAGCATTTTACACTTGTCACATGGGGAAGGATTAAAAAATCGATGTTCTAGTAGGGAAAGAAAAAAAACTCCTTTTTGTTGTAGGACTGAGCTAGCGTCCCTTTATTCTTCGAGGAACATTAATAAGATTGATATCCTAAACTCATAGTCCATAAATATGTACATATATTTATGAGGTATTGAATCTTAGAAAAGATTTATATTAAAAAGATGAGATTAATATAACTCAAGAAACCAATCTAAAATATATGAGTTGAGTTGCTCTAATATATAAGGTTGGATGGATTGACAAATTAACCAACAAAAAAATTTCAGTTGGTCCAAAAAAGTCCCCTAATCCAATCCAAGCTTTCAAACACACTCCTCTTAAAAATTGCACATATTTTTTCGTAACTCTTTCTTTGCCATATAATTGATTTATTTTTAGATATAAATTGAATTCTTAGTCAAAATTGAAGAACAAAAACAAGTTTTCAAAAATGGAAAGTCAATGCCTTCAATAATATATTATATTTTTTTCAATTCAACATTTGAAGCTGGTAGGTTTCAAATTTTTTTACCTTATTTATTACGTCATACAAGATACGAGCTCCGTTAATTTTGACATCTTTGATAATATATATTTTTAAAAAATTATCTAACAAAAATTATTTTTTTAATTTTTAAAGGTTGACTTGACTTTTTTTTTAATAAATATCTTATTTTAGTCCTCGTACTTTAAAAAAACTTTTAAAAAAATGAATTAACGTAATTAAAGTTAAAGAAACTGTAATTTGCCACGTGGCCACCACAAATACTCAATGAAACGCAATTTGAAAAAAAAAAAAATTGTAACATTCAAAATTGGCCACATGACAGGTTGGTAAAAGGAATAAAGGAAAAAAGAACGTGAAAATAGAAGGGTAAAGTAAGTATTAGTGAAAATATTATTAATTAAATTTAAAATAAAAATTAGATTTACAAATACTTTTAAATATAACTAGATTTGTAATTATTTTTTTAAAAGTGACTACCCATCACAATTTCCCTAAAATTAAAGAGGCACAATTGAAAAGTGGATGGCATGTTGGTTTAATCAATTTAGGTCACAAGTTCAATTTTAGAAATCGGTATTCGACTCTCATCTTATTTGCCTATAGTAATACCATTTAGGTAGCGTTTGTGGTTTGTGGTTTTAGATCCTTAATATAATATAATCAACCTAATCTTTTTAAACTATGCCACATAAATGAACTACAAAAAGGTTAAACTACGCTATTAAACTAACCTACACTTATTATGGGTAAAATTAGCATTAAGAGATTGGGCTATCTGAGACGAGGCCGAGCCCGTAGAGAGAAGCCTAAGGCATCTCAAAAGGCCCAACACCACTAAAAAGGTAAAAACCCCTTTAGGAGCGCAGAACCCACCTGAGGCGTGCAGACCCCCCTGGGCGCATAACCCCCTAGAGCGCGCAGAACCCTTTGAGCGCACAAAACACCCTTGGGACGCGCAGACCTGATCGGATCTCGCGAGTTTGTAGTAGACCTGACCGGGTCGGGTCTACTCGATTCGGCCCCATACCCTCTTTATTACATATCTCATCTGATTTGGCTCAGTTTTTCGCACTGCATTCGGCCCATTATGATGTTTTTCCTTAATTAGGGTTAGACCCCACTAGGGGCTCGACCGAGAGAGAAATATTTACCTAAAATGGGACATACTTGCCTTAAAAGGGAAGTATTTATCTAAATTGGGGAATATTTTTACTTAAGATAACCATGTACGTACCGCCTATAAGTAAGTCGGTCAATTAATAAAAAAAGGTAAGTTATTCTGAAACCCTAAACTCGACTCACCTACTTACCTATTTCAACCTAGACTGACTTAAGAATCGGAGGCGACGTGGCTTACACCACGCCGGTGTCCAATTTATCTCTATTTTACAGGTAATTCGTCCCTATTCACTACAAATTCACCGTTGATCCCGGAGACCAAATTTTGGTATTAACAGTTGGTGTCGTTTGTGGGGACGAGTTCGTGCTTTGCCAAAACATAATTTGCTAACGTCGCACCACACCTCTAACTCGCCTCTAAAGATGAGTACGAGTCCTAATAACCAGGTAGCTACCCGAAACAATCCTGAAGAATTGGCACGCGACCTGGGCATAAAGGGAGCCGACCCGACTATTGAATGTCTGTCTAATCCCAAGATGGTTGCGCTAGAGAAGAAGGTACAAGACATGGTTGATGCAATTAGTCGGTTGATGGAACTAGTTAAGCAGCCACCCCTAGTCGCTGAAGTGGCAACTGAACAACAAATGAAAAGTTTACCAAGGGCACAACCACCCTCTAGGGTGGAGCTTAAGGCAACGACCGAGCGCACTCAAAAAAATCGAGCACCCGAGGAAGGATCAGGCCGCAACAGGTAGGCAATCTAACCAAATTCATCAGATAGGTACGGTGACGAAGGTAGGTAGGATGCCTCTATGACAAAACCCCGCAAAAGGAAAAGCCCTAATGGTTGACGGACCAGCCAAAAGTGCTGATACTGGGCCAAAGAACGTTGAATGGTTAGTTCAATGAGGGAACGATCGTCGAAGAGAACCAAGCGAACGCACCCAGGTAACTTTCGAAGTTAGAGAATCTAGGTCTCAAACCAGGTCTGTCCGTAGTCACGATTTAACATCTCGAGAAATGCCGCACATGTCAAAATTGGGAAAGGAAACTAGGACGATAGAGGTAAAAAGTAGCAGAACAGATTTGTGAACTACTTAAGGGAATTGATCAACCTGGACAGAAAAGCGCTGCAGGGGCTGGAAGTAGAAAGTTAACCCTGGAAGGCGGAGTTACGACATATCCCAGATCAGTTAGGGGATATGAAAAATGTGCAAAATCAAAGAAGGTCTAGATCTGGACAGCCTTGTAGACCAGATAGACCTACTCTTCACTGATGAGATAATGCTAGAGGAAGTCTCATCCAAGTTCAAGTTACCTACCATGAAGGCGTACGATGGTTCAAAAGACCAGGTAGAACACCTAGATACGTTTCGGTCATGGATGGAACTCCATAGAGTTCGAGACGCCATCAAGTGTAGGTCGTTCTCCTTTACTCTCACCAAAGCAGCTTGTAGATGGTTTAGATAACTGAAGCAGAAATTCATTGCCTCGTTTCAGGAATTGGCCAAAGCATTTATTGCCCGGCTCTTGGGGGGTCGTGACCAAAAAAAGCCAGCTACGCACCTGCTAACAGTCAAGCAAGGTAGTCACGAAACACTTCGAGAGTATGTTGCACGATTCAACAATGAGGCATTGCAAATCGAATGATACACTGATGGAGTAGCACTAACATCCATCTTTGCACGGGTAAAGGATGAAAAATTCTTGTTGTCCCTAGAAAAGAAGGTGTCTGCCACTTACGTAGAAGTGCTGACACGGGCTAAGAAATACACGAGCATATGTGAGCTATTAAAGTCCCGAAGGGCCCCAAAAGAGAAGCGCACCCACACAGAACGGGAAGGGCGTGTCCACCGACATGAATAAGAACGAATGGAATCTCAAAAAAGACAGTCGAATGATAGATTAGAAAACCTAGACAAATCAAATTGTCCGGGACTACCTCCCACCAAGTTTGAAAAGTATACACCCACTGTGGTTCCCTTAGAGTAAGTACTGATGAAGATCAAATGTAAGGATATTCTCAGGTGGCCCAGCAAGCTAAAAGCAGGATCACATAGGAGAAACAAGGAAAAGTATTGCTTGTTTCATTGGGATCATGGACACACTATGTCCGAATGCTACGACTTGAAAAAGGCCATAGAAGCCCCGATCTAGAAATGACACCTAAAAGAGTATGTGAGTGAAAGACATAAGTCACCTAGCACTATAGCAAGAGATGAGACACTAGAAACTCACCACCTACCCAGGAGATCAGAACCATCATGGGCAGACCTGTAGGGGGCAACTCTAACAAGAAGCGAAAAGCAAGCGTGAGGTAAGCACGTGAAACCCCGAGATGCGAAGAAGTAAGAATAATGGCAACGGTCGAAGACGATATCAATTTTTCGCATGAAGATGCCAAGCAAGTGCAACAACCTCACAATGATGCATTAGTAGTCTCTCTAGTCATATCCAACATTAAAGGTCGAAGAATACTGGTCGACGGAGGCAGTTTTGCTAACATACTCTCACTACGAGCCTTTGACGCAATGAAGATAAGATGAGATAAGTTGTCTCTGTGTTCGACGCCACTGGTGGGGTTCGGAGGCAGCACTGTATATCCAAAAGCCAACATCGAACTCCCAATTACCTTTGGTGAAGATGAAATATTGTTTTAATCTTTGTTAATTTTTTGGTGGTAGATAACAGGTCATCATACAATGCAATACTCAAACGTCTGTCGCTGCACTGGCTACGAGCGTTGTCTCGTTAACATATCATCAGATAATGAAGTTCCCGACCCTTACAAGGGTAGGTAAGATTAGTGGCAAACAACAAACTTCTCAAGAGTGCTATCACACCGCCCTGCGAATCGTACCCAGCACATCAGATGTAAGCATGTCACTACTTCCCTAGAGGATACTTCACCTCAAGATAGGCTGCACCCACCTAGCAAGGTGCAGCACTTGAGGAGGCAAAGGCATTTGAAGCAGAAGTAGAGCTTAGTAACCCTGTCAAAGACTCCGAGTTGAGCAGAGGAGAACCAACTGAGCAGCTGAAGACAGTAACTTTGTTGAATGAAAGCCAAGAAGTTAAGATTGGAACAAGCCTAAGTGTAGCTCAGTAGGATAAACTTGTGTCTTTCCTTAAACAGAATGTTGATGTGTTTGCTTGAACAGCCGAAGACATGCTCGAAGTTGATCCAAAGGTGATAACCCATCGTCTGAACATTGATAGAGATTGCAAGCCAGTAAGACAGAAGCAGCGAGCATTCAACCACGCTAGGAACGAAGTCATTACCGAGCAGGTTAGTGAGTTGCTGCGCACACGATTTATTAGAGAGGTGCACTATCCTAAATGGTTGTCCAACATAGTACTGGTAAAGAAACCGAATGGTAAGTGAAAAACCTACATCGATTTTACAGGCTTGAATAAAGCATGCCCTAAAGACAGTTTCCCATTGCCTCACATAGACCAGCTAGTGGATGCGACGTCAGACCACGAGACCTTATCATTCATGGATGCTTACTCGTGGTACAACCAGATACGAATGTACTCAGCTGATCAGGAGAATACCTCATTCATAACAAGTAAAGGTTTGTACTATTACAACGCGATGCCTTTTGGCTTGAAGAACGCAGGGGCAACGTACTAGAGGCTAGTCAATAGAATGTTTGCTCACCTCATCGAAAAGAATATGGAAGTGTAAGTAGACGTATGCTAGTGAAGAGAAAAAGTGTAGAAAACCACGAAAGTGACCTGTCTCAAGCATTTGACACCCTAAGGCAGTATCAAATGAAGTTTAACCCAAGTAAGTGTGCATTTGGTGTCAAATCAGGGAAGTTCTTAAGCTTCCTAGTGCACCAGTGAGGGATAGAAGCCAACCCAAATAAGATCTGTACAATAATGGAATTGACACCGCCCTAGACGTTGAAATAGCTCAAGAGTTTGAATGGTAAGGTGGCGGCCCTGAATTGGTTCATAAGCCGAGCAATAGATAAATGCCTACCTTTCTTCAAGGTACTTAGGACCAAGGGCAAGATCGAATGGACCGAGGAGTGCGAAAAGGCTCTTGAGCAGTTGAAAACATACATCAACGAAGCACCCCTCCTTCCAAGCTAGTTCCAGGTGAGGAGTTGTTCCTATACTTGGCTGCATCCGAAAGAGCAGTAAGTTCAGTACTGATTAGAGATGACAATGGGCGCCAGCCACCTGTTTACTACACCAACAAAGCGATGGTGGATGTTGAGACCCGCTATCCCCAAATAAAAAAGTTAGCACTGAAGACTGCGACCCTACTTCTAAGCACATAAAGTTCATGTGTTGACGAATCTCCCCTTGAGGCAAGTACTGTAGAAGCCGAAAGCATCTGGTCGGTTGCTAAAATGGGCAATAGAACTAAGTGAACATAACATACACTACTAGGCCCGACCCTCCATCAAGGGGCAGGTAGTAGCAAACTTTATAATTGAGTTAATACCTAGAACTACCGAAGAGGTCTACAACGTTGAACCTAAAGTTTGACACTTGTACGTAGATGGCTCATCAAACAAGAAAAGTTGCAGAGCCGAGTTGTTTCTAGAATCACTAGAAGGAGACCGTTTGGAATACGCACTTCGATTTACATTTTGGACCTCTAACAATGAAGCTGAGTATGAGACAATAATCGCAGGGCTCCAAGTCGCAATAGCAGTGGGGGCAAGCCACCTACATGTCAGCAGTGACTCCCAACTCATAGTCAATCAAATCTCTACTACTTACCAAGCCAAGGGAACAAGGATGGTAGCACATCTACAGAAGGTGAAAGAGTTAATCAAATCATTTGTGGAGGTAAATTTCCAGGAAGTCCCAAAGCCTTAGAATGCCAATGCAGACCCCTTAGCAAAGCTAGCTGCGTCGCATGAGACTGAAGTAAGACGTTCTGTCTCAGTAGAGATTTTGACTAGGTCAAGTGTAGATGTTAAAAAGGTGCACGATGTTGCCATCCCCCATAGCACGAACCAAACAACATGGATGACCCCCGCTATCGACTATTTGAAAAAAAGAACAGTGCCTGAGGATAGAAAAGAGGCTCGCAAATTGCGCTACCGAGCAACTAGGTACATAGTTGAAAGATGAATCTTGTACAACGAGAGTACTCCCTACCTCTGCTTCGATGCCTCAATCTTGAAGAAGCAGAATACGTAATGAGAGAAGTGCATGAAGGAGTGTGCGAGAACCATTCTGGAGCCCGATCCTTACTTCTAGCCAACGTTAGTAGAAGACGCACGACGATTCACACAAGCATGGAACAAGTGCCAACGATTTGCTACAATCACGCACTAACCACCTGAAAATCTTACCAGCATGGTCAGACCATGGCCCTTCGCCCAATGGGGAGTCGACTTGATCGGACCATTGCCACAAGCCAAGGCCAAGTTATTCGCTATTGTAGCAATGGATTACCTCACCAAGTGAGCAGAGGCCGAGGCATTAGCCACCATTATCGAGAAGAAAATCACCAACTTCATTTGGAGATACATCATCTGCAGGTTCGAGGTATCTTTGATAACTGACAATGGCAAGCAGTTCGACAATGCAGCCTTTCGACTCTTTTGTCAAACATTGAATATAAGTCACCACTACTAGTCGCCTACACTCCCCCAAGCAAACGGGCAAGTAAAAGCGGTCAACAAATTTATTAAAAATAACTTGAAGACCAAGCTAAAAGCCCTCAAAGGGGAATGGGTGGACGAGCTCCAAGGAATCCCATACAGGAAAACGCCTAGAACCTCGACGGATGAGACGTTGTTTCCCCTTACTTACGGGGTTGAAGCTGTAATCCCACCAGAGATCGGCATCTCGACACCTCGAACAGAATCCTACGATCCAAGCCAGAACGACCAAGAGTTGCAGCTTAATTTAGACCTGCTAGAAGAATGAAGAGAAGTAGCCCGCGTCCACGTAGCTAAGTATAAGAACTGGGTTGCCAGATGCTACAACTCAAATGTGAAGATCAGACGCTTCAAGAAAGACGACTTGGTGCTAAGAAAAGTCATGTCAAACACAAATAACCCCAATGATGGTTCAATTGGCCCAAATTGAAAAAGACCATATGTGATTTAAAAAATCATGCGTCAAGACACCTATTGCCTTCAAACTTTGGATGGCATAGCAGTATTACACTCATGGTATGTTGAGCATCTAAAGAAATATTATCAATAATAGAACATGCGAGATCAACGTTCCCAGATTAGTTCAAATCTTTAGGTTAATTGGCAAATTTTGTAGGTTTTATTTCCTTGTTTTTTCTTTATAAAATTGTTCCCAAGTTGATTCAATACATTGATTTTAATACAATTCAAGTCATTTCTACTTCTACTATGTCTGTTTAAGCAAAATTGTCTTGAATGGAGGCAACTAAGGGAATAAGGCTAAAATGGCTATCCAAGTTCAATTAAGGGGATAAGACCAACTTAGCTATCCAAATCCATCAAGAAGAAACAAGTTAAAAATAAGTGACCTAGGTCACCAAGTTCTGTTTTGATGAAGTAAATAAAGAAAGCAAAACCAACCTAGGTCACCAAGGTTATACTTTGGTCACCAAGCTTTGGTTTCAACAAAAGACATCAGGCGAAAAATAAAGGCAGCCTAGGTCATCAAGGTTGCACCTATTAAAAGAACCTGAGTCACTGAGATTGTACTTAGACCACCAACATTGTTACCAAGCTTTGGTTTTGAAAGATGAAGTAGAGAAGAAAGAGCACAGGTAGCTTAGGCCACCAACATCCTACTTCGATAAATGCAATAAAACCAAGGAAGAACAGTACAAGAGAAGCAACTATCGTTTCAACATTTTCATTGAAGAACAAGTAAAATTTCAAAAGAAAGTACAAACATGTCCATTAATAGCAGTATACCAGATCACAACAAAGCAAAGATATAAGAAAATTAAACATAGTAGGCCAAAATTACAAAGCAACAACATAAACATTTAGAAAACAGGCACTCCTAAGGCTCTAACACCGTCAACTCACAAGCAGCACCTAGTCCACCATCTGATATCAACTCCCCTAAAGACTTCGATTTCCTGTAACAGGCAAAACAGAGCTAGAATCACCATTGTCAGGCCGACCTTGGACTGGAGTTGAACTGTTGGCACCCCCTAAAGGCTGATTGCTCTCAGGAACTCCCTGGAAGAAACGATCATCATGAGAAGGAACATGTCTAGGAGAGCATTCGCCACTCGATGAAGATGGATCCGGATACTCAGCTTCCAATTTGGCGATTATAGAGTCAAAAAAAGGCAAAAAGTTGTTCGCAGGCAACGACGGGTGCATCTCTCGATACCTTTTGATGGTCCATACCACGCCCCGCCGCATTGCCTTATTCTCTACCTTCTTGAAAGTTGCGGTCGTGCGAAAAGTCTCAAACAGAAAAGCAGAATCAGCCAGCCTCCCATGAGCCACCAACAACTCCTGGTTTAGGCATGCCGAAGTAGCTATTTCCTCATCAAGTCTCATTTGGATAGACCGAAGGGACGCTTGAACCTCCCCCAGGGTGGCCCGACAAGCTTGCAACGCATCCTCTGAAGTCTGAAAAGCCGCGGTCAATCGGTCCAACTCTCCCTGCAATCGAGCAGAGTCAGCCCTCATACTGCTAACAGCACGCATGTAGGATAGATCAGCAGCAAGCTGGTGGACCCCATGGGAAAGGTACATATAGGACTGCAATAAAAGCAAAGTCAACATTAGAAAGTTTTTTTAAGAAAGAAAATAAGTTGAACTCTCTTACCTCATAGGCATGTCGAAATCCCTCATGGAGGTTGCGTGCTGCTGCCTCATGAAACTGAGTAGAAACGGTCTCGTGAAATCCAGTCCATCTGTTGAAGGCGTGGTTCAGTGAATCAATAGAGTTAGGGGCACCATGGTAGGGTGGATCAGGAATATCCCAACAGGCTCCATCAATAGAGGACATTACCAGCGGCGATGAAGGATTTAGACGAGCCCTCTGAGAAGGGCGATCAGAAGTCACCTCACTTCGAGGGGGGATCTGGGCCCTCTGGGTGGCTGCTCCGTCCTCATCCCCTTTATGAAACAGCATTCCATCGTCAGTATTCATAGCAAAGCTAATTCCCTCAAATCCTGAGACGTCAAAGTGAGGAATATCAAGGCTCCCAAAATCATCAACACCGGTAGTAGGATCGAGGTAGGAGCCTAATGTCTGCATCACAAGAGCAATAATGATAACATTAAGATGAGCCCTAGAAACCGAATCAAAGTATAAGAGGCAACTCACCTAGAAGAAGGTAGTGGCGAGCTAAGGACTCCTAAGTGACGTATAATAAGCAGTTCTTGAGTCTGGGTTCCAACGCAAGGCACCGAGCATAAAAGGCAGCCATTGTCGGGCGAAGATTGGGGTACACGTCCTCTACAAGAAAGGAACAGTTATTAGGGACAGGCATAAGTAAGAAAGAAAAAAAAGTAGCATTGGAAACCTACGTTACCCTATTCTGTAAACTTAAGTGGGGACATTATAATTAATGTTTAGGCATGGAGCCAACCAAGCACCCCCTACGTAGAACCAAGTGTCTCTCTAGGCCTTTTGCCCCGAAGAACCCATTAGTAGAGGTTGAAGACGAGGAGCGAGGTAGCAAGAGCGAGTAATGTCACGATATCCATAAAAAGTGTAAAGAGAAAGAAAATCTGTAACACTAAAAGACCCTTCCATCTTGAGGATGTCCCATAAACAGAAGCATCCGAAAAATATATTCCATACGTTAGGATAGATTTGAGCAGGAGCCAATCGTATGGTGGCCAACAACTCTTGGAAAATTAGAATAACGGGCAGACGAAAACCCCTCTCCAACATAATAACATAGACGGCCATCCAACCAGCCGGAGGATCTTTAGGACCCTCCCCCTTTGTTGGAAGACGGGTCAAGACAAAAAATGGCAGGTCGTATTTTCTCCTTATCTCGACTAATTTGTGCTCGATCGGCTAGGAAGCGTCATCCCAAGCCGACCCCAAACAACATGTCAAACCCCAACAACAATTTACCCAAGACCGAATAGCCCTAAATGCCTTAACTCGAGTCCCAACATCACTATCAAATCCCGAATCCATAAATCAATTGCTAATTTAATGCCAAGAAGGAAAACACGCAAGAAGATCAAACAAAAAGAAATACGTTTTTAAGCTTTACAAAAACGTTCAAAGATTGCTAAACTTAGAAATAAAGAGAGGTGGAAAGTTTGGAAAACTGTGAAAGAGTTTGAAAAATCACCTTGGAAAAAGTAGAAAATGAAATGGAGTTTGGTGGAAAATGGAAGAAATGGAAGGTATTTATAGAACTTAGGAAGCCTTGAAAACCATGGAAATCATAAGGCACCTAGGGCGTCTGCAGTACACATTGGTGACCTAGGCTCCCTAAGTCGTTCAAGGTCCCCAGGTCACCTAGGCTCCCTAGATCACCCAAGGTTTCCAAATCATCTAGGCTCCCCGAGTCACCTATGACCCCCGTAATAGGGGTAAAACGCACAGCCCGAAAACCCCAGTGATACTCTTAGCCTCAACATAATATCGAGAAGCTAAAGCCTAAGAGTGGGGGGCAACTCTTAGGGGTAAACTTAGCCTTAAGAGATTGGGCTATCCGAGACGAGGTCGAGCCCACAGAGAGAGGCCCAAGACATCTCAAAGAGCCCAATACCACCCAATAGGTAAGAACCCCTTTGGGCGCGTGAAACCCACTAGAGAGCGTAGAACCCCCTTGGGCACGCAGAACCCCCATGGGACGCGCAAACCTGAACAAATCTTGTGGGTCTGCAGCAGACCCGATCCGGTCAGGCGAGCCAGGTTGGGTTGACCTGATTCGGCCCCATACTCTCTTTATTACACTCTTTTCGCGCGTCGCTTTCGGCTCTCTTTGACATTTTTCCTTAATTAAGGTTCGGCCCCACTAGGGGCTCGACCTAGGGAAAAATATTTACCTAAAATGGGAAATACTTGCCTTAGAAGGAAAGTATTTACTTAAATTGGGGAATATTTTTACTTAAAATAACCATGTTTATACCGCCTATAAGTAGGTCAATCAATTAATATAAAAGGTAAGCTATTCTAAAACCCTAAACTCGACTCACCTACTTACCTCTTTCAACCTAGACTGACTTAGGCATCAAAGGCAGCGTGGCTCACACCACACAGGTGTCCAGTTTCTCTCTGTTTTACAGGTAAATCGTCCCCATTCACTTCAAATTCACCGTTGATTTAGGAGACCAAATTTCGGTACCAACAGTTATTCTCACGAAGAAACCAATGATGGGTAAGATGAATATATTGTTCTCACAAAGAAAGAAGTTTTCCACAGTCTAAACCTCTGTCCATGCTTTTAGAAACAGTCCTATCTATCAAAAAGAAAAGCCCTCCACCATACCCATTGGAAAGGAAAAAAAAACAAACAAACTTGCCCTCAAGTTCTCATCAACAAAAAGAACTCTCACAACAAATAACCCTACAAAACTATTTATCTTCCCCTTTGACATCACGCGCCTCTAGCAACAACGACAATGGAGGAGGAAATACCCACATCGGCGATCCCATCCATCCTCTTCGTCAAGTAAGGTCACATAATACATCATCCCTTACCTATTCTTTGAAGAACAAAGAAGTTTTTTCATTGAAGCCAAGCCCGAACATTAGAAGCGATGTTAGTTTCTCTTAACTTTCTAGCAAGAGTCTCAGGAGAAACAACACATGAGCATTCATAAAAAAGACACCTACAAATTCAAAAGGAGTGTCTTTGGACTGTGCCCACATGCCACTCTACATTCCTCATGCATAAAGAATGGGTCATCAATCAAATAATGCTTGAAATGTGATGATGGGGTGTGGCCAGGTTAGTACATCCCATTTATTAACAAATTAGATGTTTCACCTACAAAGATCAATTCTTGCTTTTATCCCCCTCATATTGACCATTCTGTTCCTTTCTTACCCATTGAACTAAGCTTACTGATGTCTGCTAGGGCCCACTGACTTCAATCTGACCAACTCAAATTATTTCGAGTAAATTGTAAAGATGAGTCCATTTTTAAAACTTATTATAAAAATAGGTCACATTCTAAACAATTTCTCCAAATACCCTTGCGTCTATGAAAGAAAAGCTGCATGCTTTGATTTTGGTAAAAATAAATTTACTCCTTCTGTAGCCACACACGTGGCAGCTTGGTCAACCTAAGAAAATCTCACGGCAGTTTTGTATGATTTCATTCCGATTTTTTTTTCTTTCAACAGTTTTTCTTTATTTATTTATAGATTTACATCAAATTCATTTCATCAAAATATATGCATGTTTCTTTTGTTTTTTTAATTTTTTGTCCCTCTAATTTTTCTTCCTTTCTTTAGAGTTTTATATCAAATTACCTTCTATTTTTTTAGATGAATACTTTTTTTTTTCTTGTGGAACATAATTAATTATTTCTAATTATTTTACCTTTTTTTTTTTAAAGAACTACTTATTTTACTTTAAAATTTAATATAAATTTACATGTTTTCAATAATTTAAGTTAAGTGGTTAGTTAGCTAAAATAAAAGGTTAAAATTGTTAGGATATTAAAAGGAAAAAAAAATACCATAAATAAAAGGTTAAAATTGTTGAGATTACAACAATAAAAGGTTAAAATTGTTGAGATTACAACAATTGGATTGGATATACACTAACGCCACCTCTTGTTGGCAAATTAATTTTGTTTTGTCAATACATATACATTAAATTATTTTATCAATAATTGTTTTGCCATTCCTCCGTCCAAACAAACCCACTTAAATTCCTCCGAGAAGAAGGGTTACCCTAAAAGTCAAGATAGAAGGTTAAGTTATCTAAGGCCTTTTGACAAGGGCAAGATTCCGAGAAAGTTATTTGGACATAACGACATTTTGCTACATTGTGGGAAGTTAAGGTTGAGGAGAATAGAAGAATTTTATATAATAAACAAGTTCATTAATATATGAAATTTACAAAGAAAAATGGGGGAGAAGAAAGCCATCAGACTAAAGGAGTTACAAAAGACATCTCTAGTTCGTCAAAAGACATGATTACGATTAATCGTAAGACATATTTGAGATCTCAAGGTTTATACCTAGAATGTTTCATCCAATCTTATCTTAATTATTTTATTTATTGGAGAATTGTCTTCTTTATACGGACAAAAACCCCCAACCCCGACCAAAACTGAAAATCTCACATGCCAAGTACATAAAAATTGAAATCCATCCAACTTGGTTCTCAAACTCATCCATAAAAATTCCTAGAACGGTGTTTAGGCATTATAAAACAATACATTACATGTAAATAATAATCATACCTAACTGAGATTGTCTCTCCGGAGGTCTAAATATTGGTCTGTCCTTTCCAAGAACTGACAATCACCCTTCCGTATTATTCTCTAGTTCCAACAATAGAGTTGTTTTGTCTATGTCAATCACTCTACCATCTCCTCCCTGCATCTAACCAATGAAACAGAAATAATCCATAGTTACTAATGCAAGAAAAAGGGAAAAGTAGAAAATTAACATCAAAGATGTGAAATACAATGAAACAATGCATTAGATATGATGAATTACACGCTGACCTTCATTAGACAGCAAAATAGTTAAATTTCAATTAACTATGTGCTTCCCTCTTTACAAAGAACAATCAAGCAAGATTTAATCTGGAAAATTAATCACCCACAAAATATTAGCCAAAACAATAAAAAAATAAAGATACTCATTATCCCAATTTAAAGAATACGCAAAGCATACTGATTCTAGAGCACCAAGAAACCTCCCATATGTTAGAATATCAGTTGTAATAAGACAGCAACTTCAAAACAAAGCCAAAGGAATTCATACGAAACAGAAAAAGAAGTAGCACTCCAGTTCACTAAATTGTCGTGAATTTTTTTCATGATAAACAAACCTTTTATTGAGAAAAGAATGAAAGAAGAAAAGGCCCACAAAAGAGAGACACCCTACAAAAACATGCTCAAGTCGAGTAAAATAACATCTCAAGAATAATTACAAAAGAGTTAAAAAATCTGCTCAAAGAGAAACATAGAATTTAACGATGGCCCAAACCACCCCTCAAAAGAATCTATAATTGCTCTCCTCAAAGTCCCAAAAAAAAAATCTTATACAAAAAAAGGGCCACAAAAATTGGCACACACTCCAGCTTGCCACAAAAACTTCCTTTTTTTCATAGAAAGGGAGGAGGTAAATGATCCAAGATCAACTCTTCACAGTCTCTCAATTTAACCAAAATAAGGCCAAACTCCTCAAAAAATCAGGTCCACGGCTTTGAGGTCATCTCACAATGCCAAAGAAGATGATCAAGATTTTCCGTCACTCTCTTTCACATGCTGCAACAAATAGACCTCATTAAAGATGAAAACTTTTTACCATATGGTCTTATGATTGGCTTTCCCCCTCCCTCTTTTCTTCATCCCCCTTCTCCTTTGATAGTTTGTAATTTTTCATCTGATCAATAAAAGTTTATCGTTTCCTATCAAAAATTTAAAAAAAAAAAAAAAAAAAAAAAAGATGAAAACTTTTTCAAAAGATCTTGCCATAGAAAATCTACCTAGTTTTAACTTTCTTTGGGATTTTATTTGCGAAGCAAAGTTGAATCCCCAACAAAGAGGAAGAAGAAATAACTAAATGAAGAAAAAGGACTAACATGAGAAACCCTCAATTGAGCTAAGGACCCAAGTTCAACGACGAACTTCCCTACGCTCCAGTTCATAACAAAAATACCTCAATAAAGAAAGTAAAGTGAAAACGTCCAATGTTTTCGAACATTAGGACACTAAAATCCCAACAAAGGCAAAGGGTGATGCCACATTACTTATCCCATAATAAACCAAGTTCTCATTAATAAAAGAATAAAAGACCAAGGGTGCATACAAAAAACAAACCCAAATAAACAGGAGATGCACCCTACAAAAACAGCCTTTAATCAAGCAAAATCATACAACCAAATAATCACAAAAAGTTTAGCAACTGAGGCCCGAAGAGAAATGTAGAATATAATGAGGGCTCAAACCTCGCCAAAAATCCTTTCACCCTTCTCAAAATTCTATTATTTCACTCACCTCAAATGCACCCAAAAAATTGCACAATACCATGTTTTCCACAAAATCCCTTCATGACGATAAGGAAAAGAAACATGAAAACTCTCTCATCATCTGTATGCAGCTTCTTGGTCTTGCTAGTTGTAAATAAAATTCCTCAAAGAAAAGACTCCACACCCCAGAAGCCCACTCACTATGCCAAAGATGGTGGCTAAAGCCTCAGCAACAGATGATGCCCCAGATGAGCCAGAACATCCACCACGTCATGGTGCATCATAAGAGATAAATGGAATAAACGAAACAACACCAAGCAGAGGGGTCTATCCCCTATCCACATATCTTCTTAAATAAAAGCATCTCTCAAATCCCATCGTACGAGAAAGAAGATTGGGAAAAAAGATACTCTTTAGCAATTCCTTTCAAATGGTTCCAAGAGGTTTCATAACCCCCCCGAGCAGTATTTTTAAAAACTAAAGGCGCAATAGTCTATTTTGGGGCTTAGGCGCAAATGCAATGCGGAAAGAAAGAAAAAAATGCAGGTTTTTTTGTGACTATATATAACATTCATAAAGAAAAGACAACATAGTTGGAGTGTGAATGTTAAAAACAATACTCTAAGGGTTAGTAAATGTTATTGTTTAGTTAATAAAGAACAAAAAAAACCCTTAAACACAAGAATTTCGTGTTTATGGTTAGTAAAACTTATTATTTTACAATTAGTTACTGATGGCACACGCCTTTTTACCTAAGACGCAAGGCAACACGCTAGACTTGCGCCTTGAGCCTAGGCGCGAGCCTTTTGAAACACTAGCTACAAGTCACCCACTCAAAAGGGAGAGCATACTTACAATGATCTTGTGCCAAAAGGAAGTGGCTAATAATGAAAACACTATAACCATTTAGCAAACAAGGTTTTGTTGTGGGCTTTCAAATTGCCCACACCAAAACCCCATGAATCATCCTCCCACAAGTCTACGTGAACCCTTTTCCTCTCCTTGACCCCCTCCCAAAAAATAGTATCAACAAAAAATTAGAAATGAGATAAAGATATGTTATCCATCCCAACCAAAAAAACCCTCAATAACCCTACTCCCTATTGGTTAATGAGGGAGAGAACAATGGGTTTTGAACAAGATCAAGAGAGGAGGAAACTTGTGGCATGGCGATCAGAATTTCGGTGTTCGTTATTTCCTCTTTAATTGAATGGAATCTAGGGCTTGAGTTGCTATGAACAGAATCAACTATTGGTTAATGTGGGAGAGAATTTCAATTCTTAAAAAAGACTCATGCATCGTCTCTCCAACTATAATCTACAACTATAATTCTACAGATAAGCAAAGATAAATATTGTTGAAGTTGTTCGGTCAATCAAAATAACCCCTACAAGCTGGGATTAAAAGAGAATTGTAGATTACTTTGAATGATTGTCTGACTGATAAATAAAGAAGGGAAATGCTGGAAAATTCATGTTATACAGATGACAAAACCCTCGATTGACATACATATGCAACAAATCGAAAGGCAGAGAGTAGCAAACGGCAGTTCAAAAACCCCCCTCTTTTTTCCTTTTTTTTTTTTCAATTTTTAATTAAGAACCTGACTTTCATTGAGAAAAAATGATTGAATAGTTCAATAGGTCCACAAAGCTGATTTTAATTTTATGGTTGCTGTTCGGCTAGTTTAATCAAGAAAAAAATATCAAAAAAATCAAATAATTCCTCCATTCTTTCATTAAGCTAGCCCTAATTTGAGTTTTTCAATCGAGAGAAAAAGGCATATAAGGGGATCGGGAGATACCTGAAACAAAGAGAGAATAGAATAACATTGAAAACTAAACCTGCTAGGCGGAGGCTGCGGCGGCGGCACTGAAACGGAGTAGGAAACGGCGGCGACACTGAGCTGCTGAAACGGAGGAAGAAACGGCAACGAAGAAGATAAAAGAGATGCATTCCTCGTTTATTGTAATTTATTTTCTATTTTATTTTTTAAATTTGTTGGAATATTTCTTTTTTCCTTTTATTTTACAAAAATGTTTTTTTCCCTAATTTTTTTTCGATGTTTGGATGAGGTTTTGGATGAACAATTACTATAAAAAGTTATTTTAAATAGTTAGCAAATTGAGTATTTTTGTAATCGGGGCTGGGGATGGAGAATGTCAGCAAATTGAGTATTTTCGATTTTTGTAATTAGAGATGTCCATTTTCTCCGTAGTGTCAGGTCCCCGCGAGAACTCGCCCCTAACGGGGCAGAGAATTCCCAGTTAGGTGGAAAACGGGGTCGGGAATGGGGGGAAAAAATTCCCCGTGGCCTAATCGGGGCCGGGGATGGAGAATGTGTTCCCCGTTCCCGTTTCACCGATCCCCGCCCCAATTTTTTTTTTCTTTTTAAATATTTTTTTTCTTTATTTTATTCCTTTAATTTTCGAATAAAAATATATTTGTTGATAAAATTATATATGCATATGAATATTTTTTTTAATAATTAACTTTATAGTTGGAACTTATATATATTTTCTAAGAAAATTTAATTATTTAGAATTATTGTCCAAAAATTATATAAAAAATTGATTTTTTTTTTTTGAAAAAATCTCTGCGCGGAACCCGATCCCCGCCGGTTCCCCGCGGGGAATCCCTGCCCCGATCCCCGAGAAAAAAAAACGGAGATTTTTCTAGGCGGGGATTGAATTAAGTGGAGGCGACAAGGACGGGGAGGCCATTCCCAGGCCCCGCCCCGCCCCGTGGACACTTCTATTTCCTATGGAATGTAGATTTTTCTGAAAGAGTTATAGTAAAAAAAATTTGTTTCAATGTAGATTTTTTTTTTAATTTATTTGGATCTGGATTTGAAATTAAGAGTAATTTTGACTAGTTAAAAATGAACGATTAAAAATGAGTGATTAAAAATGAGTTATTTTGGGTAATTAGAAATTATTGATTAAAAATGAATGGTTAGAAGCGTGAGTTATTTTAAGTAGTTAAATGATGAGTTATTTTGAATAGTTACAATAATTCATTCAAATGTAATTTTTTTAAAGAGTAATTAATAAATACCTTTTTTAAATTCTCTTTAAATTTGACAAACAAAGAGGAATTTTAATATTATGTTTTCTTTCATTATTTTAAAATTTTATTTATTTATACTTCTAAATTGGACAACGTCTAACGAATTTTAATTCAAAAATAAAAATATAAGAAAATAAATAAATAACAAGTTTAACCATATTTTTACTCTTACATTTTAAGTTTTATCTGGTTTAAGCTAAACTTTTGATAAATATTGCCAACTATTTTTTTTCCTTTCATTTCAAATTATTAAAAAAAAATTTGATATACCAAGCAATTTGGGTGCAATCATGACTGTATCCTAGCCATGAAGTCAACATATGTGACACCTCTGGCGCCACACACCTCAGCCCCTTTTTTTTAAGAAGAAAAATAAAAATGTGTGTGTGATCTCATGGCTGGAGTGCATGGCTACACCTAAATTGCCATATAATTATAAAACACTACACTGAGTAAAAATTTGATGGTAAATAAAAAAAGAAACGGATGGTACTTGAAGAAAAAAAATTGTTACATTGTATATTAACCATAATTTATTTGTTGTCCATAATAGCAAGAAATTATGGACTTGAATTTCCCTTCTTCCAATTATGTCAAATATCGATTTAACCTAATATGAATTAATATGTATTTTCGATTTAAAAGCTGTAGTTTAATCTTCCAATACTATTTAATAATTGTTATGGATTGATATGTAGATATCCATTTTAGGCAGTCTGCTCATCTCACACCTCAATTAAGTATAACTTCTCATTTATTTTCTCTTCATGATGTATCCCACTCAAATATCTATTTATACATTTATGAATACTATAAATAAGTATTGTTTTCTCAATCGTAAGACACACCAATCTCAATAAAATTCTCTCTAGTCTTACTTCTCTAAACTTTGTTCTTATTTCTTATTTCTTGTCGTCTTATTTTATAGTATTATAACAATAATACGGCCATATTTGTTAAAGTTTTGATTAGTGCTCTGGCATATTCAGTTAATAATTAATCATTAACCTTATTTTAAATTGAAATTGTTATTTTGGTATGAATGTGAACTATCTTTTTCTTTTCAAATTCAAAACTTATCACTAATAATATAGTAAAAAAGTATATAAAATCACTCTCAATTTAGTAGGAGCAAAACACGAGAAAAAAAATAATAATAACTAATTCAATTCTGGTCCACAATTCAAGACAACACATACAAAAGCTCAACAAGAATAAAAGGAATTACGTAACAGTGTGAATTGGTATTCTTATATTTACAAAACAAAATAAGTATGACTAAAATTGAGTATTATAAAAATGTCGGGAGTAAAAAAAAGTTTAAATAAAAAAAATTTTAAACGGAGCGAGAATCGAGGAATCAGGGATGGGAAATGCATTTCCCATTCCTCACCCCGTTTTCTCCACGGGAAATTTTTTCTCCCCATTCCCCGCCTAACTGGGGATTTCCACCCCGTTAGGGGTGGGTCCCCGTGGCGAATAAACCACAAGGTTTGGAACAAAACCAAGGTTCATCGAGTACAAATAACATGAACTGATATTATAAAAATTACCCTTAAAAAGAAGGAATGATTAAATTGAACTTCATACCAGCCTTTTGACCATTGTTCTTAAAGAAATATTATAAGTTAGAGGGCATAGATAAAACGATCCAAGTTATGGATTTTCCTTTTCTCATTTGAAAAAAAAAAAAAACTTATCTTGTTAAAAAGAAAATAATCCTTTATAGTGATTTTTTTTCTTGAAGACCAAAAAAACTCGTGGAAAGCAATATCTCTTTGCATTTGAGTTTCCATTTGTTCATCTCTTATTCCATATGTTGAGGGTGGTACATGGTCTACATTAAGTTGATAAATATGAATTTTTTAGATCAATTCAAATTTTTGGCTTGGCCAATCTGATGTCATTTAATCTTATGCATTAGAAGCAACCTTACACAATCCATATATTTTTGGATCGAGTAAATTTTGTGTTCTTGAGCTGTATTAATCCCATTTTTCCTCTCTAAAATTCAATTCATAGTCTATAATAGGTAAAATAATAATAATAATAATAAAAAAGAGAAATAAAATCACTATACTATACTTAAATTTAAATTATCTATCTTATACAAATAAGTGAAGGTTTCTTACCAATATGTTTAGTCTTTGCTTATCAATTAATCTTACACACATTTATATATTATCAAACAAAAAAAATCTTAAACATCTACATAATTTTATTTTTAATTGAGATTAAGTTGGATTAAAAAGCAAAGAATTGATCAACACAAAAATCAACACAACCCAATGAAAATAATAAAATTTATAACCCAATTCAACAAATTAATATTATAATTCAACT
>JBBMKA010000002.1:669203-684565 GCA_037833695.1 Sechiopsis laciniata
ATATATATATCGGTTTGGTTCGATTTTTATTGGTTTTTTAAAATGAAAATTAGAACCGATCCAATATGTCCAATTTTGTGCTAAAAAATCGATCTGGTCCATTAGAATAGATTGGTTCGATTTTTCAATTTTTCAATTTTTTGTTACACCTCTAGCGAGAACCACTAACTCATCCCTACATTGTGCCACCGTGGAGACACGATGTTGGAGTCTTTGAGATCAAAAGTATTTTTGAAACTTTTTAATATCCAAGAATATTGTTGACACCAATCTTATAGTTTAGAGATATATTTAATAATTTTGATTTTTTTTTTAATAAAATTTTAAAACTTTAAAATAATTTTAGTTTATAAATATTGGTTTTATTTTGGAAATTAACTAAGAATTCAAGTAAAAAGTGAAAACCTACATTGAAAAGAAATAATTTAAGACGGCATAAAACTAAAATAAAATCATTATCAAAATATGACTAATTTAAAAAAAAAAAATAAATAAAAAGAAAAAAGAAAAAGAAAAGGCAAGCACGATTATTTCGCTTCAAACTTTTGAAACTAAAAATTCAACTAATATATTAAACAGGTTAGTAACTAAATTTATAGTTCGAGTCCCCTCATATATTGTCAAAATGGTTGGTGGCGCGTTGGTTTTATTATTTAATAGTAATTCAGTTCAACGTTCCAATCACGGACTCGATCATAGAAATCAATATTTAATTTTCATTTATTCAAAACTAGAAATTTGAACAACCATATTAGAGACTCATCATCTCATAATAATAAACACACACATACTTTATGTATCAGCAAAAGTAATAACTAAATCGACATACCAGATGTAATAGATTCGAATTTCTCACCTTAATTGTCGTTATCTAGAAAAACATATATTTTATACCAGTTGAGCTATCGATTCTTCTCCTTTCCCTTCATCCATCTTCAAACACCGGCAAAACGTTTGTATAAGATGTTAATTGATTAGAACTTTTATTTTGCCATTGTAGTTGCCCCACTTTTCCCACCTCTTAGTTTGTTTTCTATCAAATGACAAAGAAGGAAAAAATATGTGGCAATTGCTCTCATTTGAACTCAACTCTTTTCGTTACATGGCGTTGAGATATCATATTAGTTTATACCCTTAATAAATAAGGTTTCAAAGAATAAAAAAAGTTAAAGAATAGGGTGATGCACTACCAACCTTAATTAGCTAGGTCGCGCATCCAAGAGTTCCACAAGTAAAAAGTTTTGTGAATACAAACAAAATTGTAGTAATCTCACATTGATTAAATAAGGAAATGTCAAATTCATAAAAAAAAATTATAAATATGATCACTTTTAAATTGCTAAATAACATACAGTATTGTATTAATAATACAAAATACTATATTTATGAGTATTAATAATACTGTATTAAACCGTATTTATGACTACAAATGCAAAATTTTCAAATTTGACTACATTTTTAATTATTTTGTTAGAATTGGTCATCTATTACAATTAAAAATAAGGGCTAAATTATAGGCTTATAAGAGAAGACAAACATCTCTAGCCATAAGGGTGTAAGTCCAAAGTGGGCAATATATCATCTTACCAATATGGAGATACAGGTAGATTTGTCGTCTCTTAACAAAAGGTTAGGGTCGAATTTTTGATTCAATTAATTACACGAAAATTGAAAGAATTAAAATCTCGTTTGATAACCATTTAATTTTTTCGTTTTTTTTAATTTTATAAATGATCATCTTTTATTATTATTATTATTACAAATTGGGAAGAGTATCCACAAACCCTACCTTTGTAACTGTGGTGCTTAACTAAATTATAACCAAATAATGAAATCAACACGTCACTCAACCTTTCGATAAAAATAAAAAATAATTTCATTAAACCTATAAAATACAATTTAAAATCTATGAGCCCAAATCATATTTTAATAGAACTTTTCACAAAAGGTCAATTTGGATAAGCAAAACAAAACAAAAAACAAAACAAAACAAAAAACAAAAAACAAACAAAAAAACACACAAAGTTTTTTTAATATATTTTCTAAGCTCTCATCCAGAGACCAATCTCATGCACGCATCTATCTTACGTTTAGCTATCAACAAATTTTCATTAAAATAATCAAATCATATATTTAAAACACAAAAGGTTAAGTGTTTGATAACAAATTTTTTTTTTTTCCATTTTTCTAAGAAAACATTAGAATTCTTAATCAAATTTAAAAATAAATAAATAAAAAATAAAAATATTTTAGTTTCTAAAATGAAATTTGATTTTTTATCAAATAAAGAAAAAAGTTTTAAAAAAATCATTTGATTATCAAATTGACTATAAAATATCACTATATATATATATTTTTAGGGAAAAAATATCACTATATATTAAAGTTTATTCCATAATTTTAATCCATGTTCATTGGCATTTAGTTCTATTATGATCTTTCAAAATGTCAAGATGAAATTAGTTCTTATGGTAATTTTTTATTAATAATTTTTCTTTAAAAAATATTTTTATTAACTCATTTAATTCTTTTAAGCTACTATACCATTTTTATTCAGCCGGCCAAGAAGCTATTTGACTTTAACTCTTTTACTCGATCGATTCTTCCTCCTTCTCCTGTCTCGAAACTTTTAACACACCTTCAGAACCTTAACATTCTTTCATATTTTACCTTCTCCTAAACCCTCTTCTTTCCCTCTATTTACATTTCTACAAACTCTTTAAAGCAGTTGGTATTTTGGTATCATTTACAAAATTTAAAATCTAGGGACATACTATTTTTCGTGAAAACCATATAGAACTTTTGGGATGCCACCAGTGCCAGAAAGAATTCGACACTTGTGAACTTTCAAAAAGGAAAGAGAATTTTTCCATATTATTTCATACTCATAATGCTGTTTAAATACAGAATATTGAGGACTAAGGGGCAACGACTACATTTTTACAACCATGCTCAACTACCATAACAACTTCATAATAACATAATAGAGAGGGGGCTTTTCCTAAATACAATATCTAATATCCCCCCTCAAACTTATCCCGGATGTACAGAGGGCATAAGTTTGGCTCGTAACAGTTGAAGTCGATCAGTGGTCATGGCTTTGGTAAGTAGATTAGTTGGCTGATCGTGCATTGAGATAGATGACTGAAGACATATATCCTTAGAAGCAACTTTTTCCCATATGAAATGAAAGTCTACTTCGATGTGTTTCGTGCGTCCATGGAAAATAGGGTTCCTTGCCATTTGAAGTGCTGACTAATTGTCACTGTACACAGTTGGACAATGAAGCAACCAAACAAAGAGATCTTTCAACAGTTGATGAATCCATGTGATTTCAGCTACCATAGATGCCATAGCTCGATATTCAGCTTCACTTGAGTTTTGTGACACAGATGCTTGTTTTTTACTAACCCAGGATATAGGATTCTATCCCATATAAACAATGAAACCTATTGTTGAACAATGATCAGTCACGTCCCCAGCCTAGTAAGAATCGTAAAATCCATGAATTTGCAGAGGTTCAGGTCTGAATAGGACACCGAGATTGATTGCCCCTTTGAGATACCGAAATATTCTTTTTAAATCAATCAAATGAGGATGACTTGGTGTATTCATGTGTTGTGAAACTCGACTGACAGCATAAACAATGTCTGGTCTGTAGGCATGAACATCATATGTAGCAAAGTGTTGTATTTGTCGAGGTACGCTTTATACAGATAGAGGTGGAGCACTGCTTGGCAGAAAGTAGACCAAACTTGGATAAAAGGTCAGTCACATACTTTGCTTGATTCACATGTATTCTATCTGTTCTACATTTAACTTCTAAGCCAAGAAAATAGGTTAGAGCACCTAGATCATTCATATCAAATACAGTTTGTAGTTGGTTTATCAAGGTATCTACAAATGGTTGATCATTTCCTATTATAAGTATATCATCTACATAAAGTAAGAGATCCGTGAGAGACTTAGAATAACGTCATACAAATAAGGAAAGATCAGATAAAGAAGCTTGAAAATCATACATGAGTAAGTGAGATATGAAGTATTCAAACTAAGCTCGTAGAGCTTGTTTAAGACCCTAAAGGGATTTTTTTAGTAGACAAACATGTGAAGGATACATAAAGTCTATGAATCCTTGAGGCTGTTGCATGTAAACTTCTTCCTAAAGCTCTTTGTGTAAGAAAGTATTCTTAACATCAAGTTGCCTTAACTTCCAACCAAAAGTTACAATAAGATATAGAATAATACATATAGTTGGTCTTTTTATGACTCGACCAAAGATTTATTGGTAGTCAACGCCTTCTTCTTGGTGAAAACCTTTTGCAACCAAACGTGCTTTGTATCTAGCTATTGGTCCATCAGGATTCATTTTTAGTTTATAAACCCATTTCCACCCAATAGCATTCTTATGTTGAGGTAACGGTACTAGGTCCCATGTATTTTGCTGAACTAAAGCTTTATACTCACTTAACATAGCTTCTTTCCATTCATGTTGTTTAGAAGCTTGACTATAAGAACTAGGTTTAAAAGAAGAAGAATTATAGGTGTGCGCAATGAACACCTTTTTCTTTGAAATACTCGACTTGCCTCTAGTTTGCATGGGATGAAAATTTATAACAGAGGTACTGGTGGTTGTAGATATAAGAGCTTGATTTGTAGGTGGGTTGGATGGAGAATGTGTGTCTATAGGTATATGCCTAAATTTGTAGGAAAACTATCATATTTAGAAGAAATGCTAGATGAATTGATAGGTTGGGATGGAGGAGTTACCTCAAATATTTGTGATTCACTATAAGAAGAATCCAAGATAGAATCCAGAGTGTCATTGATAGTAACTAGAGAGGAACTGCTATCTAAAATCTATTGTGGAGTATCAGAAACTGAAGTGTCAAAGGAATGATCAGGGAATAAAACTTGAGTTCTTTCTGGTGAATCTGCAGAAGGATGGTTAGTTTGTGTAACATGAAATGGAAAGGATGTTTCATGAAAAATTACATTCCTAGAGACAAAAAACTTGTTAGTTTGAGGAGTAAAGATAGCCCTTGTAATTGTTGGGGCAGCCAAGGAAAATACATTCAAGGCTCCTAGGTTGTAACTTATGATCATTATAAGGTTTAAGAAGCGAAAAACAAGAACATCAAAAAACCTTTATACTAGAATAATCAGGTAGTGTACCGTATAACAGTTCAAAAGGAGTTTTATGCTTGAGTACAGGAGTAGGTAAACGATTAATAATGGAAGCTGCAGTAGAATAGGCAAATGTCCAAAATTTAAAAGGAATTTTTGTTTTAGATAGAAAAGAGATTGAAGTTTCAGTTAGATTTCGTTCAGCAATCCCATTTTGCTCAGGTGTGTAAGGACAAGATCTTTCGTGATGAATCCCTTTAGAATTAAAGAAATTTTTAAGAGTATTGTTAACAAATTCACCTCACCCATCACTCTTAAATCTCTTAACAGTTAAAGACAATTGATTTTCAATTAAATTTATAAAATTCGAAATAACAGAGATTTATACACAATAGAAAATACCCAACAATAAAGAGAGAAGTCATCAATGATCAAAATATAATACTTTTGCCCATTAATAGAAGTTTCATGAGCAGGCCCCATATATCACTATGAAGAAGTTCTAAAGGTTGTGAAGTAAAAGTAATAGAATCAGGAAATGACTGTTTGATCATTTTCCAACTACACAATCTTTGCAAAATGTAGAACATTCTTAGACATGAGAAGTGAAAGTACTTAAAGCTTTCCTAAGAATTACATCACTTGGATGTCCCAACCTAGCATGCCAATCAGTAGTGGTTCTTTTGATTTCATCATTTACTTTAAAAATATTAGAAACATTGGAATATATAGGATAAAGGCCATTTTTGCTAGGTCAATAGTAAAGTGTCTTAAGCGTTCTTTTGTCCTAAATAAAAAAATGATCACCATCAAAGATAATTTTACAATTAATATCCTCACAAAGTTAATGAATAGAGAGAAGATTATTTAAAATGTGAGGAACAAGTAAAAGATTAGATAATATGAATGAATGAGAAGGAGTTGTTAATATACCATTTCCTTGATGGGAGATGTTCAAAGGTTGTCCATTTGCAACAAGTATACTATATTTTCCATCATAAGGAGAAGATTGATGAAAAATTGTGAAATCATTTGAGAGGTGCGCATTGCAACCTGAATCAGATAGCCATATACCTCAATCTTGTGAGGATTGAGTATTTGAAGTACCTAAATTAGAGAAAAAAATAGCCATTGCAGCTAACTTGGATGGAGGAATTCTTCCTGGTATGAGAAATTCATCCTATTGTAGCAATCAAGTGCATTGTGACCAATTTTCCCACAGATCTAACATGGAAGCAATTTTGAAGTATTCGGATAAGTAGAAGACACTGTTTGATTTGTGAAAGATGGATTACCAATGGTTTGATTTGTGAAAGATGGATGGCCAGTGGTGTAAGAATTCTGTGAAGTAGAATTAGGAAAGGGAAATTAACCACAACCTCCACGATTCCCATTATTCCGTCCTCGATTATTTGTGTAAGTATTCATTGCCAAGTTTTGAAACGATGTAGAGTCGTCTTTCTTGTTTTGTAGATCAATTGCAGCCTCCTTTATTTTGAGTAGTATATGTAATTCATTGAAGGAAACGGTACTTGCACGAGTTCTTAAAGAAGTTTTAAAAACATTATACACAGGCAGAAGGCCATTCACAACATATATAACAAGATCTTCTGAGTCAACTTTCACATCTACTGTAGCTAATCGATGAACAATAGTTGTGATTCTTTGAATATAAGCATCGATAGATTCGGTTGATTTCTTGGATATACCTTGCAATTCTGATTTCAACCCAATGATATTCATTCGATTAGACGAGGAATAGTGTTTTTCAAGTTTCTCCTACAATTCTTTCGAGGTTTTGCAACCAATGGCGAACGATAAAGTTGTCTGGGATAACGTCGCATTCAGAAGTGTGATAAGAGCTTAGTCTCATTCGAACCAGAGTTCATATTCCGGCGAATCTTTAACTGGTTGATCATCCTTTGAGGCTTCTTGACTCAGCTCTAGGATTGCCCCGTCAACGTATCCTTACAGCTTACAACTTATGTGCTTTAAGTAAGAACGAAATCTGATATCCGTAGAGTACATAATTTGACGAATCCAATCGGACAGAAATAAGGTTACAAATTTTTGTTAACAGATGTATTGAAGAATTAGAGAAAGTCGAACTGCTCGCCACGGATTTTGCAAGAAAATTGAGAAATTAGGGTTCATGTAGAAGAAGGGATTTGGGGTGGTTCGTGAGAAGAAAAATGGATTTGGTAATGGAAGTGTAAAGGATGGAAAGAGAAATTGGTAAAGAAATTGAGTGGCAGAGAAATTTGAGTGACAGAGAGAAATTGAATGGCAAAGAAAAGTTGAGGAGCAGAGAGAACAGGTCAGGCACGTGCCTACTCTGATACCATGTGAACTTTCCATATTATTTCATACTCAGAATGTTGCATTTTTACAACCATACTCAACACCATAACAAGTTCATAATAACATAATAGAGAGGAGGTTTTTCCTAAATACAATATCTAATAAAAAACGCATCTGGATTTTAAATTTTGTAAGATTAATTTTATTTTTATTTTTCTGAAAAGTAATAGTTTTTAAGTCCCTAAATTTAAGGCATAATTTTAGTTAGTTTATATATTTAAAATTAAACATTTTTTACTTTAACATTTCACTAATACTCAATTTTAGATTCTAAAATAACAAAATATGACTTATCGTTAACTAAGAGAATGACTAGACTACATTTAAATTCAAATATATTGATGATGTAGTTATTTTCCTCTTGACGTAAACATTTTTTTTAAAAAGAAAATAAGTATAAAAGTAAATTTAAAAGACATGCAAAAATTAAAATTAAGTATTATTCAAATGTTGATTTTGATATTTTTGGACAAAAAGTTAAATGTGAATTATAAGTTTGATCTTTATGATTTGGAGAAAGTTAAAGCTTAGTACCTAATTTGAAAAATTAGAATTTAATCTTAAAAAAAGGTTAGAATTTAGTTCGTATACTTAATAAAATCTAAAAAGTAATCTCACACATAAATAATAACATTTGCAAAAAATTATAATAACATTTGGGGGTGGAAGATCTGAACATGTAATCCCTCTTAATTACAAGAGCCCAAAACAAAACCTTGTGATTGATTATGGATTTTAGTTTTTGGTAGTTAGTTTTATATAAGGGTGTACAAAAAAATCAACCGTGCGACCAATCAAGACTACCATTATCCAAATAGTAAAGATTGAATTAGGTTATAATATTATAATTTTACCAATTTTTTGCTGCTCCAACATTCAAACTAATTATTATCGGCAACCCTCTACAAACAACAACCACGAAACTAGAGATGTTCATTTTTGGGAATCTCCATTTAGTGGGGAAACGGGGACAAAAAAATTCCCGTTGGGGCCGCGAATGTATTCTCCATCCTGTTTCTCTGATTTCCACCTCGTTTATTTTATTATTATTTTTTTTCATCCATTTTACTCTTTAATTTTTAGATTAAAAAATATTTGATGGTTAAATTATTTATTAGAATAAATATTTTCCATAATAATTAAAGGTTGAAAGTTGATAGATATTTTTAAAGAAATTTAATTATTTGAAATCATTATTTTTAAAAAATACATAAAAAGAAAGAAGAAAAAAATAAACGAGGAAAATTCCGCGACGGGAACGATCTCGCCAATTCCGCGCTGGTAATCGCCACTCCGATCCCCACACAGTGAATTTGCAGGGATAGGGATTGATTTTGGTGGCAGAGACACGAAAGGCATTCCTTGGTCGCGCCCCATAAACTATTAGATAGTGTGGACATCCATCTTAAAACCAATTGGTAATGAGAGGAGTAGTCCACCTACCTTATAAACACTAGAAGATATCCTCACTTTATCAATGTGAGATTCTCAACATGCCCCCTCAAGATGATGCCTCTTTTGAGCACCTTATCAATGTGGGATTCTCAACATGCTCCCTCAAGATGATGAGGCGTTTGGGTTTAATGGGCTCTGATAGCATATTAGTTAGTGTGGACATCATCTCAAAACCAATTGGTTATGAAAGGAGTAGTCCACCTACCTTTTAAATACTTGGAAATATCCTCAACTTATTAATGTGAGATTCTCAACATGAATATCTCTAAACCAAATAACCTTCTACCCATCCAAACTAGTCTTATTTCTAACTTCTCAAAATAAAAGGTCATTTCCAACTCTCAACAGCAACTCCAAATCCAAACACCCCATGAGTTCATCCCTGACGGCTGAAAACAATCTCACTAAAAAGCTAAAACAAAACAATCAATTCATATCTTCTTCTTCCCAGAAACTCCGCTCTCCAAACACGACAAATTCAACCTTCAAACATGGCTGACTCAATTTCCACAACATTCAATTCTCACAATATAAAACACAACACATTCCAAAATTACCTCATTATCCATTCTCCAATTTCTCCCCTGTTTTCACTGCTCTGTTTCACAATCAGAACCCAAAAAAAAAATATTAATTAAAAAAAATGGAAGGAAAGAAATCCACAAACGAAGTTCGTTACCGGGGGATACGGCGGCGGCCATGGGGGAAATTCGCGGCGGAGATTCGAGATCCGTCGAGGAACGGCGCCCGGCTGTGGCTCGGAACGTTCGACACTGCGGAGGAGGCGGCGAGGGCGTACGATCAAGCGGCGTATGCGTTCAGAGGGCGTTTGGCGATTTTGAATTTTCCGAATGAGATCCAATCTGGAAACCCTAATTTAGCGGCGTCGGCGGCGTATGGCGGTTCTGCGGCGTCGCCTTCTTCTTCTTCATCGTCGATCTCTTTCGCCGGAAGTTATTCCGGCGGGAATGGGAGGCGTGGAACGGGGGAAGTGATAGAGTTTGAGTATTTGGATAATGAGGTTTTGGAAGGGCTTTTGGAATCGGGAGATGAAGGGTTTAATAATCGTAAGAACTGATGGATTTGGAAATGTTGATCAATTTCTAAAATAGCCATGCTCCTAATTATTAAGAAAAAAATGGAGGATTTTATTTTTTATAATGTTGGATTAATTTGATTTTGTTTTCCAGTTCTTGTAAATTTGTTGTACTGCTAGAAAATATTGTTATTTGTTTGAAATTATTAGAAAAAAAAAAAGGCAATGTGTATTTGTATAAATGTTGGGAAAAACAAGTGGGAAGTTTGATGTATGATATGTTGTGTACCACGTCTGACAGATACTACTCGTCACGGGTAGATCTAGGATTTAAACTTTGGGAGGACTGATTTTTTTTTTTTTTTTTAATATCTGTAAGGGTTCGAGTACCTACATTTCAACTATTCTCACACTCAAACAATTGACCATCTAACATTTGATTGTCTTTATATTTAGTAAAAAATTAATTTATAAATAGGTGCCGACTATCAAACCCAAATTTAAATTGTTTTTTTTAAAAGTAGATGTTGAATATATATTGAACTCTTAACTTTTAGTTCCATAAAGAAAACAATGGTTAGGAGCTGAAAATTATATTTCATAAATAAATTAAAAGATTTTAATACTTAAAAAAGAAAAAAAATTTATGTTCAATAAAAAAAGTTTGACACATGCCCTACATTATTAGATCTCTAAGTTTACAATTCTGTGCTGAATGAGTTCTTACATTTTCATTATTTTATCTAATAAATTTCAAAATTTTAAAAATATCAAATAAATGACAGATTAATTTTTGTAGTTTATTATAAAATTAAATATAAAAATGGATCTAATAACATTCAAAATATTCATTTTATAGATATAATTTTGTAAATAAGATATGATTTAAAGTTTATATATATATATATATATATATAATAAATCTAAAATAATTTTCAAAATAATGGTTTATACTTAAATCTTTTTTATAAACGAATAAAAAAAAAAGAGAATAAGGAAATAATCAATATATATATATATAAAATAAATCTAAAATAATTTTCAAAATAATGGTTTATACTTAAATCCTTTTTATAAACGAATAAAAAATAAAAGGAGAATAAGGAAATAATCAATATATATATATATAAAAGTAAACCGAATGAAATATTTAAATAAAAAAATTATACTTATAAATATATATAATATATAATAAAATATTAATAAAAAGTGAAAATTTGTTTATAAAAATGAAGTGTTATGTAAATAAAATAAACAAATAAAAAATGAAGAAAATGTATGTAAACAAAATTATATGGAAATAAAAAAGTAAACAAAAAGATATAAGTTTTTGTGTATAAATAAAAGGGATGAAAAAAGTTAAAGAAAGAGAAAGGATAAGAAAATATCTATACATATATAAAAAGAAATAAAGGGAAAAAATGAAGTGGAAAAGGAGGGGAAAAGAAATAAAATAAAGACAAAAATTGTCATTGGATGAAGGGAAAAAATGAGGTGGAAAAGTAGCAAAATATATGTATAAAAACGTTAAAAAAATAATGATAAAATGTCTTTTTTTTTTTTTTTTTTTTTTTTTTTTTTTTTTTGGAACAATGATAAAATGTCGCTGAAGGGAACGAAACTTTATATATTATATGAACCTACAGGTTCCAAATCTCTCATTTTTAAACATGGTTAAATTATCAATTTTGAACTTAGTTAATCTAAATAATGTATGAACTTATGCGAATTTCTTTTTTTCTTTTTTTTTTTATTTTTATTTTTTTTATATAGAGACTAAATTCTAATTTTCAAAATTACATAAATTAAAATTTAAATTATAGAAAATTGCAACTAAACTTTAACTTTATTTAAATATTATAAATGGAGTAGGAGTATACATGGTCTCGGTTAGGGTTGAGTTGGAGGAATTTTTTGGATGAATCTATATTTTTGGATAGATCAATTCGTTAACCCGTTCAACCTTATGTGCTAAAGAAACACAAACCATACTCTATGTTTTTCAAGTTGAGTTGGGTTGAGTTCTCGAGTTGTATAAATATTTTCTTTCATCTTTAAAACTCAACTTTCATAGCCCATAAATAAGTAAGCAAATAAAAAAAGAATGCATGATATTATATTTTAATTTTTTAATCTTTTTTTTTTTTTTTATATATATATATACATAAACTATAGTTGCACCTAGGTAGATAAACTATATTTCAATCTACATTGCTTATTTTATTATTGCATGTTCCTTATCAATATGTTAAAAACCTACTTTATTTATTAATTAATCTTACACACATATATAATATTGTTCTTACCAAAAGGACGGTAACCTAATGCTTTCATTATTTGGTAGTAATCTAATTCAACACCATGGTCACGGGTTCGATCTCGAGAATTAATATTTGACTCTTATTTATTTAACAGCAGTAGTACCTTACAATTAAAAAATTGGTCAATCCTAAAATCAACCCAACCAACCGAAAATCTCAACGCAAAAAGAATTACAGCCCAATTTTTTTGCACACCCCATTAACAAAGACTAATAATGATCTTATATTAGGAAGGTTTAATGGGGAGACAAGTAAGAGCATTTAATATTCTCAAAAAAAAAAAAAAAAAGTATGAGCATTTAATGCAATGGACTTTCATATTGACCAAATCTTGATATGTTTTTCTTCTTCTATGCAAATACGTTTAAAGCTTGGCAAATACATTATATGAATCGTATATTATATATATACACTTTTATCAACCGTATGCGGGTTGAATTACGAACTTTTACTCATGTAAATGATATAACTAAAAACATAATCAAAACAAAGTTCTCCCGTTTTATTCGTTAGAAAAATAGATGAATATATAATTCCAATTATATGCCAGTTTGAAAGTTTAAAAATACCTTTTTTATGATGTGTCATGCATGTGCAATAGATAAAAACATTATGAGTAACAGAGTTTGACTATTAATTCATGCATAATTGCAAACCATGTGCGTCAAATTTGACCATTCAACATTTTTCTTTTCAGTAGCCCAACAGGAACAACTTTGTTGATAGATGTAGATGCTTGTAGTTTCCAAATTAATATTTTTTGAAGTTCGAAATTTATAAATGAATTTAATTATCTCTCCAATTAATTAATTCATGAGCATGGTTTCAATTCTCGATTATTAAAAAAAGAAAAAAACTAGAATAGGACAAGAGTGAGAAAAATGAATAAAAAATAGATGAAGCGAAAGCTAGAAAAATAGTAAAGAGAAAGTCCCTCTTCATCTTAGATTGGGTTAGAATATTCCCATATACTATATCAGATTAGTATGTCATTATTAGGAAAAAGGAATAATAATGTTATGTTATTAATGTTAGTTATGGTGTAGTTTTCATTGGACTCCTTAGATTAGACTAGGTTGTTGTTTATGTTCTAGTATAATTATATATAGATTATGTTAGTAGAATATGAACAACTTTTAAAATATATAGAGTAGAATAACTTATTTGGTAGGCCTCTATCATTCTCTATACTTTCAATAAGGTTAATAGATTGTCATTGTATCAAGCATACAACTTTATTTTTTATTTTTTATTATTATTAGATTATGTAAGATAAATTATGTTCTAGTAATATATATATCACTAAAATTAATTTTAATATTCAAAATTTCCCAAACTAAATTAAAATACTTAAAAGGGTGTTTGGCTGCAGGTGAGATGAGATGAGATGTTGATAGCAGAAAAACCTTATTTTGGGTGCAGTGAGATGAGGTGCACGGAAATGAGATGAGATAAAAGAAAACCCTTATTTGAGGTGGGGAGGAGATGAAATGTTAGTGTATCTGATTTATTTTATTTTATTTTATTTTTATCTATTCTTATGTTTCTTTTAACAATAAAATTATTCTCAAATCTTTTTTTCTTTTTTTTAAACAATTATTCTCAAATCTTTAGCTATTAACATATTAACATACGTATGTAAATATAACCACTATCATAAACTAAATGTAAGTAATATAAAATTAATATTATACCCGTTGATCATATTAATGTTTATTTTATTAAAAAAGAAACTATTTTTTTTTACATTTTTATACATTCATATTCTTATTTTCCGAAGGTCAAAGAATTTTCAATAAAATATTCTAATTAATAAGTAACAATAAATTAAACATATTTATCTTATTAGTCATTGAAGTTTCTAGGAACCATAAACACCCCTAAATTTTTTAATTTGTTGTTTGTTTCGTAGTTAAAAGTGAATCAGTGACATTTTGATAATAATTATTAAGTAAGACAATACCTCTCAAATTTTGAAATTTATTATTATTTTTTAATGTAAAAAATAGATCTCAATCCCTATGTTAGCTCATATAAATCTTAAAAATTATAGTTATTTTATTATTATTATTTTTTGTATATACAAGAAAAACTCTCAAAATTATTTAAATTAATTTATCTATTCAAAAAAAAAAAAAAAAGAGTACAAAATTTGAATCTCATTTTTTTAACAAAAAAAATAAGTTCAATATTTTTAAGTTTGTTGGAAATAAGTTCATATTTTTAAACCTATTGTAAACTATGAATAAAAATTCAATGTGTATAAATTATTTAAATTTAATTGTTGTTTTGATAAATTGATGTACATATTGTTAATATTAAAAAGAAACACATTATTTTATAACAATAATTTTTTAATCATAAATTTGTAAGTACGATATTTATAGTTTCATAAATTTTTTTGTTATTAAAGATAATTAAAAAAAGAAATAAAAAATATTTAATTTTTTATAAATAAAAATATTAAAATTTATTTTCATATATCAATATATATATATATATATATATATATATATATATATATATTTTAATTGTCAAAATTCAAATTTATTTACACAAAAATTTGATATAATCATTATAATTATATACAGATAAATTAATATATTTAAATAATAATATTATTATTGTTTCTTAAAAAATATATATATCAAACATAAAATAAGAAAATAAGAAAACAAGTAAAATAATATAAATAAAAAGATGAAAAAATGTATAAAAAAAAAAAGAGAAGATAAGGTGAAGAATACTTTAGACCAAATAAGTTATTGAAGTCCAACACCTCACTTCATCTCATCTCATCCCAAAATAAATCCACCCTAGAAACTTAAGAGGCTAAATGAAAATGTATGTCAAACTCCATCAAAATCCCATTTATCTAGAAACAAATGATGAGGTGGAATATAGTACTAAAAAAAAATGATGAGGTGGAATATAGAGCATAGAAACATAAACAGTCATCTGAGATATGTAGGGATGCATATATACATGGGCTTTACTTCCCTGCAGGAAAGTCTCTAGGAGACCCTGCAGGGCTGCCTACGTGGCATTTGTTTTTTTTTTTT